>AWNI01000008.1:2170178-2216282 GCA_000517465.1 Moesziomyces aphidis | reverse complement strand
CAACAACAACAACAACAACAACAACAACAACAGCAACAACAGCAACAACACCAACAGCAACACCAACAGCTCTGCAAAGGAGTCGTCTTCAGCCGGTACTGCGGCCAACGGTGAGAACAGCAGCCTGCCTGCCACACCAAGGGACGTGAGCGTGTCCACCTCTCCCGCCTCTGCGCAGACCACCATTGCCCCCTCGAACCAGAAGAACGACATCGCGTCCAAGCCCTCGGCCGACCGCACCGCTTCGCGCGCCGAGACCGCCGACAAGTCAACGGCTGCGGCTGCATCTGCTCCTGCCAAGAAGGAAGCCGCTGTCAAGTCGAATGCGGCTACCGGCTCCTCGACCGCGACCAAGTCCAGCGGCTCCAATGCTGCGTCTGCTGGCAAGTCTGAGGCTAAGGCCGAGAACACCAGCAACGGCAAGCGCGCCGCGGCGAGTGCCAAGGGCGACGAGGCCAAGCCTGCTGCTGCCGCACCCGCAGGTCAGGGCGACCGAATCCCCGCTTCCATCCCGTCCAAGCCCATGGTCAACGGTAACGGCAGCAACGGTGCTGCCAACCGTCAGAACGGCGCCAAGCCCCAGGCGAATGGCGTACAGGCTGGCAAGGGCAACCACAACCAGAACGGTGCGCGCTCGCGAGCCAATCAGGGCTCGAACGGTCGCGCCAACGGCCAGGGCGCCCAGGGCAATGCGGGTCAAAAGAAGCCCGCTCCCCAGCGCCTGCCGAACGCTGACGACTTCCCGGCCTTGAGCAACGGACAGGGTCAGGCTGCTGCGGCTCCTGCGCCCGTCGCGGCCGCCACCACCAACGGTGCCCCCAAGGCCAACTTCTCGGCCATCCTTTCGGCCCCTGCTCCTGTCAAGAAGCAGCCTGAGCCTACCAAGGAGACCGAGGCCGCTGCTGGCGCTGACGACAAGCCCGCTGCTACTCCAGCGGCGAATGGCGAGGCAAAGGAGGCTGGCGAGTCGGCCAACGACGCCGACGCCAAGACCAGCGCGCCCAAGCAGGCTTCCACCAACGGAAGCGGTGCGGCTGCACCCATGATGGACTTTGCGGCTGTCGTCCAGTCCAACCCTGTTGCTGTCTAAGCGGGCCGCCGAGACAGTTCGCAGACGTGTCCTGCCAACCACGCCATCCCGTCGCGCTAATCACCAAAAGGTCGTTGGTACACCGATGTTCTCTACTCGGTCCCGTATCGGCCAACCCATTCCGCCTCTTTCTTCACCCGTCCCGTCCTGGTTCATCCTTCTTCGGGCCCTACCTTGCATAGCCTATTCGCCGTTTCCGCCTCTCCTTTTTCCTTTGGGTCGCGATAGATTTGACGCCGTCCCTCGTCATCACTCCCTCGGTTCCGCATTCCGCCCCCGTCACTTTCCCGGTTCTGTTTCCCCCTTCGACGTGCTGCAGCCCAAGCCCTGGAACTCCTTTTCGGATCTCTCTCCACCAGCCACGGTTCAGTCAGCCCTTTTCACATCGCCCTCTGCCGCTCTTGCCTCCACACATGCGGCTCTATTTTTGAGATACGAACACATGTTTCGGTTTCCTGTATACACATGTACGCTCGCTGCTCAAGTCCCTGCACATAACTCAACCCTTACAAAACCCCATCCCGTCGCTGTCTTCTAGCGGTTACTGTGCTGAGTGTCTCCTTCCCGAGCGCTAGGACTGCAGCGCTGGCTCGACCTCCAGCTGCTGCGATCCGGTCGGTGGACGCAGTTGCGGGTGAGATCAAAGTTTCAAGATGTAAGATCGTCAAAAACCTCCCGCGAAAATTTTCGGTATGCAGCTGCTGTGGAATTACGACATGTTTCTCAGCCACCACAGCAGGGTAAACACACAGCCGAAATGTCAGTCTGCGACACGTTCTCCGTGTTGGCAGCCGTTGCACATGGAGGCCGCACGAACGCTTTGGTATGACGCGCCTGTGGGCAGCGGTTGACCCCTTTTGCGTTGGCTTTCTGTTGCCTTTGCTACCCCACCTAGAATGCAAGAAATGCAGTCTGCAAATGAGCAGATCTCAGGAGGAGCGGCCCGCGTTCCGATGCTGTGCTCTCGGTGCTTACCAAGGAAGACAGTCAAAGGCCCCGTAAGCGCGAAAAAAAAGGTGGAGCGACCAGCGCCTCTATCGCCTCACCTAGCCAATCTGAACGCATTGAAGTGTGCGGGAGTCCAGAAAGCCAATGCTAGGTGGGAGGCATCGGAAGTTCCATGGGATGAATGACGGAGGGCACAATTGTGTACGCGCGAGACGGTGACATGACGAGGCAGTCAGCCCTGCCAAGTCGAGGCTTGGCAGCTTGGCCGACCGACGCACCTGGTCGGTCTATTTTTAAGAACGGCTCAGGAGGCAAGGCTGCGACTCGGCGCGGAGCAACTCCGCCCTCATCTGGGATGCGAGCTTCCTGAGACTCTCCCTCGCCCAATGCTCAGTGCTCCTTCCCTCCGTCTATCGTACCCTTCTCTCCACCAAAGCCCTATCGCGGGCCTCCTTGCCACGCCACATAAAGTCGCTACACGATCGGTACCTAGAGCCGACGCCGACGTTTTGGTCGAGCCTCAATCCTACTTCATCTCGCCAGTCCTGCCAGAAGCGCACCCTTTTTCAGGGCGCCGACCCTCCTCATCTCGCGCGACCTCACAGAGCGGGTCAGACTCGTCCATTTCGGGTCTCGGATCGCACCTTTCCTGCAGAGGCTGCCGGCGTTCCGATCTCAGGCGGCCCACTTCGTAGTGACCGGCGGTGCGAGCAGCGATTATGTCGTCCGTCGAGGGAGAAGCCGCACACCAGGGGACAGCCTCACTGGCTCCACCTGTCAGCCTTGACGCCTCCACAGCGGCCTCGCAGACAAAGAACGATGCTTCTTCAGGTCCCAAAACAACCCATACCCACAGTCCCCCGGGAAGCATCCTAGCGCCCTCGGTCCAGTTTGACGAGCAGAGCCTGCTCGCCTCTCCGTCTGCGCAGAGAAGAGCAGACAACTCCTCCCTGCCTTCTTCGCCTGCTCCTGGCACCACCTTCCTCGCATCGTCATCTGCAACAAGTACGATGGCTCCTTCTCAGCAGAGGAAAGAACCGAGCGCGTCTCATCAGAGGCACACGGCGGGACCGAGCCATCTGCGCGAAAGTCAGAGCAATCATCGACTCTCCAAGCGTGCTTCAGCAGCAGGCAGCTCCATCAACCTGAACGGTGGCAGCCGCAGCGGGACTGGATCAAAGCGAAGCAGGGCCAATCCCACCATCGTCACCGTGCCAGTCTGGGCGCGTGACGAGTCGCCGAGCCCTCCGCAATCTCCGTATGCCAGTCCACAGGCGCGCAGCTTGAGTCGGTCTGTCCGCGACATGGAGTCTCTCTCCCTTCCCGCGGCTGAGATGCGCGTCGACGATGCCAGTCAACCTGCTGCGTCGTCGGAACGCCACTCGGAGACCACCGAGGCCGGCCAGGCCTCCGACAAGGCTGCAGTCGGTTTCGATCGTGCCATGTCTCCCGAAGCGGTGCAGGAGGCCGAGGCGCAAGAAGCCCAAAGTACATCGCCTGATCGGTGGTGGACGTTCACGCTTCCGCAAAAGTATCGATCCCGTCTACACGAGCATCATCTCCGCATGGCCTTCCATCACGAACGGGAGCAGTCAGATGCGCTCGAAAAGGCATCGAGCAGCAAGCAGGCGAATCGCGAGCGAAGTCGCAGCTTTAGCAAGAAGCGATCTCAGCAGCGCCGATCCAGCTCCGACTCGTCGCGCTCGAATGCAAGCAGCAGTGAGGACAGCAGTGACATCGAGATGCAGCAGAGGGGGGGTCGGGACCAGCAGGACCACAGCTATGACCTAGGCGCGGGAACATGGAATGGCATGGCGGCCGGGCTCGGCGCGAGCGGCCTTCTTAACAACAAGCGTCGCGACGCCAATCCGTCGAGCCGTCTCACTGCACGGGCAGGTCGAGGTCAGGGGGACGGAGATGCAGCAGCCACGCTCCACGATGAGCAACGGCAAGTCTCGCCATCGCCAGACGGCACCTCCACCACACGCGCCGACGATCGCGACCTAGAGAAGCAGCACAAGCAGGACCCGGAGCCGGAATACCCGACCATGTCGTTCAAAGCGAGGATGGAGCATCCTGAAGTCTTCACCGTGCACCAGCCCGCCACGCCCGGCTGGGCGTCTCCATGGAAGCCCGAAGAGCGCGGTCACGGCGGGCTCAACGCAGCTGGCTACTTCCCGCGCACCGAGTCTGGTCGCACGATCCGCTCGAGCGACGGACGCAAGAGCGCGTGGCTCGAGTCGTGGAAGAACTTTTTGATCCACAACCCCTTCGTGCCCCTGCTCTTCCGCGTCATCAACGTTGCCTTCACGGCGGCAACGCTCGCAGTGGCGATCAAGCTGCTCGTAGTCCTCCGGTCTGAAGGCGCCAACGATGCGGTAGGCGCGTCGCCGCTGCTCGCCATTGTCTTTGCGCCGCTCACGCTGCTGCATGTAGGCTTCCAGATCTGGCTCGAGTACTTTGGTCGGCCGATCGGCCTGTGGACGGTGCAGTCCAAGCTCTCGTACACGGTGGTCGAGCTCGTCTTTATCTGTCTTTGGTCGGCCGAGCTGTCGCTCACCTTCGATAACTACTTTACCTCGACGCTGGTCTGCGTAACGTACGGAAGCCCCTTTGTCGGGCCTCGACAGCCACCGGCGGACCGCCCGAATCCGCTCAACAACCCGGGCCGCAAACCTTTTGTCTGCAGACTGCAAGGCTCGCTCATCGGACTGGTGTTTGTCAGTCTCCTCGCATATCTCATCGTGCTCACCGTGTCGCTCTTCCGCATCTTTGTGCGCGTCACTGGTGGTGGCCGGCGATGAAGGACTCAACCTAGCACACGCATTCATTCATGGAACCTCCTTTTTCACGCTTGCAACCGAAACTCCCTCTTTTGCCATTTCTGCTCTTGCAGTGTCAATCTTCAGCGACTCAAAAGGGCTGCTTGTGGAGAGCGGGGCGTGCAGGTCTCAAGTGGCTCTGCGCAGGGATGGCAGGTGGGGAAATGAGCCTTGCTGACTGTGCAGAAGTACGCGTCAATGTGGCGATGCGCCCACCGAGCGGAAACCTTGTCAATTGCGCCCATGTGTCGAATGGCTCTTCTCATTTGCTCCGTCTTGCAACGGAGTGCGGCGACTCAGCCTTCCGCTGCTTCACTCTGGCTCCACACCACACACTCGGCTTGCAGCGGACGCAGGCGAACTTTATCTCGCGCTCCATGCCGCACAGTCGGATCTTCCGCTCGGATAGCTATGAAGAGACGCGCCTGTCAGAAGTCTGATCATCACCGACGGATTCCTGCTCGGCTCAGTCGCCGTTTGCCGTCATGCGGACGCTCGATCCGCAGTCCGCACGTTTCGAAGTCTCACCGTCCGCTGCGACGCTCCTTCCCTCTTGCTTTCCACATCCGCGACCTCGACTCTCCACCATTTTTGAGGCACAGACATGGACGGTGAGGAGCACCGAGATGGCGTAGCCGAGATTCGGACCGCGACGTCGACCTCGAGTACGATGACGAGTGACCCGCCTCGAAGCCTGCCATCGCGTCCCGAGGCTGTGGCCGAGGTACCCCACCGGGCCCCGACCCTGCAGCGTGGCGGACGAGGACGACCCCGTGGCTCGCGCGGGAACTTCCGCGGTACAATCCACAGCGACTTGGCCAGCACACGCCCGTATCTCGATGGCGGCACCACCGATGCTGCTGCGGCGGTCATGCTTCCGTTCCAAGGAGCTGGTCGCGGACGGGGGCGAGGTCAGGGACGAGTTCGCCCCAGTCGCGGTACATTTCGCGGTGGTCGTGGTCGTGGTAGCCTCACACCAACGTGGTCCCAGCCCCACTTTGTGCCAGAGCAGCCGTCGCTAGCTGCGAGCTTACCGCAAACCCGCAACGCTTCCGAGCACAGCGATGTTACCGACTCGAACAACGCGCCGCAGCAGAGTGCGACGGGGACATTCGAGGCAGAACCCGCGACGGTACAGGTGTTTTGCGGCCCAGAGCCCGAGGTGGAGCAGGATTTGCCGCTGTCTGATCAGCACGACGCGTCCGTTGTGGCATGCGCAGAAAGCATGGCCGACTTGTCGCTGTCGCCACGCGTGCGTCGCAGCTCCACGGGCTCGGAACGGCCCAGCGAGCACGCCCCGGGTGTAATCGATGCACCGTTCAGCCCACCTCAACGATGGTCGCACGAACATCGCCACTATGACGTGCCTCCGTGGACCCCGTTTCCTGGCCCACCGTATGATGCGCTCGAGCCGGCACCCTTCCTCGCGCTCGGCCCCTCGCGTATGCCTCCGCCACCGCCACCGTTCACAGTCTGGCTGCCCGTGCCCTACCTCGTCTACTGGGGCCCTGAACCGTTCGGCGCCCATCCGATGTTCTACGACGTACCCATGGTCAGTCTCACGCCCTTCCATCCCAAGGATACCTTCTGCAGCCACTGACATGCAGACCCTCGCGGCCCTCCCACCGCACGCTCTCAGTTTGCCGAAGATTTCTAGTTGCGTCACGCCGAAGGCCCTCTGCGAGTTGGATACAAGTACATTGCAGCTATGCGCAGGCCACCTACACATCAAAGTCGAATTGGAGCGGGTACTTCTCGGCGGCGTCGAGCTTTCGCTTTGCATGGCCTCGGTTCGCGTGCTCGTTGGGCGCGCTCGGCGTGCCGTGCGGCACCCTCTCGCCCGCTGCGACGCTGGGGAAGCTGCCAAATGAGTCCGGATGAGCCATCTTGGGCTTTTCCGCCGTAAAGAACGGATGCTTGATCGCATGTTTGGCGCTGATGCGTTGCTTGGGATCGTAATGCAGCAGTCGAAACAAGAGGTCGAGCGCAGCAGGCGTGAGTCGGGTCGGGTGGAACTCGCGTTCGAGCCGGCGCTTGATGCGATCCTCCTCGGACGCAGGTGTGGTGGACGAGGCAGCGATGCGCGCGTGTGCACGCGAGTAGAGCGGAAGCTCCGGCCAGATTGTCGTGTTGGGTGGGCCGAGGACAGAGGCGATGCGGCGGAACTGGTCCACTTCGTCCTTGCCCTGGAACAGACCCTGGCCCGTCTTGGAGGTCAAGAGGAGCTCGGCAAAGATGCAGCCGATGCTCCACACGTCGATGCTCTCGTCGTAGAGCGGGGGAGGATCCTGCGCACGGGCTTGATCAGGGGCTGGCTGGCTGTTGCTCGCTCGATGAGATGCGTGCTTGTGCTCTCGCTCTCGGGACTCGGCGATCTGGTTGAGCAAAAGCAGTTCCGGTGCGCGGTACCACAGCGTGACCACCAGATCCGTCATGCCCCCTTTCAAAGGATCCTGCTCGCGCTGCTCGCGCTGCTGCGTCGTGCCTGTGCTCGAGCGCGGCTGAGAAGGTGCGATCCATCCCGCGATTGGATCGGTGTACCTTCTCGCCAGGCCAAAGTCGGCGACCTTGAGGATGCCGCGGTTGTTCATGAGCAGGTTGCTCGTCTTGAGATCGCGGTGCACGATAAAGTCCTCGTGCAGCTGTACAGTCGCGCTTAGCAGCTGGTGCATAAGCGTCTTGACCTCGGAGGGCGCAAAGCACGTGCGTGCGCGGTGGAACGAGGTGAGCAGCGTCTTGAGATCGTGCTCGACAAACTCCATCACGAGGAAGATCTGGTCGAGCGTTTTGCCGATGCACACCTCGTGCAGGCGCACCACATTGGCATTGTGGCGAGCCATGGTGAGCGACTGGATCTCGCGCAGCGATGTGATCGGGAAGCCGTCGCTGTCAACTCCGCTCTTGTCGAGCTTCAACTTCTTGACCGCAACCGTCGGGTGGGAGTCTGTGTCAGAGTCGGATGGATCGCGTGGCCGCGCCCGGAAGACGACACCGTATGCGCCTTCTTGAATGTGGTTCAGGCGCTCGTAGCTGTACACCGACCGTGACGACGTGATTCTCGGATGGGCGGAACGATCCAGCGCAGACCAAGCCCGAGGCGGCTTCAAGTGAGCTGTGCGGGGTGTGACTCTTTCCTCGCCATCTCCGGGTTGCCCATCAGGAATAGAGACTTCCACTTCTTTGCGCTCCCCGAGGTTACGTACGCTTGAAGCCGCATCTGATAGCTCTGCGTGGGCCTTCTCTTTCGACTCGATGGCATTCGCATGTGGGTCCGCAGCATCAGTGTGCTGTCGAGGTTCTTGCTTTCGAGCCGCTCGATCGGGCTGCGGCGCGCCCGCTGAGGCTCTAACGCCTGTCTGAGACATTTGTGGCGCCACTCACGGCTGCATCGTTCTGGCTCTGTTGGCGACCTCCGTCGTTAGCGGACGGTTGGTGGTGGCAGGAAAGTGTTGGTCAAACCAACTCATGCGAGTTTCAGGTGGAGCGACAACCCGATTCCCGTGTGCCGAAATTCCACTCGATCTAACACACTGCTATTCTTCTCCCCCAAGAGGTCGTCATGCTCACAACATGGCGGCGCACACTCTGACAAGCAAGTAGAAGAACAAGCTGCGAGTATGACCCGTGAAGGAACACACGAAGAGCGCAAAACGGATCGCATTGATGTTTAGATGTGCAAGGATTTCTGCGCTTGTTGCAGGGCTTTCGCCGCGATGCTGCTGAGCCTTCGTCGGGAGGCATCGCTGCAGGTGCGTCGTACGCACGCATCGACCAGCTTGACGAGCGCGCGCCTCGTGTCCGAGTCCATACTTCGATGATACGGGCTGTGCTGATCTTTCTCCTCCTCTGTCGCTGTTTTGCGTCGACGCGGTCGGTACGAAAGGTCCTGGCGGCGAAGCACGTCGAGAAACGCCGTGTAGCCGAGCCAGTGCACGTACGGAGCATGGACCGTACAGCTCACCCGCCACGCTGCAGCCCTCTTTCCGCACCTCCCGAGTCGTACATTTTTGTCGCCTTTGGCAGTCGGATTCAACTTCGCCGTTGCGCTAGCAGCTCGCGACCCGATATACCTGCTTGTGAACGTCACAAGCCTGCGGATCGCCTTGAGCAGATACTCGGCCGTGAATGTGATCCCGAACCTGCGCAGCTCAGCGAGATACGCCGAGAACTTGAGCGCAGCAACCACAAAGCTCGTGTACACGTTTGCATACACCCTGTCGTCGCCGTTGAGCGCGGTGTCGGTAAAGAGGATGTGGCAGCGCGACTTCATCGACTGGATCATCTTTTCCACCAGCGCCACCCCTGGACGTCGGCAGTATTCCACGGTGAGTGTGTCGCGCATATCTGTGGCGGCATACCGCGTCAGGTCGGTCGAGACGCCCAGATCACGCGTGTTGATTGTCAAGCCACACCAGGGGAACTCGTCTCCGTACGTGCGCTGTACCAGGGGCCCGACTTCTGCAGCCATCATCGGGTCGACCAGATCAAAGTTGACCAGCGTCTTGGCGGGGCTGATGAAACAACCGTACTCGGGATGACCCTTGCGCATCACGTTGTGGAATTGTTTGGCCTGCCGCTTGCTGGTCGTGATCAGAAGAAAGTCGTCCGTGTAGCGCATCAACAGACACTTCTTGTCGGACGTACCGCCATTGCGGAGGCTGCGCAAGAAGGGATCTTGCGCCTCCATGCCAGCGTAGAAGAAGCTGCAGAGCAGCGTGGACAGACTCGATCCCTGCGGGATGCCCACGCGCTGTCGGTAGAACTCCTTGCCGATCTTGATGAGGTTCTCCGTCACGTGCTGCCGCAGCAGCTTGAGGATCAAGGAAGTCGACTCGTAGCGATACGACACGTTGTCCACAAACACGACGTCGTGCAGCGACACGGCCAGAGACGACGCCAGGTCGATAAAGTCAATGTGCTCCGAGTCGGGCCTTGCGAGACGCACAAATTCACGTTTGGTGCCCGACGGTCGTGGGTGAGCTGCGCGCGAAGGAACAGCTCCAGCTGCTCCAGCATTATTCGCGCCTGAAGCATGTGCGGCGGCCGAGCGAGGCTCATGCACGGCGGAGGGCATGAGCTTGGCAAAGCGGTGGATGCGGTAGCCTTCCGTCTGCTCGTCCTCGCCCTTGCGCAGGATCTGCTCGATAATTCCAAGCAGCTTGGCCTGGTCGATCGAGTCGAACGCACAGCGCACGTCGAGCTTGACAAAGTATAGCTTCTTCTCTGCCGTTTTTGAAGGCTTCTTGCTGGAGCCACTTGCCTTTGTTCCGCGCGTCTCTGGCAAGAGGCTCTGCTTGAAGGTCTTGAGCTGGGTGTAGATCTCGTTGGGTCCAAAGACTGAGCTCGTGAGCATATCCACGTCCATTTGCTCTGTCTCGTCCCCGAGCGTGTGGCCTCGAGATGTAGACGCTGCCAACATGCGACTCTTTTCGTAGGTCAGCACGTGAAAGACGGATTGCAGGATGTAGTTGATCGACTGGCCCAGCATGAGCGACTCCTTGCGCTGTTTCGCAGTGGGAACTGCTGCCGCTCTGGCTCGTTTCGACTTTGACTTTCCCTCTTCCTGGTCGATCTTCTTGGCATTGTGAACCTGTTTCGTGCTCCTCCGTCGCAAGTTCACGATCGGCCGAACGCCAGTCTCCTTCGGTAGCAGTCGCACGTGCGAGTAGCCCAGCTTGCGGGACGACATCATCGCGAGTGCCTCGGCACGTGTCAATGGCTCGAAAAGGGTCTCTTTCAGCTGGCCCAGCACGGGACGTGAGAGGACGTGCCAATCGTCTTGCCTGAAGTACAGCACGCGATTGCGGTACGCCGCGGTCTCGGTGACATAGAAGGTGGTTCGTAGCAGCGGGATGAGCAGTCCATCGAAGAGCCAGTACAGCACTTCAAGAACGATCTTCTTGCGAGCCTCAGCGTCGTGGCGCGACAGGCGGCGCTTGCGCGATGCCCGAGGAGGCAGAGCCCAATCGACGTCTGCAAAACGGAACGACTGCGCGATCTGGTGCAGATTGAACGACTCGAAGCGGCGCAATCGCACAAACTCACCGATCGTGTCGAAAATCAGGTTCTGGTTGTGGCGCGACCCGAACAGGTCGCGCGGCAGCAGCGACTTGACGGCCAGCTTGGCAAAGTGCGCCACCTGCCCAGTGGTGGGCACTGCATAGTTATGATACCGCGGCTTGCGTGCCGCAGGTGCCGGCAGCTCAACCTTCAACTTCGGAGTCATACTTGTGGTCTTTCCCTTGGATGGAGTATTTGTGTGGGCGCTGTCCGTCAGCACGCCGCTTGGACCAGAAGTCCGAGGGTGTCGCTCTGTGGCCACATCGCGCGCTGTGGAGTGATGCGCGCCTGCTTGTAGCGTCTCGATTTCTGCAAGGTCCTCGACGATCTGCTTGCGCTCCTGAGCCGTCAGTCTGCCCTTGGGAACTCGCGATGGACAGCAGCGATCCAAGAGCGCGCGGTAGTTGAGTCTGTCGTGCCGCACAAGTATCTTTGCCAGGATAGGAAGAGCGCTTCGGACAGCCTTCGGAGTGCGCTTGGCGCCAAGCGTCTTGATCTCGGCCTCTCGAACCGTGTAGTCCCTGAAAGGCTGCGTAGTCGTGTCGAAGTCGCGAGCACCAGTAAAGACGTTGTGCAGACCAAACTGGCGCGGAAATACGTACTTAGCCAGGTGGCGGGTCCTTCTTGCCGTGAAGATGGAGTCGGCATCTCTGTAGCCTCGCTTCTGCTCATTCGCGGTGTCGGGAGATGGGCGGCTTTTCCGCAGCAAGCTGATCTTGTTCGACGCCGTATGCTGACCTGTGCCAGAAGACTGGGTCAAGTTCGGAAGCACCTTGTCGAGCTCTTTGGCGCAGCCTGAACGGGGCAGGACATGGACGCTCGGTAGACCGATTTCGACGCGGCCAGCCTTGTTGCGAGAAGAGCGGGCGTAGAACATGCGGCTTCGCACCAACACGATCTCGGTCGGCTTCCTCGCTAAGGCTCCTGCATTGGCGGCCGATGCGCCGATGTCGGCGTCAGATGCCGCTGACCTCGCGCTGAGGCGTGATGTGGTCCTCTTGAAGCCCCTCGCCCGCTTGCCTAGCTTCAAGCTTCGTGCTGCATCGGGGACGGCTGCTTCCGCGGCACAATCCGTCTCAACTTCAACAGGGGGCTCCGGGGTCTTGTCCTGCTTCTGCGCCAGCAGATTGGTGCGGTCCTGACCGAGCTCTGGCACGCCGTTCACACGGCTATGAGCTTGCTCATCCGAGGTCGTTTTGAGGGTGGCAGGCTCGCTCAGAGCTGGTCCTGTGAGCTGGACAAAGCACGTGCCGTCTGCTCCATTGCGCATCAGCGGCACAAAGATGCTGGTATGGACTAGCAGCCAGGTGAATCTCTCGGAGCCGATCTTGTGGAAGAGGTAGTGCCACTCCTTCTCCAGGACGAGGTTTGTGACCATCGAGTTGGGAAACAGGTTGATCAAACCGGGTCGGCCGGTCGACGTGATGCGGAACGACTCTAGACGGTCATCGGGACGCCGGTAACCCTTCAGCAGGATATTGCTCGAGGCTGTCGGTCGGCCATGGATTGCTGTTGTAACCCTGGCGGGCGTCAGGGAGAGGATCTGTAACTGGGCTTCCTGGACCGCCTCGTAGATAGTGTGGTGAGAGGTCGCGCTGCTCGAGATCACGGCGTTCCAAGATCGACTCTGAGACGCATCGGATGCATGCTGGTCGAGACCAACGACCGTTCCATCGAGGCAGGCCCAACGCTCTTCCGAGAGGTCAGGTGTCGATCTCGAAGAGGATGTGGAGGCGTCGATGCCAAAGCGATCGTGAATCAAGGTGAGCAGAGGCACGACCTCGGCAAAGTGCCGCTGGAGCACCGAGCATCGCACGCCAGCCTGTCTATCGCGCATGCTCATTGTTGAAGCATACTCGATGCAGAGCGTTTTGTTGAGAGCCTGCGAGAACAGACAGCGCCATGAACGCGAAGCAAGAAGAAAGGTGAGAAGCTGAGTCTGGTCTTGCGGGCGCAGGGTCCAACAGCGATCCAACCAACACTTCGCGCTGGGTTGCGTGCCGAATTTCACCCTGCTGGGCGCCTCATCCTTCTTCTTTACACGACGCGCGCTCGCTCGCGCTTGTGGCCACATCACTCAGCTCCCACGCCCAATTGCTGCCTAAGCCTTTGGCACTACAGCATCGCATTGAGGGATGGGTATCTTCGATCCGATGCTAGTCTATAGGCACATGTTTGCTTCAACATCAGACTGAGGTGTCGATCGCGTTTTTGAGACCCTTGACCTCGTCCACCTTTTCCAGACGAAGGCCAAAGTCGTGTCCTGCATGCTCGGACGCCTTGAGCTTCTTCAAAAGCATTGCGACGGGACCAGCATCTTCTTCGCCCCGGCCGCCATCTTCACCCTCGTCCGATGCGCTCTTGGCTCCATCCGCTCGAGACAGCAGTGGTCCGAGGGTAAGCTTGGATTCGTCCTTCTCGTTGACGCTGTGGATCTGGTGCCAGATCTGAGCCAGGCTGCGCGGGCTATCGGTGCTCTCGAGATGAATGATGTAGAAGGCATCGAAGCCTCCGGCGCCTGGAATGCTGCCGCCTACGACACCGGGGATCTCGTCGCTGATCTTCTTGATCAGGGCGCCGATTTCTGGCGGCTCGATGGGCACGCCTGCCCGGTTGCCGAGCTCGCGCATGCCTGCCCGGATCGAGCGCAGGCTGTTGCGCACATCCGACAGCGCTTGCAGTACCGTGCGCGGGGTCACGCTCAGGTCGACGGTCGAAGCATCAGCCTCGTCGTCGTGGCTCTGGTCGGCTGCTGGGGGGAGCTGCTTGAGCGTCGCATCCCACTCGCTTGACAGCTGCTTGGCGGCCGCATTGATTTGCTCCTCGTACGTTGAGGCGTCGGAAGCGTGCAAGATGCGGAGCCTGAGCAGGCTGTCGGCAAGGTTCTGATTGGAGGCGGCGATGACGTTATAGAGCTGATTGGCCCACTCGGGCTTCTCCTTGCGCCAAGACAGCACCTTGGAAACGAGGCTGGGCGTGTTGGAGCCCGCGTCAACGTCGGCTAAGAGGAGGTCGAGACCAGGGGGCAATTGCAAGGGGGCAGGTCTGGCGACTTGATCTTGACCCGATGCGACGAGACCCTCGGTCGCAGTAGAGTGAGCGCTGGTGTCCTCAGGGGCACCACTGGAGGACAGCGGCGATGCTTTCCAAAGCGGGTTGTAGGGATCCAAGACGGGCAGCAGTTGCGTTCTTGCTGACAGCCGAGCATCTCGCTGTTCTGTCGACTCTTCTCCCTCGGCAAGGACTTTCTCGCCCTCATCGAGGCAGGCCTGAAGGACCTTTGGTCCGAAACGTCGGTAGAGTTGACTGCCCCAGATCGCGGCACTGACGTCGAAGCCCGAGCCTACCTTGCCTTGCGCTGCGCAATGGGCTAGCTGGGCGAGGTTATGGATGAGAGCCAGGTCCTCGGTCTCAAGAGAGCCCGAGTCCGTGGGGATGACCGCTTGAAGATGCAGCAGGAAACAAGCGACGAGCGACGTGGTCATAGCGGCGCTCGAGCCGAGGCCGGTCTTGTGCACGTCGCCGATGCGGCACTTTTGTGGCGAAAAGGGTGGAAGCTGCTGGAGCTGATCGACCGTAGGAGCTGTTCCTGGCGCAAGGTTGAGAGTCTCTCTTTGCGAGTAAAAGTCGTTGTCCGCAGCGACGGTGATGCGGATCCCTTCGGACCGGGTGCGCTGAAGGAGCGACAGGAGCTCGTCGTCCCCCTTGACCTCTGCGGCGAGTCGGAGAGTGTATGCAAGGGCAAGCGAGACGAATGGGTTGCGACCGGCTTTGGCGCGCGACTCGGCTGTCTGTTCGAGGACCCAGTGTCCCTTTGACTGGTCCTGCGCCGAGGCGGTGGAGGGAACGAATGAGGCCCTGTACACCCATTCGGCATCCAGGAACTGCGGAGAGTGGACAGTGACGGTGCAGCTCTGTTCCTTGGCTGCATCCGACGAGCTCTTGGAGGTTTGCGAGCGCGCATGGCAGTAGAAGCGGGAGGAAGTGGAGATGACCGAACCAGGATAGGCTGGGTCGAGGACGAGGTATCCACCGGCGACGAGAACCTTGCCCGGTGCGGAGACAGTGGTCTCGCGGAGATTGTGTGAGCTCATGCTGTGTGGTCGGGCGATCAGCTGGGTAGGCTGAATAGAAGAAGAATCGAGAGCGCCGTGAGAGATGGCCGGCTCCAGTCAAGTGACGTGAAGGCGAAGTTCGCACTTGGACGGGTTGCAGCATGCCACCATTCCAGCAGAAGAAGCGCATGCGGGTCGCAAAAGTAACACTCAACTGAGCTGATCACGTGGCTGGCAGTTGACTTTGGATCTAACAGCGACAGTATTTTCCTATGCCTCCCGGGCATCCCCAGTCGCAACAGCCAAGGCCCAGAGACCTGGCCGACTTGATCGATTGGGCTCGCTGAAGAAGGCGCACCAAGCACCCAGATGTGGACTCGTCGATGCGAGGGAAGCATGACGTTGGCGCCGCAAGCGAGGTGTGAGCGTGCAAAAGGCCCAAGCTGCCAGGTCTTTTGTTTGTGCCTGTCTCCGTATCCAAGCCGAGAGCATCGATTGCAAAGGCGAGGCTTGAGCGGGAGCCGAGGCTGTTGGAAAGGGACAGAGTTTGAGGCATGGGCGAGGCGAATCACGAACAGAATCGGCTGCCATGGCGAGTCCTGTCGAATTTTCTCCCACCGTCCTTTGTGGCGATCCCGTTGCCTGGATCAGTCACGGGAGATGCAGGCGGCCCATGCCGCGTGACGATCCCAGCTCACGCGACCGCCTCGAGAGCGCAGGTAAAGTTTGCACTCCGGCTTCGTGGACCAGGAGGTTTTCGCGGAGCACCATCCGTTGGCGAGCTCGTCGGGGTCCAAGTGGACTGGAAGATGACGAGCTCGAGCCGTTTACTCCGCCCGGCGAATCCGAGGAAGCCATCGCCAGGCCACTCATGGATCGGGTGTGGAGAAGAGGGGCGCCGTCTTGTTGGGCCGCCTGCATGCAAAAGAAAAACAAATTAAGGTGAGACGCGGCGTGAGCATGCGAACATGACGTATCGCCGTACGCGAGGATTGCCCCGCTTCCCATGCAGCGAGTGAAGTTTTGAGTTGATGGTGCCGATCCCATTCGCAGCCATGGATCGCTATGGCAGCATGAATCGCACTCTGGACATGTGCGAGATAGGCGGGCGTCATTGAAATCGGTGGGAGAAGCGAGCACCCAGAAAGGCCGTGACCTCAAGGCAGAGTCCTGACCCTGAGGAGGAGCAGTGACATAGCCTGATGTGCACAAGGCATTGGCACAAGCTACGGGCCAACGTGAGCGGGAACACGATGCAGCTCGAAGGCAACTACTGTAAAGGCAGACACCAGAAGCTGCGTTCGGGATCACTTGCAGAGCAGCAGGCTCATTCGGCGGCCTGTCGATCTGGCGTGCCAACAATGGATCTGCCGATGCGAACCGTCACGAGATCGCCGAGCACCAGGCCAAGAGAGA
This sequence comes from Moesziomyces aphidis, assembly GCA_000517465.1. Taxonomy (NCBI): domain Eukaryota; kingdom Fungi; phylum Basidiomycota; class Ustilaginomycetes; order Ustilaginales; family Ustilaginaceae; genus Moesziomyces; species Moesziomyces aphidis. The sequence continues at coordinate 2,199,891 of AWNI01000008.1, read as the reverse complement.
GGGGAAGAAGCTAACAGCCTCAAACGAATTTCCAATCGAAAGTCAAGGGCCAGATCCGATTTGGCCGGGCGGCGCAGCCGAGGCGGATGCGGTCTAGGCATGGACGCGGCTGCAGGAAGCCGGAAGGGCGCCTCACACATGTCGGGAGCCGCAATGGCCACAGCCGAGCACTGCTCAACCGCATCCCTGCTCCATTTCACGCGACGCACCTGTCCAAGTCGGCCTCGTTGCTTTCCGCTGGCTACCTTGTTGCTCCCTTGGCACTGGATGCCCTTTCGCTCGCATCCGATGCTGCTTCCAACACCGCCTCGTCCGGGACGTCAGTGGATCAAACTAGCAAGAGCAACCTGGGGATATTTTGGTCCAGCTCTTGTGCCCCTGAAATGAAGCTGCGGAGGCTGGCTGGACGTAACCGATTTTTCTTCTCTTTTTTTTCCCTTCCTGGCTTGGGGGGTTGCCAACAACGCGGTTCGGTGGTAACCTCGATCCTTCCGGGTCTCAGAGCTCGCCCTCCATCTGGGGCCCCCTTTCTCCTGGCCACGGCAGTTTGGCACGTCCGAGCCTTATTCCGATTCAGTCCGACATGATCGTTAGCCTTTTCCCCGCACTCGCAGTTCTGATGAGTCTCGAAGAAAGATGCTGATGTACATGCCGTCTTTTCTTCGGATGTCATCCCGACCAGACGTGCTTGGCCAACTGACTGCCAGCCGAGCAAGACTGCGCCCCTTTTTTATTCAAAATAAAACCTCCGAAACGCGCTTCTCCTGCGGCTGCGCGCAATCGAGCAGAGCGTGCAGGAGCATGCCGATGGTCGCTTGCTGCCCAATGGCTTTGATCCCAGTCGTCGAGTGGAACGCTGTCTCACCTGGCCAATGGAGTGCCGCCTGACCAGTCGAGTGTGGCTTCACCTTCCAAGGCCGAGCAAGAACAATAAATCCACGCTGAGCCGTGCACACGATGCTGGCAAGGGCCTCTTGCAAACTGGGTCCTTCGCATGCTCGCGGCCCAAGCCTTCACCCTTGTGCCCCGCGCACCCGCCCTGACCCCACAATCAGAGTGTGACACGGTGCGATCGGTATCATCGCTCCGCATCAGTAACATCGCCCTCGCTGTCCGCTTGCGACCAAGCCAAAGTGAGCGTCAGATTGCCATCGCAGATTGCCTGCGCCGTGAATGGCAGGTCGAGATTGTCGTGCGTTGGCGAGAGAGTGTGCCTGCTCGCAACAGCAACTTGGCGGGACTTATTTTTGGTTTTTGGTTTTTCGGGCAGCCATCCAGGCTGGGGTCGGTGCTGGAATTGGATTAGTGGCTCCGCTGACTGGGCTGAGTCTGAGGAGGCGGGTGTGGCAGCATCCGGCGACACGCGACCGGCTGGCCCGAGAGCACCGCACCCAGCCCAGCAGCCCAGCAGCCCCGTGCAACGCAAAGCAGCCATCACAAACTGCATCCAGAAAATGTGCCTCTGCGGACGCATGCTTGACTCGCCGTAGCCCAGCAGCCACCGCCTGCAGCACCAGCAGAACCGGCCGCTTGCTTTCGGCGCTTGGGCAGTGCCCAACTCTCTCCTGCCCTCGTCCCGCAGCCCTGATCCAACCACCCGGGCCTCGTCGCTGTCGCACTCTCTTCGCGCTTGGATCGCCGCCTCCCTCCCGCCTTCCCCACCACCATATCCTCCGAGCGCAACGCAAGGCTCACCTTGCTACACGCATCGCCTGCACATCACGTATCCCATCGCTCTCGTGATCGGTCAATAGTCTCGCAGCTGTCGTGCAGACACTCGCACCGCCACCACACCACCGCCGCTGCAGCTGCTTCCGTCTGGCAGGCGTCTGTCGATTCGCAAACTCGTCTCTGCGTCGGGCCCTCGCAAAACGTCTAGCACGCCCCGGACCAGCTCACATCGCATCTGCCACCACCTCGCTTCGCATTCGAAGCCACGATTTAGCACGAGTCCATGTCTGGTCATCAGCTCGCATCATCGACATCTGCGACTTGAGTCCTGCGCTTCTGACTATCTCTCCGCCGTCAAGAAAAGCTTTGTCTTGCCGTCCAGTTGGACGGCCTAGCATCTTCCTTTCGCCCTTCAGCTCGTCCTGACCGAGCTGCTCCCCGCACGCAGAAGTATCCGCCCACACTCGGCTGCGCAAAGCATGAGCGTCGCGGTCCAACTTCCTCCCCGAATCGACCTTCACGACGTGACTACTCCATCTTCGCTACACCAGCCTCCTTTGAACGCCACCGCCTCGTCTTCTGCTGAAGCCATGCAGCACCAAAACGATGCCACCGACAAAGGCTCCGACCTTCCGCCTATGCCCGTCCCGTACGAGGACTTCCACTTCTCCCTCGACCTTCCGGCTGAGCTCGATCTCCACGACCTCCAGTTCATCAGCTCGGCCGATCGCAAAGGCGGGCCTTCCAATCCCATGACTCCAGGCCTCACATCGCACTTCTTGGCTTCCACTCCCCAGACTCTGGGCTTCGGACAAGACGACATTCACATGGCCAGCAGGTCCAACAGCCGCAGAGGAAGCCTGTCCAAGGGAAGCAGACCCGCCTCTCCGCGCGTCGGCTCCTCTCGCTTCTCCGAGTCGGCTCTCCGGCCTCCTCCACCCCCCGACTTTGAACCCTCGGGCGCAAATCTGTTCGATCTGGATGCTTTTCCTAGCGGCACCATGTCGCCTTTCGGCATCGGCACGCCAGGCGCGAGCGACAAACACTCTCAGGGTGCTCAGCTGTTCGATGCAAAAGAGAAGAACATGCTCGTCAACTTCTTAGAAGGCTTCGAATGGGATTTCGATCCTAGCCTGCCCGAGGGATTGCCCAGCTTTTCTGCCGCCGCAGCGGAAAGGTCAGCAGCGGCCGCCGAGGCAATGGGTTTCCCGGCTGACTTTGGCTCAGCCGCCGCCAGTCGCGATCCAATGCTCCATGAAGGCGCTGCCATGTCAGCGGCAGCGCGCCGCCTCCAAGCCCGTACCAAGCTTGCCTCGGGAGCGACGGCATCGTCCGGCTCGGGCTCTGGATCCGCCACCGCATCATCGTCTCAGAGCCCGCACGACACTTCCTCCTCCGCCACATCTCCACACGGCTCGGCCCGCAACCATGCCCATCAGCGCAGCCTCAGCACCGGCAAGTCGCGGGCTTACCACCACGAAGCTGATCTGGTCAACACAGCCTTCGGCGGTGGCCTCTCTGAATGGTCGTCACAGCAACATACTGCACCACAACAATATGCGCAGCACAGCGCACACGACCTTTCCGCAGTCGGGTCCAAGCGCAACGCCGGCCACCTTGGCACCGGTGAAGCGGATGAGCAGACGCAGGCGGCGCTCGCACTAGGCTCTTTGACCAGGATGCACGCCGACATGTTCAACATGAGCGCAGGGCTCGACATGGTGGCGCAATCGCGCAGTCTAGCTGCCGCATCGCAGTCACAGCAACCGACATCCGTCCCCGCACCCACGCCATCCAAACACAGCGCAGGTGGCAAGAAGCTCAAAACGGAGCACGATGACGGCGAAGACACTTCAATGCAAGCGGATCGCGATGCTGGCAGCAAGAGAGAGCTGCTGACCGAATCCGAAAAACGACAGAACCACATTCTCTCCGAACAAAGACGGCGCAACTACATCCGAGAGGGCTTCAAAGACCTCGTGGTCCTGCTCGACGACGGACGCAACTTTGGCGCACGTGCACTCGGCCTGTCGTCCGGCTTTGGCACGGGAGTGGAAGACGAGGGTCTGGACGACCGATCCGACATTGACGACGTTGTCGACGTGCTCGCCGTCGGCCGCAAGAAGCCGCCGAAGAAGGCGAAAAAGGCGGGTCCCGACGGCGTACGCCAGCGCGGCAAGGGCAGAGGAAGAGGCGGCAGTGCCGGAGGCGGCGCCGGCTCCAAAAGCGCAGTGCTCTTCCAGGCTGTCGACCTCATCCGCTGGCTCGATGGCAAAAGCAAGGAGCTCACCCAGCAGTGCGAAGAGCTCGAACAGATCGCCGGCATCCCCGACCCCGAAAGCATCGTTGCCGCCAACCGCCCTGCCACCGCAAAAACGGCTTAGTGCCTGTGCATCTAGCTCCATCTGCATCTTCATTCTCACATCTCGGCTCGTCCACGAAGCCTCCAATACCGGCGAAAGCGCGAGACTGCCTTCGCTCTCGCTTCCTTCCATCTCCCCTGTATCAACATCTTCAGTAGCATCTCACGGACACGGACTCGCGCAATCTTGCTAATATTATTTCACGGTGCTTCAAGAACTCGTGGCGTTACCCTCGCTTGATCTGAGCGAGAGCGAGAGGCGAAGGGGTGTCGCGTGATAGGAGGTTGACATGATCCGGGTTCCGAGATTTGGTCGAAAATTTGGGCAATGCATGGAACCCAAAGCTTCTCGCTCGGCAACGTCCATATTGACATTCTAACGCAGAGCGCAGCAGTGGGGGAGCAAGATGGTTGAGACGCATCTGCCGGCGCTCTCTGCGGACCGGGAAGCACACGTCCAGTCTCTGCTTCAGTATCCTTCATCCACGCCGCACCTCAACCGGTTTGGACTCTCGATTCGCGACCCTGGTGGGGGGCGGGGGCGGGGTGTATATGCGACTGCGCCTCTCGCCGCAGACACGCTCATCGAAGTGAGCCCTGTGCTGCTGTTCCCGCCAGCCGAGTATGCCGAGTACGGAAGCAAGACGCAGCTGGACGGGTATACGTTTGTGTGGAAACGCACAGGCGGCCGAGCGGTCATGGCGCTGGCTCTCGGTCTGGGGTCGCTCTTCAACCACCACCCGATCGCGCCCAACGTCAAGTATGTCTTGGACCATGCGACGCATTCGATCAGCTATACGACGACGAGGGCGGTGGCGGAGGGCGAGGAGCTAACCATCTCGTACGGCGCGGGAAGGATGTGGTGGGAACCACCACCGTCGCAGGAGGTGACCGAGAGAGAGGAGCAGGAAAAGAGACAGGCTCAGGACCCAGACCACGCAGCTATGGAGATGGGCCGCATCGGCCTCAGCGACGACGAAGACGAACAGGAACCCTCGAGTGTGGACAAGTCGAAGAGAGTGGAGAATGGCATCGAGGTTCGAAGTGCGCCTGGTCCAAGTCGGCCTGCCACGGGGCCTGCGATGCACCGCATTACAGCGGGCGTGGACCCCGTCACTGTGCCACTCGCCACACGCGATGCGTGGATCATCGACATCCCGCCCACCTCGGCCTCTTCAGCGGTCAAGTTCCTGCAGAAGCATCCTGCCGAGCTGCAGAATCGCGACGACGGCCTGCACTCGACGCGCCACCTGCGCTCCTTCCGCACCTCGACCAGCGTCGATACCAACGGCCGCAAAGTCGCACGTACGCATTTCCTCCTCTGCCTGCGCACCGCCTTCCCAGATCGCTCCCGGCTCGTTTCCTGGCTGCGCACAGAAGGCGGGAGTGTGTTCGGGGAGAGCCCCGACCCGTACATTGGCCAGGTACCGGTGATTGCTGCGCCGACGAAGGAGAGGTTGACGGAATGGCAGGCCGTGTGGCCGTGCATTGTCAGGACGAATGCCAAGGAGCTTGTGCCGGACAATGGCGGCAATCCGGTGCTGCTGGTGGACAGGAAGGGCGACGAGAAGATGTGGCACGACACGCAGAGGGTGCAGTGGGCGTGCAACAGGTTCAAGCGATGTGTTGCTCTTGCGAGGCACGCGCTGAAAGAGGCCAAAGATCAGTCGCCAGAAGCCAAGACCAAGGCAATCGGATCTGCTGTGCACGTCACGCACCCATTCGACACCGCGCGGCACTTTCAGTCTGCAAGTCGGGCTATGACGTGGGAAGAGCGCGAGGGCTGTGACTGGTCGCAGCTGACCGGGCCCGGAGCTCCGATCGTTGGTCGACTTCCGCCTTGCGGAGCCACAACGACGTGGGACTCGCACAAGGAACGCATCATCTCTACTCTCGGTATGACTGAAGCGCAATGGTCCGTCTTCAACACGACACCTTCCGCCTCTGTGGCCGTCTACACCTCGCCCTCGCCTGGGGTAGGAACCATCGAAGTCGACGCGTTGGATATGCGACTTGCCCTACGCAATCCACTCAAGCACGCAGTCATTTCGGCGGTATCGCGCGTCTCGACGCTGCGCGGTATTGATCGCTCGAACTCGTCGCTCGCGGTTGCCAACGGTGCCGACTACCTGCTCACCGGTCTGGCGCTGTTTACGATCTACGAGCCGTGCATCTACTGCTGCATGGCGCTCGTCCACTCGCGCGTGAGCGAGGTCTACTTCCTCCTCCCCTCCCCCGGCCGTGGCGGCTGCTGTGGCGCAAACCTCCCTCCATCCTCCCAATGCGACAGGGCAAACGACGGAGGCATCTACGCCATCCAGGAACAAAAAGGCCTCAATCACGCCTTCACCGTTTGGCGTTGGATGCATCCATCCCTCGCCCTCCCACACGAGGCAAACGCACAATCCGCCGACGCTCTCGACGACCTCGCGACAGAACTACACATCGGCCTCCTAGATCCATAGACCACCTCACACACTCACAAATCGAACACGGCCATGCTGCCAGATCAGTGCATGAGAAGAGTTGCAAAACAAGCCAAAGTATGAACGACATGACATGGGTGAGGAACAGGGAGCAGAAAGGCGCTCATTCGGCATTCGACTCACGCCCCGCCGGCAGCTTGATCTCGCGATTGCCCAGCTGCACCGTGGCGCCTGCATCGAACTGCGCGCGCTCGAACTCGGGGTCGACGGCAGGTCCTTCTGCCCCGGCCACATCTGCAAAACTGGCGTCGACGCCGTGACCCGGCTGCTCCGATTCTACGGGAGCCTTTTGGCCGACGTTTGTGACTACCGGCGAGGTCTCCTTCGCTTTCGCTGGCTCATCCATCTGCGACAGCCCAAGGGCGGTCGTGGACAGTGTGTCTGCCTCAGACTTCGATTCAGCCTTCGGCCTCGCTGGCACAGGCGGCGGCGCCGCCTTCTCTACGGCCGACGCAGACGCTTCCGAGGCAGGGCCAGAAGCTCGCCTAGCGCCGCTGGTCAACACTGGGCTGCCAAAGGCGGGCATCTTGAAGAGCGAGCTGGCTCGGAAGGCGCTCGGCGACGTCTCGGCATCGCTGGTGGGCTCAGGTGGAGGCGGAGCACTAAAGCTTTGCGGACCTGCCTTCTGCATCGAGGGAATACCGGGTACTGCCATCATCGTCGCTCGACCGGGCTGCTGCTTGATCCCCGATCCGAGAATAGGCGACGACACCTCTGTTGATGCTGCTGACCAAGGCTGATCGGCATGCCCATCCGATTTCGCCCCGGCCAGAGTCGCAGACGCGCTCGCATCACCGGCACGTACATCTTTGGCAGTGTCCGGACCATCCGAGGAGGGCTTTGCGGTGTCTGCAGACGTCAACGGATGCGCATCGGGCGTAGTCGATGAAGAGCGAGATGTTTCCCTCTTGAGCGATGACGAGCTTGACTCTCGATGAATGGCTGCCCGGGCTGGAGGCGCTGGTGCATCGACTAGCTTTGCACCGGACGATTCCGGAAGCGGACGTTCGGGCGTGTCCGGCTTGGCGGTATGGATTTTCGGCTGCTCCGATGACTGCCTGCCGGAGCTCTCCGACGTGGAGAGCTCCTCGGTCTGGCCCTCGCTCGGGCGCCGAGCCGCTGAGACACTGGCAGCTGGAGGACCGGTGATGGCAACGACCTCGGTCGTGGTAGACGGCGCCGGCGGGATGAAGGAGACCACGCCGCTGCTTTGTCCAGTCGACGAGATGCTGCTGCTTGGTTTCCTTTGAGGCAAGGCAGGCGGAGTGAACGTGTTGGGCACGTCGTTGCTCGTCGTCCGCTCTAGGGCCTTGCGCTTGGACTCGGGACTTCCTTCCTCGGCCCGATCGTTACGGAAAGCGGCGGGGATCGGGGGTGTCAATGAGGGTACTTCTGCATCCCATTGGGCTGTCCAAGCAGAGGCTTCTCCGGTCGAGGTGTTTGTCTGCGAAGTCGAGCGCGATGAGGACTGAGTCGAAGCGAGGTTCGACGACGATGTCGAAGACGCTCTGGCCTCACCCGGGGCGCTGTCAAAGCCGTGCACCTTTTTGGCTGCCCTCAATTCGCGGTACGGCTGCCGCGAACTCGAATTGGAATGCATGCTTGCGTTGTCGTCATCCGTGTCCGTGGCGCTGGAACGCGGCCTGGAGGCGAAAGAGGCCGCTGTCGAGCTGCCTCGGCTGCGGATATTTTCTGGACTAGCCTTGTCGAAGCCAAGACCGAAGCTAGTCGGGTCCGGGGGACTACTTGCGAGCCAGGCCGACTTTCCGGGCACCAGCGACAAACGGCTCGACTGAGAGCGAGACATGCCGTCGTATTCAGACTGGTCGCGCGGTTCTTCGCCTGCTACAGACATGCGCTTCGCGTCAGCACGCTTCGAGTTCCAGTTTGCCCAGCCCCTTTTGATCGCATCCTTTGCATCGCGCGCCGCCGCCTGCCTCGATTCCTTGTCGGCCATGCTCGCCTTGGCACGATTCCACGAGGTCAGGAGCATAGCCGACGTGGAGCCTGCAAGCGCGCCTGACTCTTCACCCGCACTGCGGTCGGTGTCGTTCAGGCCATACCGACCGCGCTGCACGCTCGAGAGCAACGATGCGGCGTCTTGACGAGGTGTAGCAAGCTCATCCTTGGCGGTGCTTGTTGGTCGACGTGGGGGTGGAGGGGGAGCCCTGGCCGCCTGGAGTGCGTGCACAACATCGGATGCGTCGGAAGCGTGGGCCTTGCCGTCAGGCCCAGAAAGGTCATCTTTCACGTCTTTCGACGGTTGCGAGTTGACAGCATCGGATCTGAAGCTTCGCAGCGACGATCGCGTGCTATGGCTCAGGCTAGAAGGGCTCTCCACGATGTCTTGGTCTTCGTCCGCATCGCGTGTTGACGGCGTGTGGAGAGTCGCCATCGTCGCTGGGGACGGCTCGCTATCAGCTGCGTCAGATGTCGCTAGCTTTGGCTCGGAAGCGCTCGAAATGATGAGAGACGGTGCGCCGGAACGATAATCCGACTCAGCAAGCTTTTGTGACTCCTCGAGGTCGCGCGAAGCTGTGCGGGCCACAATGGACGAGCCTGGTGCATCCTCTGAGTCTGATGTCAGTGCCGGAGGATTGGTGAGGCTTCGCACATCGTTCACGCCTTTTTCGGCAGAGTTTGGGCGCACCGAGTCCGAAGCAGCTCGCACAGAGCCTGCGTCGGGTGCTGACATCGCTGACAGGGTCGAGTCTTTTCTACCAGACACGTTGGCCGAATTTGATCGTTGTGACGGACGCTCGATGCTGGCGTTTCCGAGCGCTAAACTGCTCTGCTCTCGACCCGACCTGCCTCCGAGAGCGGCTGCACTCAAACCAAGCGTGGAAAGTCCAGAGGACGACGAAACGCTGGACATGGACGATTTGGACCCACTGCCAAACCACGTCCTGCGCTTGCTGCTGTGTGAATCCTGTCTTGGCGGAGAACCAGCGATGGGACCAGAGCTGCCACCGCCAGCTGCTAGATCGCGCGAAAGGAGATCACTCAGACCTGCAGCGGCTGGAGAAGACGTGCGAGCGGATTGAAGCAAAGCCTCTTTGCGTGCGAGCGCAGCCACTTCGCCGACAGCCTTGCGGTTGCGAAGGTCTGCACTCGTTGATACGCCAGCACTGATAGAACTTGCCTCTGCGTCTTCGTCCAAGCCGTTTCGGGACGGGGTTGCGCTTTGGCGATCCGGCGTGTCAGGTGTAGCTGTTCCAGACACGGGAGCGCTGACTGTGCCCACTTTATTGGCTGCAGGCAGATCGGAGGACTTTGTGCTGGTCGATGCACTCTTGGATTCGCGTTCCGCTTGCGAAGCTGTCTTGGCGGCGTTGGCAGCGGCAAGCGACGGTTCCGAAACACCGACATCGCCGCCGAGCGCATCCGCCTTCTTTGCGGCGTCTGCGAAAATGCCGCCTCGGAAAGGCAAAGTACGGGTGTCGAAAAAGGAGATGTCGTCCATGTTGGGCACGACGATCGACTCGTTCAAAAGCTCCTTGAGCCTGCCCTCGATGAGACGAGTGACCATGCCCCACTGGACCTTTCTTTCGCTGACGACCGGCTCGATGTCGATCTCCATCTTGGGCATGGTTGTAAAGCCGAACCAAAGACGGTTGCTCGGTGGACGCTTTACGTGAAGCAACAGGTTGCCTTCGAGCGATCTGAGCACGACAGCCAAGACGATGGGAATGGTGTAAGGCTTGAAGCGAGATCCGAGGGAGAGAGTGAGAGTGGTGGAAATGGTAATGCGCACTTCGCCGACATAGTGTACGGCAATCTCCATGCTGGCTTCGCCCTCCGAGGTGAGGGCCTTGAGCATAGGACGGCTGAAGCCAGGAGCACGTCTTCCGACGTCGACCTCAACCACCTTGACGTCGCCGAGGAAGCCAGGCGTCTTGACGCGATTGATCTTCTTCATCATCTTGGAAATGATGTAGTTTTCGAGCCAGGCTGTTCGGTAGACCGAGAAGAAGATGCGGCCGACGAGGGCATTGAGCCATCGCAGCGGAAGGGGATCCGGCAGGTTGTCGAGCGAGACGAGAAGCGAGGCCATGTCGTGCTGAGAGAAAGTGGAGCCGATGGGGCCATCGACCTTGCTAAAGACGTCCGGGATGACGTTGCTGCTTGCGTCGTCGGAGGGTTTGGTAGACATGCTGGAGTCTGGCTGGAGCGAGGCTTGGAGCAGAGCATGGTACCAGTCCTCCATGAAATAGTTGTTCTTGCAGAAGATGTACCATTGCGGCCTTCGTCGACCCAGATGCGAGGCGCGAGCCGCTTTGCGATCGCCAGGCGAAGTGCTGCGCCCGTAAGCGGAGCCGACGACGCGGATGGCATTCCTCTTCATGAAGAGCTCGCCATCACGAACGCCGGCTCGTTTCGCCTTGCGCCACGCTTGCTTTGCATCGAAGGCAGCCGGAGCGGTGGAATTGTCGCCGTCGGGCTGTTGTTCATCTGCATGCAAGCCGGTCAATTGCTCGACGTCAAGGTCGGCGAGAGTGTCACCGAGACCGGCTACAAAGATGCTGACGCGCTTTGCCCGAAGGTCGATGGCGGCGTGACATTCGGTGTTGGGGTTTGCGACGTCGTCGGAGGAGTAGAGGTAGAGAATGGGAGACTTGAGGATGCAGTAGAAGTTTTCACGCCCAGCGGTGCCGGTGGGTGTGGAGCCAGGAGCGGGGGAGGCATTGGCGGAGCGGGCAGCGTCGGCCTCTGCCGCGGGCTTCTTGTTGGCAGTCCTGCCGATGCGGTAATCGAGGATGCCTCTGTACATTTGGGACATGTAGCCCGACCCCGCCGCAGTGGCATTGGACTTGGCTGCATCCGCTGTCTCGGAGCCTTCGACGGGCGCATGCTCGTCATCGGACTGCACGCGGCTGGCGTCGGACTCTGCGTCTACAAGTTTAGCCGGGATGGTAGCGGGAGCGCTCGAGGCCGAGTTGGCGGGAGCATTGTCCTTGTCCGACTCGAATGTGGAGCGGATGACGAGCCAACCGGCCAAGTGGGGCTGGGGAGCAGTGGAGGCATTCGCTGGACCGGGACCGATGCGCTTTGCGGTGGGAGGAGCGGTAGCATCGCCTTGGGGATGGTCCTTGCCCTTGGATTTCTCAATCTCTGCGTGGATGGCTGCATTTTGAGCGGCGAGATCGAGCGCTGCGAGCTTCTTCTCATGGGTGAGATCGACGTCGGCGTCGATGGCCAGCGGAGCATCGCGGCGTATGGAGGGCGCGTTCCAGTAGAAATGGATGAGCAGGGCAAGCGCGCAGATGGGCAGGAAGGTGACCCCTCCCAGGAGGTAGTAGAAAGCCTCTCGCAGCATGGTGACTGGCTATAGTGATGTCCGCTCGCGAGCGCACTGGGTACCGTCGAGAGCCGGGTGGGGCGCCAAGTCACGACGACGACTGTGGTGTCTACCGACGCGCCATGACTACGCTGCCAGGGTCAGGAGGAGAAGAGAACTACGTTTGATGCCGTCGATCGGCTCACCCGATGATGTATCGGCGAAGGAGACGAAGAAGTTGTGGCGGTTGCGATGTGTTGGTGACGAGGACGTGGTGACAGCAGAGGAGCTGCTTTTTGCGTCTCGAAGGGAGAGCCACGTCAGGCCAAGCGTTGCTGCGTCGGAGGGGAGCCGTGCGAAATGTGTGACTGTAGAGCGCAGCGTGGAGGCTAAGGCGTCTGTGCGCGGCCAGCCAAGACCAACACCGACACGGCCAGGCAGCCTCCCAGCCTGCTCGGCTCGAATCCCACCCAGTGAATGAATGCATTATTGCAGCGCGCTGCAGGCCGGGGAAGCCCACCACAGCTACCCGCCCACCCTCGTTTCTTCTGGCTGTTTTCCTACGAGATTCTGACGTTCTGACGCCTGATTGAAGCGCACTCGTGAGCTGCATTCGTCTTCACCAGCACTCTCGATCAAGTCCATCGGCACATCCGCCAAAGGATCCCGGAAGGTCGAGTGATGTCGTGGAGAGCAGCGGTCGCTTGAAATAGCATCGTTCCTCCACTCAAGGCCCGCCCCTTTCTTGGAGTGATGTGAATCGAAGATCTCACATTCCCAAAATTGTGGATTTCGATGCGTGGGATGTGGAACAGCCTGCGATCGCTGCAGCCTTGAGTGGAGCAAAAGAGCAACACAAGTCCACACAGCGCGAGCCAACTTATGCATGCACAATCCACCTCGGCGCAAAATCGAGGCACTTGCACAGCCAGCCACGCAGCCCCGCTCGATTAGCGATTGGCCGACCCGACCGACGGTCAGACCAGCACAAGCGCCACGCTCTTGCTCACGCACGCTCTCCCACACAATGCGCATTGCAGTACTCGCTGTGGCCCCTTTCGCGAGTGTGATCCAACCAACCCTCCCTGGACACCTCCACCACCCTTTCCCCCCTTCACACGCAATCCCGTCGACCCCCAAGGCATCATGGATGAGAAGTACGGTGAGTACAGCGCACAGGCGCCCGTATCGCATCACGCTTGTTCTCGCGTCTTACTGAGCCTCCAATCTTCGATCCTGCTGCAGACGCCGTCATTCTCGGCACTGGTGTGACCGAATGTGTCCTCTCGGCCCTGCTCTCCGTCGATGGCAAGAAGGTCCTCCACATCGACCGAGGCCAGGTGTACGGCGGTGAGATGGCCTCGCTCAACCTCACCCAGCTCTACGAGAAGTTCCGTCCTGGCGCCGAGCCGCCCAAGGACTGGGGCCGCGACCGCGACTGGGCCGTCGACCTCATCCCCAAGCTCATCATGGCCAACGGTGAGCTCACCCAGATGCTCGTCCACACCGACGTCACCCGTTACCTCGAGTTCAAGCAGATCGCCGCCTCGTACGTCTACCGCGATGGCAAGATCGCAAAGGTGCCCGCCACCGAGATGGAGGCCGTGCGCTCCTCGCTCATGGGACTCTTCGAGAAGCGCCGCGCCAAGAAGTTCTTCGAGTTCATCCAGAACTGGCGCGACAACGACCCCGCCACCCACCAGACCCTCGACCTCGACGCCGACCCCATGGTCAAGGTGTTTGACTACTTTGGTCTCGAGCCCGGCACCAAGGACTTTATCGGACATTCGATGGCCCTCCACCTCGACGACTCGTACCTTCAGCGTCCAGCTCGCGAGACCTACGACCGCATCATCCTCTACACCTCGTCCATGGCCCGCTACGGCAAGTCGCCCTACATCTACCCGCTCTACGGCCTCGGCGAGCTGCCCCAGGCCTTTGCGCGTCTCTCGGCCATCTACGGCGGTACGTACATGCTCGACAAGCCCGTCGACGAAATCGTCGTCGACTCGGACACGGGCAAGTTCGTCGGCGTGCGCAGCGGCGACGAGACGGTCAAGGCCGACATGGTCATCGGCGACCCGAGCTACTTCCGATCCGGCGTCAACGGCAAGGACAAGGTGCGCGAGACGGGCAAGGTGGTGCGCGCCATCTGCATCCTCAAGCACCCCATCCCCAACACCGACAACTCGGACTCGGTCCAGCTCATCATCCCGCAGAACCAGGTCGGCCGCAAGCACGACATCTACATCTCGGGCGTATCGAGCGCACAGAACATCGCCGCCCGCGACTTCTACGTCGCCCAGGTCTCCACCATCGTCGAGACCGACAAGCCCGAGCTCGAGCTGCGTCCCGGTCTCGAGCTTCTTGGCCCCATCCTCGACAAGTTTGTCTCCATCAGCCCGCTCGAGGAGCCCATCGAGGGCGGCAAGGAGGACAACATCTTCATCACGCGCTCCTACGACGCCACCTCGCACTTTGAAACCGTCGTTGAGGACGTCCACGACGTTTGGAGGCGGATGACCAACGGACAGAAGCTCGTGCTCAAGAAGCGCGACGACTCCGAGGGCGCCCAGGTGCAGGCTTAAGTCCCGCCGCTTGCTGTAATCGATACCTCTCCCTGTCCCGCTTTCCTACTCGCTTTGCAACAGCCGGCCGTAGTCTCGTCTTTTTATGTTTATTGAAACCGCAGCCGCTACAAGACCCGTGTCACGACGGTGCTGTCGATGCGTGCAGCCTGCATCAGACTGAGCAGAGGTTGTTTGGGGTGAACGTGTGGCCGAGGTGGGGCGGTCCTGCGCGTGGAGGTTGGTGCGAAAATTGTATCGGGCGAGAAATTGGATGCGGATGGAAAGTAGGGTTGCACGCGCCCTCTTCCTGGGGCCGGTCTTCGGTCTTTCAACCGCCTCGACTTAGCCGACGACATAAGCGGAGTAACGTGGAGCGCTGGCCGAACGTGGGGTCCTAGTCTACATGTTGCCGTTAGCGCTCTCCTTTATCCTCTACCACATCGACCACCACAACCTCACACTCAACGGCTCAGCGGAACTTCGCTTGATCGTTGATCCTCCAGCCAGCATGGCGGACGATACCAAGGGCGCTGGCGAGGGATCCTCGTCCCCATCGCCTGCAGCAACTCAGGCAGGCGACAGGAGTCAGATCCTCGCACAGGCGAATCGCTTCTTGACCTCAGCCAACGTCTCAGAGTCTGCATCCGACGAAGACAAACGCGAGTTCCTGCGTTCCAAGGGCTTGACCGAGGACGAGATCTCGCGTGCTTTCCGGGATGCCAAGTCTCCCGTCGACGGTCTCGCCGCTCATCAAAGCGGCCTTCAGCCTTCCAACACTGGTGATCTGGACGCCTTTGAGATTGCCGCCCGCCAATTTGACGATCCGATCAATGCAGACGCCATCGCGCCGCCACCAAAGTCGTACCCGAACTCTCCGCTCGCTCTCTACTACGACTCTCCCGCAGCACAAGCCCACAACTTTGCACATTCCGATCCGCATAAGCAGGGCGGCAACGCTGCCTCGCCTCTCACACGCTATCAGGTGCTGCTCCAGTTCTTCCGTACGCTCAGCTACATGATGATGCTCGGCGGCGGTCTCACGGCGATTGTGGTCTGGGCGTATCGCGCCTACATCTTGCCAAAGATCACCGCCATGTTCGACGCAAGGAGCATCGTGCTCAAGCACCACATCATGCTGTTCGACAAGCTGAGAAGCAATGTCGCCAGCCTCGCCACATATGTCCCCGTCCAGCGCGCGAGGATCGGCGGCGACGACGCCTCGTCGAACGGGGCTTCTTCGCCGCTCAAGGGCGTGCTGAAGAAGGTGCACTTCCATGACGATGTCGACACTTCTGCCAAAGAGGGCGAGAAGGAAGGGGTCAAGTTGACGCAGCACGCCAAGGATGCCAAGGCTGGCAGCGAGAAGGTCGTCATGCCCGGTACCGATGTTGTCGTGGACGCCAAAACGCCGCTGCTTGCAGAGGGCGCCAACGAGGCTGATGACGACGCAGACGCATCGGCCTCCGAAGAAGGTGAAGCGGAGCCAGCCAAGCTCGAGCCAATCGATATGATGGCGTCGATTCGCGAGAGCATGGCAAGTCTCGCGGCTGCACTGCGAGGTGACTTGGCCGGCAACCCTTCAGCAGCATCCACGGGTGCAGCACCGAGTTTGTCGTCGTCCCCATCGCGTGGTGCCAGGGTAGCGAGTGTGGCCGATGCAGGATCTGGGTCGGACGAGTGGGAAGACGAGGACACGGAGGCGGATGGATCGGATGACGACGACGGGCTCGAATTCGACCCGTACGGCGCGTACCAGAAGAAGCACAAGCATACGCAGACATCCGCAACGGCAAGCTCGGGCTCAGGCTCGGCGAGTCTGGCGGGCCTCAAGTCGACTCTGGCCAGTCTCAATGCGGATATCTCGACACACGCGTTTGCGGCCAGCTCGTCGAGCAGCTACTCTGGTGGAGCCTTCCGGTTGGGTCCTGGGTCGAGTGGTGCGGAAAGCCCCAAGTCAGGAGATTTGGGCCAGGTCAAGGCAGAGATTCGCAGCCTCAAGGGGCTGTTGCTCAGCCGAAGGAACTTTCCGTCGTATGGTGCGCGGCCGCCTCCCCTTCCCGCCGCCGCAGCTTCACCTATGGACGCGCGCACTTCTTCCACTGTCGTATGATGCAAATCGAGGGCAGCTGATTCACGGAACGGCATAGTCTCGATGGTGGGTGATCATGAGTCGGTATTCACGGCGCTATGCGGGGTTGGAGGTGGTGAACTCGTCGCTGGCGCCGTAGCGTGCATGGATGTCGCCCGAAGGCAGCTGTTGAAGCTCGGCGATCTTTGAAGCAGAATCCCACCAGGGCGAGTGTTGTCGGTCAGCATCAACTGCTCCGCGTTAGACTCGAGCGTGTGGGCGGGGCGTACCTTATCAAACACGAGCTGGGTGGCGTCTTTGACGTGGTTGTATTGGGTGAGCAGCTTGATGTACTGCTCGACTATCTGCTCTGCCTCCTGTGGAGGCAACCCCTTGGCTGCTCTTGCCGCATTGTGCGTCTCCAATCTCGCACTTTGCGCGGAAGTCTGTCAGTTTTGGGGCTCGAGGTGACTCATAAGCAGGGTGGGGAAAACTTACGAAAGAACAAGTTCGGCTTCGGTGATCTCGGTTTGGAGCTCCTCGACGCTGCGAGGCGCAAGTGGTGCCAGTTCCGGCTTGATCGGGGAGGATGCGGACGGGGGATTCGGCTGCGACGGTCGTTGAGGCAGACCGCTAAGTGGGCGGAAAGCAGCCTTGAGGACTGCTGTGGACTTGTCCCCCCGCGAGGGGGGAGCCAGCCGCGCACCCTGCCATTTCGAAGGTGATTCTGATCGTCGCATCCCACCCTCAACCAGCTTCACTCGGTTTCTCAACAGGACGCAGACTTATGGTGGTTCGAGCTCGTATGCGTCGAGGAGGTCAGGAGAAAAGGGCCGGAAGGCAGTCCAAACAGGAACTCAGCCCGAAAAAAAGGCGCACGGATCAGGCGCGTTTTTTGACAGCCACCTTCCTCGCCGGACCCACCTCCGAATCAAACGTTCATACCGTATCGTAGCCTCGTCACGATCAACGTACGAACTGGGTTGGGCGTGATCCCACGGAGCATATCATTTCATCTTTAGCTGTGCAAGCACATTTCGAAACTAGGTATCAGTGAACACGGTGGTGCAGGAGCGCACAACCAACGAGCAACTCGGCGTGGCCGCTTAGTAGTCGTTGTTGTTGTTGTTGCTCGAGCCGTACGAGTCGCTGTTGTCGTTGCCGTAGCCCGAGCCGCCTCGGCCGCTGGAGCCGTAGGAGTCGTTGTCGTTGCTACCGCCGTAGCCACCGCTGTTGCCGCCGCGGCCCGAGGAGCCGTACGAGTCGTTGTCGTTGCTGCTGCCAAAGCCGCCCGAGTTGCCGCCGCGGCCAGACGAGCCGTAGGAGTCGTTGTCGTTGTTGCTGCCGTACGACGACGAGTTGTTGCCGCCACGGCCGGACGAGCCGTAAGAGTCGTTGTCGTTGTTGTTGCCGTACGACGACGAGTTGTTGTTGCCGCTACCGTAAGAGGACGAGTTGTTGTTGCCGCTGCCGTACGAGTTGTCGTTGTCGTTGTTGCGGCCGGACGAACCGTACGACGAGGAGTTGTTGTTGCCACTGCCGTACGAGTTGTCGTCGTCGTTGTTGCGGCGGCCCGATGAGCCGTAGGACGACGAGTTGTTGTCGTTGTCGTTGCTGCCATAGCTGCTGCTGTTGTTGTTCGACGAGCCGTACGACGACGAGTTGTTGTTGTCGTTGTCGTTGCTGCCGTAGCTGCTGTTGTTGTTCGACGAGCCGTAGCTGCTGTTGTTGTTCGACGAACCGTAGGAGTCGTCGTTGTTGTTGCCGCCGAAGCCAGAGGACGAGNGCCGTAGCTGCTGTTGTTGTTCGACGAACCGTAGGAGTCGTCGTTGTTGTTGCCGCCGAAGCCAGAGGACGAGTTGTTGTTGTTGTTCTTGTTGCCCGAGAACTGGTTGATCAGGTCCTTGCCCTGGTCGGAGCCGGCGAACTCCTTAGCCTTGTTGATGAAGCCCTCCATTGTGGTTGTTGTGGTTGTACGAAAGAAGGTTGGGGTGGTCTAAGTGTGTAAATGTCTGCGAACGTGTGGCGAGTGATGGGTGGACGGTAAGGACAGATTGGGCCGACGTTTATATAGCTGTAGTCGAGCATTCGTACACGCCCAGGACTCGCACGTTCTTGCAACGCATTCTGGCGCGGTCGAGCGTGACTGCTCCAGAGCCTTGACCATGCGGACTCACGGCGGCACCTCGAGCGGCACCTCGGGCGGCAGCGGCAGGGAGAGGGAGAAGACTGCTCAAAAGTGCCTGTAGGTGCCCCGTGCGCTCGCGGACGGAATGGCCGAAGCAGTGTAGCATGCTCGGCTCTGCTCCCAGCTGACCTGTCTGTGATACTGCTCGGGGCCACGGGTCAAGGGCAAGTGGACTAAAACAGAGCCATTGCATCATGCACGAACGCACGACGCACGGGGTTGACGTGAGGGCCGTGTCATTCACGGCACGGGCCTCGGCCTGGCCAACTCGCTGCCGAGTCGCCACCTGTGCGTGCATTCCCATCTGCTTTGCGAGCACGCAAGCTTGCCTCACGGTGCGGGTCCGCTCGGCTCCTCTGCCGACACCACAGACAGCGGACTTCTCGCTTCTTTTGGTAAAGACGTTCACCGCAATACGCAGGCGCACACGTGCTTTGGTTGGGTTCAAGACAGGTGTCAAGGGCGCTTTGGGCTGTGCTGGACCTTTGCAAGGGCTGTCGGGTGGCGGAGGCCGAGAAGAGTGAGTGAATGCACGCCATGACGACAGCAATCTGCACCGTGCGTTGCGCGTTGGAGAGAGCAACACAGAGACAGCGGGGCGGCAGGCATTTCAACTCCGGTCGCTCTAATTCTCCTGCTAGACGTGAGCGGGGCGGCGCGGAAGGACGGAAGAGGGTCGGTTTGAAAGCTGGGAAGGACTCAGGGCCGCCGCCCCGCAGCAGTGAACCGTGCGTTGTTGCCTTTGCACACCTCGCTTGTGCGGGCGGGCGAGTTGGTGCAGCTGCCAACGTGGAATCGACTTGGGCCGAGGCGAAATGTGACTTGTCAAATTCACCACGCCGACTGCGCCCCTCTCGCTCTCGCGTCTCGGCTGGCAGCTTCCCGCGTGCGTTCTTTCGACGTCTGCAATGACGGAGGCGGCGTGCACACTTGCGTCCAGGCTGCGTCAGGGCTGTGCACGCTTCGGCTTTGGCTGCAAAGAAATCTTCAGAAGAAGCGGCTGTGCTGGCCTGCGCCGGCGACCCAAAGCGACGCGGTCTCGACCTCGCCGAGCGATGTACAGCAGACGCCTCGCATCTTTCCCCTTTGGGCTGCGTGCATAACGCACCCGCTGCCGGTAGCAGCTGGCGGGCCCGCCGGTCAGGTTGACGTCGCGTCCTTCTTCTCGCTTCCTTGCGATGCCAGTCCCGCTTTACGCCCGGCTTGGATGCGGTTCAACATCGGCCAAGGTGTTGTAAGGCACCTTGTATCGCCGGCGTGTGCCTGCTTTGCTGCTCTAGCTTGCGCAGGCTCGGATGGCCGTCGCCAGTGTCAAGGCACCGCCTCGATAGTGAGTAAATTTACAGCGATGGCATGGAGCGTCCGCCGTACCTTGCGTTCTTCTCGGACGACACGCCGTCCACTTCCTATGTCGGAACCTCGTCTCCACCCTGAGCCTGTTCTTGTCGTGTAGGAGGTGCTCACTTGCCTGCACGGTCGTCGCATTGCTCGGGTCGAATCGTCTGTACCTGCACCCACGATCGGGGTGCAGCACCGGCCCGAGGCGTCAGGAACAAACGATGCCCGATTGTGATTGCCACCCGAGCCGATCCCGATGGGGTGAGAAGGACGCTGGTATTTTTGCTGCCTCCTTTTTGTCGGCCACTTTCTGTTTTGCTGGTACCGAAAGTCGATTTGGTTCGAGCTTGACCTTGACGCATGGCTCAAGCACAGTGGAGACCCGATGCATCGGTCACGTGTTAGGTTCGGCCTGACCGCACAGGAGGAGCCTCTATCAGTAACCCCCCCTACCGAGTGTCATCGACGGCGGAGCATTTCATATCTTGGCAGCATCTCGGACGCGGCGCTCGTCGCAAGAACACGGGCGAGAGCAAGTAGGCTCGACCGCGAGTGTGATCGAAGGGAGGGAATGTGGACAGCCGCCGCCGCCTCCACACGGCTTCGCCGGCGCCTGCACCGGGCCACCCCTAGGCTGGCACGCTGCGCAGATCACCGAGCTGTCAGCCGCCCTGCCGAACGACACCGGGACAAGGGCGAGTCTGCCAAGCAACCGGCTGCCGAATAACGCTCGACGAACCTCTGATTGCCAGCCATGAGGCAAGACGACGACGACGACGATGCGGCATCGCCCCGAATGGCGCGCGCGAGCTCGCAGTCATACGCTCCGATTAGCCAGGGCCGGGCGCGCTCATTGTGCTGCATGCCTACTTTGCACACACACACGCCCCGCTCACGCTCCACGACCCAATTCGAGATCGGCTCGTGTGCATGGCGTAAATTTTTTCCCGCAGTGCACCTGCGCTCTGGCAACGCATGGTGGGCCGGCAGGAAGAAAAATACGAGCGAAAATACCAAACGGCGCGACGGTGGTTGGGCCAAATGAGAAGAAGAGGCATCCGCACGGGGCGTCGATCGAGCAGGAGAGGGGCGACGCTCCGCATCAATCAGCCCAGCCCAGCCAAAGCCAAGCCAAGCTCAGTCGGGACAGCCAGTCCAGCCAGTCAGTTCAGCCAAGCCCGCAGACAGTTCTCAATATCGCGTGGATCTGCACCACTCCGCCTGCGCAGCGCCAGCTTTGGAGCCGATGGAGCAAGCACAGGCTCGGCTCAACGAGTCCCACCGCCAGCGGCTGGTTGAACTGCTGCTGGTGCTACTGCTGCTACTGCTGCAAGGACTGACCGAGCGCGTGTGTGTGCGGATTCCAGTTCGCCATCCCAGTCCTCGAGCCGGCTCGGCGCGCGAGGCTGTCGCTCGCACGGGTCTGCTTGGAACGGCTGGGTCGGCAGAAGCGGGAAAAACGCGAGCCAAACAGGCGCTGACTGAGGGAGCAAAGCGATGCGCCGAGAGTGACTGCAAACCCGTGAATATCGAGCCAACCAGCCAGCCGCGCCGCCGCTGCTAGCTCAGAGTTGGGCTCAACTCAACCTGGCGGCAGCACCCAATTTGGGGCGCTCGATGCGCACGGCATGAGCAACGGCCCTTTTCCACTTGCACCACACTCGACTCAGCACGATCGTCTCGCAGCCACACCTCCTCCCCCTCGCCGCGCGTCGCTGCATCCTTTCATCCACCACCATTTACCCCCTCGACCCCCCACGAAGCATTCGTCGACACCTCTGTGGTCCACGGTTTTGCTGTTGGTGCTGACGTCGCTCCTCCAACCCCGTCTCAAAGGGTCCAGCAATCGACTGGAGCACTTCCACTCCATCTCCCCGCAAATCGTCGCTTTCGGACGGAGGCTGGCGTCGCCTCAAACGCACGGCCTGGCAACGCTTTCCACCGGAGGCTGCTCTCAGCGCGCGCCAGAAGCCTTCGTCGGCGTCGCTTGTCTCGGGTCTACTTCATCCTCCCTCGGCCAAAGCTGGTCTCGCCTCACCGCCGCACTCGCTCCGGGCCCTCACCACCCACTCGGCCCACTTCCGAGATGAGCGGCGAGGACAGAGGAGCTTCCTACCGCTACCCTGGGCGGTCTGCTGCCCCAATGGCAGACGCCTACGGCAGATACGACCCCGACAGCAACCCTGAAGCAGCGCCCTACCCCTACGACAGAGTGCATCCCAGCGAGTATGATCGTCGCCGTTACGATCGGGTTCAAGCCACCTACGAAACCGCCCCATCGTACGCCGCGGATCCTTCGCGCTCGCCTGCCGCGCATCCCGACTACCGCCGCTCAGCACAGCCAGCATACAGGTACGCACACGACTACCCTGACCGTCCCTTGGTCCAGCAGCCTGCGGATCGCGCCAGTGGGCCCCGTCTAGCCGACCCCTACCGAGCCAATTACAGGGAATACGACGACAGATCGTACGAAGTGTCCAGATCCGACCCGTACGCCTCGCGCTCGCGCGCCGTCCGCCGCGACGACTATCAGTCGGCTCCGCTTCACGACCTCGACAAGTCCAGGCACGAGCATCCTGCGTACGATCGCTGCAGCGTCAGAGACGAGCCTCCCCAGCGCGCAGTCGCTCATCCACGCGCCGACGAAATGTCCTATCGCCGACCCGAGTACGATGTACATGCCCGCGAAATTCAGCCTTCGTATCGACGTGGCGAGCACAGGTCTCCAATGCTGCCATCGCAGCCTGTTCCCAACGAACATGCGCTGAGGAGCGACCTCGCTACCCGCGACTATGATGCGGCTCCGAGCAGGGACGCCGAGCTGCGCGACGCTCCCGATAGCCCCCCGAGACCCTCGATGTCCATCTTCAACATGCTCAACGACCGCGCGGCCAACGGCGATTCACACTCCTCTCATTCGAGCCCTGCCAAGTCGGTTGTGGCGGCCGAGTACGACGGTCAGCGTGCAGCACAGCCGCATGCTCCCCAAGCCTCGCTTGGGGCGTTCGACCCGGCCAGGGAGTCATCCGGCAGTTCGGCTCGCGGCGCTGCTCCTCATCCGTCCAGACGCGACGAACGTCATCGCAGGCTCGACTTCACACCCGAACCCGAGGACGAGGAGCAAGGGCATCACCCTCACAACGGAACCGCCTCAAAATATCGCTCAGACCTTAACGAGAGCAACACTGAGGCGCCTGTCCGCGTCAAGGAAGAGCCCTACGCATCGGCCCGAATGACCGACGATCTTGCCGGGCCCAAGGCACCATCTGCTGGGGCGCCGGACAGTCTAGTGCACGGAGCTGAAAAGTCAGAAGTCCCGCATCCTGCCACCAAAAACGGATCTGCGAAGGTCGGACTCAAGCTGCGCAACAATCCGCTCCCGCCGTCCAAGAGCACCTCGAGTTTCGTGGCGCCGCCCCCTCCCGCCAAGAAGAATCGTGACCCAGACGGTTGGGAGAGCGACCTGTCCAACGATGAAAATCGATCCGCCTGGCAGCCTGAGCTCGACGACTACGTCTTCGACATGCAGGAACGCCTGCGCCTCATCGAGGATGCATTCGAGGCCGGCCTTCACGAGAAGCATGTCGAGGTCGAAAAGCGAGTCGCTCGCGCCTACGAGGGTCGCCACTTTGCCATGCTCCGTCAGGTCCGCATCCGCGAGCAGCAGGAGGCTTCACAAAGGGACATGGAGCGTCGCCACAACCACGTGCGCCAGCAGCTGGACCACGAGATTGATCTCGAGCTTCTCGGCACCTTAAGCGACGGCCAGGTGTCGGGATCCAAGGGCGCAAAGAGGCGGAAGGGCGGCCGAGACGCAGACGACGTCGACGAGCTTCTCCGGGACGGCGACGAGGACGACGCCGACAGCGACGACGTCGCACTCGCCGATATTGCCGCCCGCACCAACGGTTCCCGTGCCAACATCATCAAGCTCAAGCGCAGCAAAGGCAAGCTTGGAGCCGCCGGCGGCAAGAGACGTAGGCTTGATGCTAGCGGCGCGGCTTCGTCGCCTGCACCTGGGTCCGATGCCGACTCCACGCTGGCGGATCTCAACGCTGCCTTCGACGGTGATGAATCTGCATTTGCCTCGCGTCAGGCCTCGCCGATCGCAGACGATGCCAGCTTCGCTCTGGACCTCGACGCGGCGGGCAAGGTCCCCATCGACTCTCGTCGCGCACAGCAGCTCGAGGACGCCCACCGACGCATCTGGACAACCATCGCCAAGCGCGACGTCCCCAAGGTCTATCGTACGGTGCTCCAGAGCGCATCGAGCAAAGTCATGTACTGGCGCCGTCTTTCGAGCGTCGTCCAGCGCGAGGCCAAGCGAGGCGCCGCCCGCAACAACAAGACGGTCAAGGACGTCCAGCTACGCGCCCGCAGAGTCATGCGCGAGGTTCTCGTCTTCTGGAAGAGGAACGAGAAGGAAGAGCGCGAGCTCCGCAAGAAGGCCGAGAGGGAGGCGCTCGAAAGAGCAAAGAAGGAGGAGGAGATGCGCGAGGCCAAGCGACAGGCTCGCAAGCTCAACTTCCTCATCTCGCAGACCGAGCTGTACAGCCACTTCGTCGGCAGCAAACTCAAGACCGCCGAAGCCGAAGAGTCCGAGGAGACCGCAGGCAGCAGCAAGATGATCGATCCCAACGGCGTGCCTGCCATCGACCCGCACGCCGAGGTTGCCGATGCGGAAGCCAGGCTGGCCGAACTTGACGAGATCGACTTTGACGACGAGGACGAGAGCAACCTCCGTGCCCACGCTGCTCGCAACGCACAGGAAGCCGTGCGGCTCGCCAAGGAGAAGGCCCAGGCGTTCGACGTGGCTGCTGCGGAAGAGAGGAAGCGAAACGAGGCCTTGGCCCGCGAACGCGACGGTCTGGACGCCGGTCCAGGCAAGCAGATCGACGAGAAGGACCTCGGCAAGGCCTTTGACTCGGACGACATGAACTTCATGAACCCCACCTCCATGGGCGAGACCGAGATCAAGCAGCCCAAGATGCTCACCTGCCAGCTCAAGGAGTACCAGCTCAAGGGTCTCAATTGGCTGGCCAACCTCTACGAGCAAGGCATCAACGGCATCCTGGCCGACGAGATGGGTCTCGGCAAAACGGTGCAGTCGATCTCGCTCATGGCCTATCTCGCCGAGGTGCACGACATCTGGGGCCCTTTCCTCGTCATTGCGCCCGCTTCCACGCTGCACAACTGGCAACAGGAGATCAGCAAGTTTGTGCCCTCGCTCAAGGCTCTGCCGTACTGGGGCAATGTCAAGGACCGCGCGGTGCTGCGCAAGTTCTGGAATCGCAAGCAGATCTCGTACAACCGCGATGCGCCTTTCCACGTCCTGGTCACGAGCTATCAGCTCGTCGTCTCGGACGAAAAGTACTTCCAACGCGTCAAGTGGCAGTACATGATCCTCGACGAGGCACAGGCCATCAAGTCGTCCAGCAGTATTCGATGGAAGACGCTGCTCGGCTTCAATTGCCGAAACCGCCTGCTGCTCACGGGCACGCCCGTGCAGAACTCGATGCAGGAGCTCTGGGCGCTGCTCCACTTTATCATGCCCTCGCTCTTCGACTCGCACGACGAGTTCAGCGAGTGGTTCTCCAAGGACATCGAGAGCCACGCAGAGCAGAAGGGCACGCTCAACGAGCATCAGCTTCGACGTCTGCATATGATCATGAAGCCGTTCATGCTTCGCCGCATCAAGAAGAACGTGCAGAATGAGCTGGGCGACAAGATCGAGATCGACCTCTTCTGCGACCTCAGCGCGCGTCAGAAGATGCTCTATCGCGGCCTGCGAGCCAACATCTCAGTGGCCGAGCTCATGGACCGCGCCACCTCGAACGACGAGGCGGGCTTAAAGAGTCTCATGAACCTCGTCATGCAATTCCGCAAGGTGTGCAATCATCCGGAGCTCTTTGAGCGTGCCGATGTGCGCGCGCCCTTCGCCTTTGCCGATTTCGCCCGATCGGGATCGCTGGCGCGCGAGGGTGATCTGTTGAATCTGCCGCACTCTACCACTTCGCTGATCGAGCTGCAGCTGCCGAAGCTGCTCGTGAGGGAAGGCGGCCTCTGCGACGTGCCTGGTCACGCGAGCCGCAAGGGCTTCGACACGGGCTATCTGCAGAATCTGCTCAACATCTGGCGGGCGCCTCATGTGTACGAGTCGCTGCAGCAAAAGGACTCGGCCTTTGCTTCGTTGCCGCTCATCGGCGTCTCGGCGTCGGAAGCCGAGGGAACCATGCACAGCAGCGGCATCAAGCGCATCTTGGCTGCTGCGGCCGAAGAACGCCGCTGGCGCTCCATCGAGGCGTTTGCAAGCGATGACGACTTTGCCGCGGCGTCGCTGCGCCCCATGGGCAAGGTGTTGCGACCGATGCCGAGCACCTCGGGCCGGGCGCCATCGTTGCTGATGCCTCTGGAGGAAGTTGCGGCGGACTACCGACGTCACTCGTATCTGGCGAAGGACTCGGCGCGCGCGGTGGTCGCTCCAGCCGTGGCTCCGCCGATCCGACTGTACAGCAACGACGGACCGTTCATGCAGTCGCAGGAGCGATTCTCGCAGGATCCGCAGGTGTCGGCCACGTTATTCGGACTGTCGCCGGAGGGACGCGAGTCGGTGCAGCGCGTGGCAGAGCTGGAGCGCGATCTGCCGGATGTGCCGCCGCAGGGCGTGCTGCGCGACTCGTCGATCGACCAGCTGCCGTACAACGGCATGCAGGTGCCGCAGATGAACAAGCTGATCATCGACTCGAGCAAGCTGGCCAAGCTGGACGTGCTGCTGCGCGAACTCAAGGCGAACGGGCACCGCGTGCTGATCTACTTCCAGATGACGAGGATGATCGACCTGATGGAGGAGTATCTGATCTACCGACAGTACAAGTACCTGCGTCTGGACGGTGCGTCCAAGATCTCGGATCGTCGAGACATGGTGACCGACTGGCAGACCAAGCCGGAGCTGTTCATCTTCCTGCTCTCGACGCGTGCCGGTGGTCTAGGCATCAATCTCACGGCGGCGGACACGGTGATCTTTTACGACCACGACTGGAATCCGTCGAACGACCAGCAGGCGATGGACCGAGCGCATCGTCTGGGCCAGACGAAGCAGGTCACGGTGTACCGACTGATCACCAAGGGCACGATCGACGAGCGCATTGTGCGGCTGGCGAGGAACAAGAAGGAGGTGCAGGATATCGTGGTGGGCAACAAGGCCTACAGCGAGACGGGCATGGCCAAGCCGCAGGAGATTGTGTCGCTGCTTCTGGACGACGACGAGCTGGCCGAGTCGATGCTGCGCAAGAAGCAGGCCGAGGAGGCGCAGACGGCGCAGGACAAGGCGGATTCGGCGAGGGCCATGGTGGCCAAGCGCCGGCTGAACAAGGACCGCGCTGCAGCGGCGGCGCAATCGCCTGCGCCGTCGGCCGGGCTGCAGTGGTCGCTGGAGGAGGACGAGGACGACTTCTTTGGCGCGCGTCCGCCGAGCAAGGCGGAGACGGATACTGCCGAGACTACGCCGCAGCCGCCCAGCCGGAAGCGCGGTGGCCCGAGCAAGCGCGGACGTGCGAGCGAAGCGTCGGAACGCATGACGCCGCTCGAGCTGGACGGGGACGCGTCGATGGCGGGCACCGAGGGAGCGTCTTCGCCGCTCAAAGCAAAGCGGAAGCCCAAGAGCCACCGCAAGAAGACGGTCGACGAGCTTGCCGGTGTCGACCTCTGAGCTGGTGAGCGGCGAGGTTGTGTTTCATTGTAGGCTAATCAATTGCAGCGCGCGCACGCGAGCACGGAATGCATTGTTCAAGGCTCACGTTGCACGAGCTGCGGCTGAAGGCTTGCTTAAAGTTTGATGATCTCGCGGTGCACAAAGGCTCTCGGTGTGCCGATAGGGGGTTCAGGTCGGGCGTTTCGGGTGGCTTGTAGCGCTGAGGATCTGCGCCGAGCGTGGATGGACGCGAGACCTGGGGACGCCCAAACGCCGCGCACCACGGCGTGACTCTCTCGCTTGCCAGCCCTTTCACTTTGCAGGATTCACACACTAGCCGAGGGAAGAGGCGTTCGCTGATTGAAGTCAGGCTCAAAGCATGTTGTCATCATACGGGATCTCAGTGTGACGTGCTAGGACGAGGTCGGGAATGGAAACAGCGGTCAAAGGGGAGGCTCATGCATCGGATTGAATTGCTCGTCTCGACAGTAGACGCTGTCGCTACGGCTGGATCGGAAGAAGTCTTGTCTGCTCCCAGAGACCGAGATGAAGCAGAGCGCAAGGGGGGGGGCTGAAACGAACTTGGGCACAAGTGGGAGGGGGGGGGGGAAAGCAATGACGGCGAGATGCTGCGGGCGTGGGAAGTGTGGACACGAATGCATGAGGAGCAGAGGCCGTCTAGTTGCCCAGCATCCAGGTCTCACCCTGCTCTGGACCGAGGAAAAAATCGAATCCGTGGTGCAAACACCAATGCAGCGCGACACAGCCGACGGAACCCCGTGCTGGCAGAGACAAAACCTGGCGCTGCAGTAATTCGTGTCTTGTCCTCATGGACCATCGTGCCCGCTCTAATCATGCGTCAATTGCAGCATCACTGGCGGAAGTAGAAACTGGCCCGAGAGAGAAAGAGAGATACGGTCAAATGCACCGTGGGGGCAGAGTGAGGGGATGATGCTGGCTGCGGGAGGAGAAGCGCACTTGGTTGCCAGGAACCGGTGGTGCCATGCGGAACGAATGCTCGGATGCGGCATCGCCAATCTCAACCGGGCCAAGCGTGGAGGGGGTCAGAGCGGGTTTGCATGGCCAAGTGGCGCTCTGCTACTGCCGATGCACGGAAGGCATCGTTGACCGCCGCATCCTTACCTCGTGCGCGTGCACAGCTGATCAGCGTGCTCTCGAAATGCGAACGCTGTCATGAGCTTGCACGACACACGGGCGGAGGTCGGAGAAGCTTGCGCGTGGTGCGTAGAGGATCGACCCGCTTTGCACAGGTATTCGAGCGGAGTAGCACACATGGCGCTCAGGGTCGCGCAAACAGGGTTGCGAGCGCAAGCGAGGTGGGGCGCGCACATCCGCGTCGCGGGTGTGTGTGTGTCTGTGTGTGTGCCTGGCAGCGTCGCGCCAAGCGAGACTCTGTGATCTTCACAGCCCGTGCCCGACACTTTGTCTTGGATGACACGAGTGTCCATCCTCGTATCCATATCAAGAGCAGACGGAAAGTATCATCGATGCCCTCGAATGCCTCGAAGCCAGTCGCAGCTTCGGAGATGAGGCAAACGAGAGCGGGAGTGGATGAGCCAAAGAGTGCATCCATCGGTCAACGCCCGAAGAGGATGGGAACTCCACAACAGTGCAGCTCGAGGGCTCTCGAGCAGTGCGTCTCGAGGCTCGCCGAGCTGCATCAATTTGGCCAGGGCATTGCATCTCGCTGGCGGTCGTAGCTCGGTGCAAGCCCCAGCTATTTCCAGTGCAATGCCATCCGCTGCCCTAACGGAGCTGCATTTTCCAGCGCACAGCAGCTGTCACCTGCGACTTCATGCGGAGCCTCCGGCCGGATCCGCTTTTGTTCAAGCAAAGCGTGCAGATGTGCAGCCGCGCCTCGCTCGAGGTTTTCCCACACTGCTTTGGCCACGCGTCCTGAGGCTGCTGCTCCCCCGCGGTAAGTTAAGTTGGCTCACCCCACCACACCTGGGTCTCAACCACGCTCGCATTCAAAAGCGTCTTCTCTCACAGAACGTTTGATCTCTCTCCCCTCGCTCTCTCTCTCTCTCTCTCTCTCTCT
>AWNI01000008.1:2132988-2154123 GCA_000517465.1 Moesziomyces aphidis | reverse complement strand
ACTGAAGGCACACTGAAGGCACACTGAAGGTACACTGAAGGTACACTATCGACAAGCACAGGCGGGATGTTGATGCTCGGGCATGGGTGTATTTCACAGTGCGGATTGGAGGTGAGTGATGCTTTGCTTGACCCCGAAGTTAGGCGCCACCACTATACACACGGAGAAAGACACAGAGAGGGAGAGAGGGGAGAGAGCAAGTCAGTACATGTCATCAATCTCCGCTTGCGGCGAGGCAACGAGGTGGAACTTACACAAGCTGTTGAGGACGCAAGATCGGTTTGCGCAGATATGCAGGCATGACAGGTCGAGTAGTGTGAGTGAGAGTGCTTGGTGGTGTATACGATTGATGAAAGTAGACTTACGATCGAGTGGATTGGGATGTGGATCTGTTGCGAAGCGAAGCGGCGACAAGACGAGAGGGCATTTGTAAGCGATGCAGCCCCTGGGGTGTGAGCGAGACGTGTGTACGTACGAGCTTGACAAAGTAACCGATGAAACCCATGACGACGAAGCCCATGCCGACCGCGCGGCAGATCTGGATGTACTCTTGATGCGTGCGAAGCCGCGACATGAAACAAGAGAGGCTGCGGTTAGTGGGGATGCTCGAAGCGGGCAGAATGATTCCTTCCTGAACAAGGGCGGGCGCATGCCTCGTTTGCTCTGCTTGCCAGCACCACCGAGAGCAAGGCAGGAGGAGAGAGGAAAGACGCACCTTTGCGGTTAGGCTTTGTGCATCGGTTGACAAAGTGGGTGCCTTCGCGGAAGAAGTTCTGCGGGATGTCGACGATCTCCTTGATGGTATCCGACATTGTTGCGGGTTGTAGCTGTCGAGACGTGTGCAGAGGGATGGTGGAGAAGCGATCGAGGCAAGCAGAAGCGTTGCGTTGCGATCAAGGTTTGGAGTGAGCGGCGTGGCATCTTCGCGCGGCCGTCGGTGCGCCACGTCGATTGGCTCAATCCGCCGCCCAACGCCCACGCACACTGCTTCTCCGCATCCCAGTCCGGCAGTCATTGAGGCGAGTCAGCCCCGGTTTAGTTGACGAGATGTAACATTCTCAAAAACTCACGGATCCGATGCGGGCAGCCCGGTTTTTTTTGCCTTGGAGCTGGAAGAAATTCCGCCTCGCTTCCTCACTCTCACACTTTGCCTTGGCCACCACCATCTCTGACCAGCTCTGTTGCTCACCACAATGGCTTCGATGTTCCGCAGCAGCTTGCGGACGGCACTCCGACCCGCCTCCACCTCCGCCTCCTCCTCTTCGGCCCTCGCCTCGAGCAGCAAGCTTCGCCTTCCATCGCTGCGATTCAACTCCACCTCGACCACCCCGCTCGAGACCGAAGCCGCGCCGACCGAGGTGCAGGATGAGGCGACGGCGGTACGATACAGCTACTTTGTGCCGCGTGTAGGAAAGACGCTGGACAGTCTGCCCGTATACACGGACGTGCGCAATGGCGGCACACGCACCATGACCGAGGTGCGCAAGATCCAGGGCTCCGTACAGGACCTCAAGCTCGACCTCGAGGTGTTCCTCGCCGACACCTACGCACCCACCTACCCCGACTCGCCACTAAGCGTCAACAAGAAACCGCTCCGCCCAAAACCGGGCCGCAAACTCGTTGCTTCCGTAGCCAATCCGACGTACATCCAACCCGTTGCCCAGGGCAAGGTGACCAACGCAGGGAAGCTCAAGATCCGTGGAAACCGCGTGCACGAAGTCAAGGCCTTCCTCGAATCCAGAGGCTTCTAAAGCATCACTGTACTCTCTGCGCAATTCTCAAAATTGCACACACTTCCGCATCACACGGGCGAATCGACAGCGAGTCGACAGCGAGAGATGATGGTACTGAAAGCTGAATTGAGGACGAGACGAAAACTAGTCGAATCCGGCACCCGAGCGCTGCTTCTTGCGCTTGTTGGCCTTGTTGTGCTTCTTGCTGTTCGCCTGGCCCTGCGCATTGGCACCGGGAGCCTGCTTGATCACCGAGCCGTCGTTGGCGATGCGACCCTGGATCGCAGCGGTCGGCAAGCCAGTGCGGCCGACGATGGTGGGGCGTGCCGAGGCCATCGTGTCAAAGAACGCCGAGTCGAGCGCCTTGGACTTTGCCGACTGACGCGGTCCTGCGGGCGCTCTGCTCCTGGCCATCTCAGCCAGCTCGCCATCCAGGTCGGCATCGAGCTCGTCCGCATGTTCGGCCAGATGCGCCGTGGAGGGGTCGTACTTGCGCCCTGCGAGTGCCGCCCTGGCGCGCTCTCGCTGCGCTGCATTGTAGACGTCCGAATCGACGCCCGGCGGCGGGTGGCTGTAGAGCAGCTTGGCATTGACATAGTCCTTGAGCACGTATCGCACCGCCCTCGACTCGTCCGGATTGCCCTGTCCCTGCCTGGTGTAGCCCCTGGCGACGGCATAGGCGGTGAGCATCTCGAGACCTGTAGGCACGCCGTTGCCGCCCTCTTCCTCGGTGAGCGTGTCGATGCGGATGCCGTAGGTGGCCTCGACAATGTCCTTGGGGATGCGCTTGGCGACGAGCTCGGCGGGCGCAGTGTATTCGCGCATCTGGTCGATGGGCAGCACGCCATCGCACACGAGCTCGGCCGAGGTGGTGGCGAACTGCGGGAAGACGAGACCGGGACAGTCGCACAGCACGGTGGTGGGCGAGAGGTGGATGGTCTGGAAGTGCTTGGTCTTGCCGGGCGTCGACGAGACCGACACCTTCTTCTCGCCCAGCAGCGCGTTGATCGTCGACGACTTGCCCACGTTCGGGTAGCCGACCAGACCGACGACGAGCTTGGACGGCGCCGGCTGATCGTCGATGGCAAACGTGTCGAGCGGAGGCGCGCATGCCATGAACAGCTCCTCGAGCTCGAGCACGTTGAGCACACGTGTGGGATCGCGGTCAGGCGAGAGTGTGGTGGTAGCGGTGGCGGTCACGGCGTCGACGACTTGGGCTTGGTCGTGTGCGTCGGCTTGCGAGTCGTGGCTGGCTTGGTCGGCTGCTGCCGGTTGACTGGCAGCCTCCTCTGGGTGTTGGTCGTCGTTATCTTCGCCCTCGGACTCGTCTTCATCGTCTTCCTCGTCATCGTCGCGTTCGAGCTTGAGCTGTTCGAGACGCAGCCTCTCCTCCTCCTCGGCTCTTGCCTGCTGGATGGCGGCGGCATTGGCGGCACTGAAGAAGGCGTACTGGATACCTTGTGCGTCAAAGTAGTCGGCCCAGTACTTCCTCTGCTGGTCGTCGAGCAGATCGGCCTTGTTGATGAGCAGCAGGTTGCTCCTGGGACCCTTGAGCGGCGAGTCCTCTTCGAGGTAGTCGATGCCGTTGGTGGAGCCGATGCCGAGGCTGGAGACGTACTTTTCGAGATCCTCGCAGCGGAAGCGGAGCGGATTTCGGGCGTCTACGATCTGGACGACGAGGTGGCTGCGCTCGATGACGCGCCAGAGCTGGCGCCACACCTCGAGGTTGCGCTCGAAGGGGGTGAGGACGAGGCCGACGCCTTCCTGGAGCTGTGCGAGGCCGCGTCGCCACTCGAGGAATCCGTCCTTCTCTGCGCGCTCGAGCTGTGCGCGTGTGGTTGCGCTGGTCCACTCGGGACGCCTGGGGACACGCAGACGCTCCTTGTTCTGCACGTGCTTCTTGAGCACCTCCTGCTCCTCCTGACCCGTGAGCAGGTAGGGGTTGTGTCGGGTGCGCTCGCGGTTGGGCGCGGTGATGACGGTGACGCCGCCGTTCCTGCGTTCTGCGGTGAAGTCGGCGTCTGCGAGGGAGGCGGTGTTGAGGAACTCTTCGAGGTCGCCCTCGTGCGTGACGGAGCGGAGGTTGGAGACGGAGCCGTAGTTGTTGATGTCGGTGGTGTGGAACTCGGTCTGGTTGCGCTGCTTGGCCTCCTTGGCGCGGCGGTTGAGGATGGCGCGACCCAAGCCGACGGTGTTCTTGGACTGTGCGAGCGGCATGGTGGATGTCTATGCAAGCCGCACGGGTATCGAAATGCGACTCGGCGGGATGATAGGGTGTGGAGAGGAAGGGAGTAGAAACTGGCTATGCTTGAGCCACCACCACCACCACCGACACCTGCCACCGCTCACCAGTTGTGCACCCGCAGCGGACTTTACGAAGGCCAAGGCAGCAGCAGCAGCAGCCAAGAAGATTTCTCCACCCAAAAAGAAAAAAGGCTCGCTCGACTGAGCCAAAAAAGAAGAAGAAAAAAAAAGGGCTGCAGGGCCAAAGTGAAATTGCGAAATTTTTCGGATATCGCCTCCACACTTTCATACTGGGCTCTGTGCCGCTTTTTTCCCATTCTTCCAGCCTAGCCTTCAGCTTTGAGCCGAGAGCTGAGCGACTGCTCTCACCATCATCCCTCACGATCGCTTCACACTGGCCATAGCAGCCAGCACCACCACACAGCCATGGATCCAACACTCAAGCTGCTTACCCTCATCAATGTCAGCGCAGCACGTCCGGGCAAGCGTCAGCGCGCCTCCAACCTCACCCACTACGACAAGATCACTCGCAAGGCCGTAGCCGCTCAGCAGGCCACAGCATCCACCAGCACCGCCGCTTCCGCATCTGCGTCTCCGTCAAAACGGTCCAAGGCGGCTTCTACCTCGTCTGCATCATCGTCACAGGCTCAAGGCACCGACGAGCTTGTTGGCGAGGTTTCGGACGACGGCGACGATCATGAGGCCTCCCCTGCAGTGACCAAGCACAAACAGGCGAAACAGCCCGTTGCCTTTGATGCTCACTTTGGCAGCGACGGCCCGCATGCAAAGGCCATCGCCAAGCTGCCCGAGTCGGTCAAGTCGCTCTCCTGGACTTCTTCTCGCTCGGCGCTCCCTTCCCTCCCCACCAACACCGCCGTCTCCAGGCCGGACCTGCCCGATTTCGATACCCAGGCTTACCCCGGCCAGCCGCAGGTCAAGGTGCTCGACGCCTTCAATGCCTACGCCGCCAAAAAGTACTCGGAGCCCACGCCGCTGCACAAGGCGCTCGCCACCACCCTCGGCAGCTACACCGACTTCTGCGATGCCAACGTAGCGTTGCGAGACCGTCAGCAGTACCGCGAGGCGCTCGCCATGCACGCCATGTCGCACGTCGCAAAGACGCGCAGACGCGTGCTCAAGAACAACGAGAGGCTCGCCAAGCTCGCCGCCGCCGCCACTTCCACCGACGCCGACGAGCTCGACCTGCGCGACCAGGGCTTCACCCGGCCCAAGGTGCTCATCCTGCTGCCCTTCCGCAACTCGGCGCTCCAGTGGGTCGACCTCGTGACCAAATTCAGCCTGTGCGCACAGGTGGACAACAAGGCGCGCTTTGCCAAGGAGTTCAACCTGCCCCCCGGCGCGGTCGACAAGCTCGCCGATCCGGCCGTGGCGTCAAAGTATCCCGAGGACCACATCGCCAACTTTGCAGGCAACATCGACGACTCGTTCAAGCTCGGACTCAAGGTGACCCGCAAGTCGCTCAAGCTGTTTTCGGGATTCTACGACTCGGACGTCATCATCGCATCGCCGCTCGGCCTGCGATTGGGCATCGAGAAGGACCGTGGCGATTCGGACTTCCTCTCGAGCATCGAGATGCTCATCGTCGACCAGACCGACGTGATCAGCATGCAGAACTGGGACCACCTCGAGTTTGTCCTCGAGCGGCTCAACCACATCCCGCGCCAGAGCAGGGACACGGACTTTTCGAGGGTCAAGCAGTGGTACCTCGACAACCGCGCGCCCATGATGCGCCAGTCGATCCTGCTGTCGGCGCACGACTTTCCCGCTCTGCGCTCGGTGTACAATCACACGCTCACCAACGTGGCGGGCAAGGTGCGTACGCTTTCGCACACGTCCGAGGCGCAAGCTCAGATGACCCGTGTGGTGAGCGGAGTCAGGCAGACCTTCACGCGGTTTGAAGCGGCCAATGTGCATGCGGAGCCCGATCTGCGCTTCCAGCACTTTACCACCAAGACGCTTGCGCAGCTGAGCAAGAGCGCGGTGTCGAGCAGCCATACGCTGATCGTTGTGCCGAGCTACTTTGACTTTGTGCGACTCGACGACTTCCTGCGCGCGCACAACGAGCAGCGTCGTTCCGGCGAAACGGCCAACCTCTCCTACACCTCCATCTCGGAATACTCGACGCCCAAGGACATCCGCCGTGCACGCGAGGCGTTCTTCAGCGGCAAGAAGCGATTCCTCCTCCTCACCGAGCGCGCCCACTTCTACAGGAGGTTCAAACTGCGTGGCGTCAAGACGGTTGTGTTTTATCAGCTGCCTCAGAACCCAAGCTTCTTTGCAGAGTTCCTCGAGTTCCCCTTTATCACAAAGCGCGACTTGGCCAAGCCGAGCGACGACGATGAGGACGACGAGACGGATCCAAACGACGTCGCCGCATACGTCGTGTACAGCAGGTACGACCTCATTGCCCTCGAACACGTCGTCGGCTCCCAGCAGGCCGCCAACATGATCTCCCAGGACAAGGCCACCTGGAAGTTCGTCTAGACGCAAGCGAGGAGAGGAATCCCACACATCTGCTTATTCAGTGTCCCGAGGCTGTGAATGCGGTGAGGCCGAGATTGTGGGCTGTGATGGTGGGCGGAATCTCGTGGATGAGGGCCTGGCGCATGGCTGCCGCCAGTTGTTGTGTGGTGGGCGACTCGTGAAGACGCCCAATGATCGGGTGCACCACTGCAAGTGAAAGCTGCTCGACGAGCAGCACCAGCCGGTTGCCGACCAGAGCAGTAGGCGAGTCGGTGGCGCTCGAGGGCTTGATGACCCGCGCGAGCATCACCGCATTGCGCACGAGCCCAAGCATCTCTTTCAGCACATGCGCAGCCGCCATGACGTTCCCCGTCAGACCGTGTATCTCCCCCACCGAGTCCTGTAGCCGTTGGATCTGGCTCGCAAACACACCCAGTACCGCCTCGGCCAAGCTTATATACCGCGCGTGCGTGTCGTCCAGCACGGTCTGTACGATATCCACCACGCCCACCAGCTGCTCCACCTCCTCCAACGACCACACCGACACGCCACCCGCACTCAACATCGCAACGAGCCGCGGTACCAGCACGTTGGTCGTGAGCGAAGTGAGCACCTCGTCGTCGCCACCGAGCGGGGCGCGGGGGTGGCGCATGGCTCGCTCCGTGTACTCGGACGCACCGGTGAACCAGCGAAAGTCGACAAGCGCCCCGACGCCTGCAGTCCACCCGCTGTGCTCCCGCGTTCGGAAGGCGTCCCATGCGACCATCTCGAGGCGCGCATAGAACTCCCAGATCTGTCCCACCGACAGACCGCCCCATACCTGCGCGTACTCGTCAGGGTAGCGTCGCCGCCACTCTTCAAAGCGCACCACTACACTGCGCGGGTGCAGCGCCGTCCAGTCCGCCCGAGTGCGCCGCAGCCATGCCAGCCCGGATGGAGAGTCCGAGTCAGAGGCGCCAGCGTCGATCGGCGCCAGCGGATCGAGGTACTCTGGTGCTTGGACGTCCGAGAACGTCGCGTTGAGTCGGTCGATGATCTCGCGCTTTGCAAGGTCCAGGGAAAGCTGGTCGGCCGCAGCGAGCTCATCGAGCTTCGGCAAGACAGAGGCTGCCTTGCCAGTGAGGTGGTCAGGCAGACTGCTCTCGCGCTTTTCCTCGTCGTCGTCGATGCTGGGGATGAGGGACTTGGTAGGGCGAGTGCCGAATGCCTCCTCCCACCGCGCTTGCAACCACGCCGCCCTTGCTCGGTTGAGCAATGCGGTCCTGCGCGCGATCAATGCCACCGCGTCGCTCTCGATCTCGTTCACCCTGGCCTTCTTTTCGCCCGCAAACCGCGCGAGACTCGCAACAAAGCCGTCGAGCTCGTCGAACCAGCTCGCCTTGTCCTCGACCGCGGTCACGTCCAGCTTGTTCTGCTTCTCGGCCTCGGCGAGCCCGTCGAGCTCGACGAGTGAGGATGCCAAGACCGCGTCGGCCGCACCTTTGCTCTGATCGAGCGCACGCAGCGTCAGCTGCAGCCTCGCCGAGCATGTCCCCACCGACGGCACGGGCGCGGGGTCTGGGATCGGTGCGGCGCGGAACGGCGAAGCC
The DNA here is from genome assembly GCA_000517465.1 of Moesziomyces aphidis. NCBI lineage: Eukaryota > Fungi > Basidiomycota > Ustilaginomycetes > Ustilaginales > Ustilaginaceae > Moesziomyces > Moesziomyces aphidis. The sequence continues at coordinate 2,146,073 of AWNI01000008.1, read as the reverse complement.
TCGCGCGACGCTGCAGCCGCACTCGGCTGCGTACGCCGCAGCTGTGCGCGCTCCCACTCCTCCTCGTCCTCGTCCATCTCGTCTGCCACCGCGCCCGGAGCGTCGTCGTCAAAGTCGCCGCGCACTGCCGCCTCCATCTGCCGGCGCTGACGGCGTTGCAGCTCCTCTTGCGCCTTGGCGCCGATCGGGATGCGCTCGCTCGCTCCCGTGTACTCGGCAAACTCGTCTTCGCCATCGCCCAATTCGTCCTCTTCGCGCTGCAGACGCGAGTGCGGGTGCGGGCCGTCATCCACCTCCATCGCATCGTACGCCTGCACGGCCGAAGAGCGCGAGAAGGGCGCGAGAGAAATAAAGTCGTCCGAGACACCAGACGAGGCGCCGGCCGCACGCAGCTTGGCGCGCCTTTCCTTAGCGGCGCGAATTACGCTCTCGCTCGGGATCGCATCGTGCTCAAAGTCGGCTGCGTACTTGCTGCGTGTGAGCGCGTCGTCATCACCAGCTGCGAGGCCGGGTCGAGAAGACGACGCGGCCATGGGGTCGTCCATGAATGTAGCTGGCCCTGGTGGGGCAGGGGCGGGGCTGTGGGCGCGCGATCGCGCGGTCGGCGTGGAAGTGCGCAGCTCCTCGAGGTGTTTCGATGTGTACAGCGACGATGTCGGAGTGGACGTGGATCCTTCCGCCTGCTCGTGTGTAGGCATGTCTTTGAACGCCGTCGGACGCAGTGGAGTCGATCTCTTGGGCGTGCTCGCCGAGCTGGACGAGCGTGCCGACATGCCGACTCCAGACATCCGAGCGGGCCTACGCGCTCCATCGACCTTGGATCGTCGTGGTGCGAGCGCCGGGACATCATCGTCGTCGTTCTCATCCTCTACCGTCTCGCCATTGCCTACTCCGCGCGTCACAGGTTTGGCTGTGCTTGCGGCAGTAGGCGTCGCGCGGGCACCCCTCGCTCGTGGACGAAAGACCACCCCTCCCGCATCTGGCTCCTGCTCTTCGTCCGAGCCTCCGCGCGACAGCATCTGCCGCGGCGTCGAAGATCGCGACGCTCCGGATGCTGTGGTAGGCGCTGAAGGACCGGCTGCCTGCGATGCGTCGTCAACCTCGTCGTACGCGGACGAGACGCGAGTGGCCACACCCTTGGGCTTGCGCCGCTTCACAAAGCTCGCCGAGCCGCTGCTTGGGTCTCCTCCCTCCATCTCTGCGTGTGTCACGCCGCCTGGACGATGTGTTGTGGGGGTGGTCGGGAAGAGTATCGTTGTGGTTCACATGCAAGCCGCCCAGGTCGAGCTGCATCTCCTTTACCGAAGGACGGGCATTTCCACGTTCCGAATTCCGAAATCTCAGCCAGGACCTTCAGAAGGGTGAGGATCCCGTTTTCGCTTTCCTGGTTGTGGCCTTCAACTCACACTGCTTCATCTGTGCTCATGTCACATCATGGCAGCGGTGTGGTGGTCCAATATGTGTTGATGGAGGTGTGATACAAGTACATTCGATGTGATACAAATAGATGAGAGCTCACGCCTTCTTCTTGAGCTTCAGTTTGAGTCCGGCAGGCGTGGGTGTGCCCGTGCCTGGCGCCGGGCTTTGCGAAGGGCCGGGCGACTCGCCTGGCGTCTGCGCCGCCGGAGTCATCGGGGTCATTGGACCAGCACTGCCGATTCCGATGCCCATGCCCATGCCTGGTCCGAAGAAGCCGCCGCCGCTCGCGAGATGCGGCATGCCCGGGCGTCCTGCACCGCCCGGCGTCCCCGGCGTGCCCGGCCCACCGGCTGCGCCTCCCGCGCCATTCTTGCCGCCGTCCTTGGGGAACATTGGGCACGACGTATTGGTCGACATGTGTCCGACCTCGCCGCACCGACCGCAGCGACGCTTGGTGTCGGTCTTGTTGAGCAGGCTCTTGTAGCCCCCCGGGATGGCGAGACCCTCTGCGGCCGCCTTGGCGTTCTTTCGCTGGATGCGACGTTCCTGGTTCTTCTTGCGCTGCGCAAGCTCTTCCTGCAGACGCTTCATGCGCGCCATGTCGATCGCAGCATCGCCCGTCGGCAGCAGGTCCTCCGTCGCGATGGCTTCGTCCTCGATCTTCTTGCGCTGCGTGAGGTAGGCATTGATGACCGCCGGGTCGCGCACCATCTCGCGCTGCCACTTGCCGTTGACCAGCCGACGGATACGCAGCACCTTGGTCGACTTGTCGCCTGCATCGCCATTCACTGTGCTCATCGCACTCGGGCTGCGGTCGCGGCGCACAGACTCGCCTCGACCGCCGCCTCGCTGCTCCGGCTTGCCGCCGTTCGCCTGCAGCGCCGCCCTGCGCTCGTCCTCTGCGGTGAGCTTGGCGGGAACCGGGTTGGACAGCGAGCGGCATTGCGCGTTCCAGATACGGTCGATCTCGGATCGGTAGACCGCCTGCTGCTCGGCAACGCTGTACTTGTGACCCGACTTGCTCTTGGCTTCGGCCTCGGCCTGTGCTAACCGCTCTTCAGCATCCTCGCCCGCTCGGAGGAAGATCTCTTTCATCGAGACGCGGATGAAGCTGAACGCCTCGCCACGGCCGGTGGGATCTCCGTCTCCATGCAGCTTGAGCATGGCTTTGCCCTGCGTCGCATTGATGAAGTTCTTGCTGGTGATCCAGGGAGCAAGCAGCTGCTCGATGTCCATCTTGCTCTCGTCGTCGTCGTCGCCCTCGGCGGTGTTGGTGTAACCGCAGTCGAGCAGGTGGCGCTGTCCCACCTGCATGCTCTCGGCGAGACAGATGTTCTNCGTCGTCGTCGTCGCCCTCGGCGGTGTTGGTGTAACCGCAGTCGAGCAGGTGGCGCTGTCCCACCTGCATGCTCTCGGCGAGACAGATGTTCTCGGGCGGCAGCATCTTGAGCAGCTCTGCCTCTTCGGGCACCACAATGTGCGCCTTGAGCTTCCAGAAGCCCTGGTTGACGTCGCCAGCCTTGCGGTTGTACTCCATGAACTCCTTGAGCCTCTGGCGCATCTGCAGCTCGTTCTGGTCGGGGAAGTAGCGCATCAGTCGGTGAATCTTGATACGCTGTCGCTGACTCTTCTGGATGAGCTTGTAGGCGATCATTTGCAGACGGTACTTGATGTTGTTGGTGATCAGGCGCGCATGTGGACCTGGGATGGGCTGCACCGGGTACGTCTGGCCCACCACAAAGAGGTTGCGGATCTCGCGGAGGTAGTAGCGGATCTCGTTTTTGGTGGTGCTGCGAATGAGCAAGAAATCCGTGTGGGACGGCTTGTGGCGGAAGAGCGGAGCGCGGATCATGTTGTTGTACAACGTCGGCTGCACCTGTCCTCGTTCGATGTTGCCGAACTTCATGAAGGGCGACTCGTCGGCCACGTCGAGCAAGTAGGGCTCGCCAATGTCCATCTTGGGCACGTGCTCGTCCTTGGCATCTTTCTTGCGATAGTAGTTGACCAGCAAGCTGCCCATGCCGATCTTGGAGAGCAGCGGCGGATACTCTTCCGAATACTCGTACAGCACGTACGGCCCGGTGTCCTTGAGCGTCAGATCGCGCGTGGTGCGCAGCATCTCGTTGGGGTCTTTGGCCTTGCGTGCGCCCGCGCCTTCCTTCTTCTTTTTGGACGAGATGGTCCTGGAAAAGTGGAGAGGCATGTTGGTGGGGAACTGCATGGCAGGGCGGTGGAAAGATCGAGCCTCGGCCTTGGTGAGCTTGGTCTTGTACCAGGGGAGCTGAAGCTTGATGGCGGGCCACGCATGCTGAACGACGAGCTTGCCAAGCGTTTGACGCACACGCTGGCGATGTTCACGCGTCTGTTCGTAGAACTTGTCGTTGGAGAGGTTGAAGATGTCGAGCTCGGCCTGGCGGCGCGCGAGGTCTCGCTTTGCGGCGGCCGAAACGACGGGTGCGTCGGAACGAAGGAGCGAGTTCTGCTTGATTTTGGGTCCGACGTCCTCCTCGAGCATCATTTGCGGATCGTTCATGTCCAGCACGAGCGTATCGAAAGGTTCGAATAGGGTATGTGCATCCCAGATGATGCTGCGGGTCCAAGCACCGCGGACGAGGTCGTGATTGAACGGCTTGTCCACGCTAGGTGGCGCGTAAGAAGCATCGAACGACTCGTCCATGAGGTCAACCTTGTGGAACTGATCAGCTGCCTCAGCCGCGGCAGGTCGGTCGTTCTGAGTGGTGGCCCAAACAACACGCTCTTCCCAGTCGTCCAACTCGATCGGCGCCAGCTTGACCCTGCTACTCTCCGCTTTGACGCCGGGCGTGGTGATGAGCTGGAGATCATCCATATCCGAGTCGCGCGTCTCGGGGCCGGTGGCTGATGCGCCCAGACCACGGGTGAGGTTGGGAAGGATGGAGGCATGATGCGAGCGTAGAGCGGAAGGCCTGAGCATCTCCTCACGAGTCGACTTGGGGACCGGCAATTCGTCCTGTGGAGTCACGTGGAACTTGGCCTGCGCAGGCCCGAGTCTGCGCTTCTTGGGTGGACGTGTGGCGAAGAGGTCGGTGAAGTTGAGCACTTTGCCGGGCTCGAAATCGGGGAAGAGCTGATGAACCTCGTCCATGTCGACGTAGGGTCCATGGCCGGGAGCACCGGGCATGTACGGCTGCTGAGGCAGGGGTGGGGTCTGTGGCGACGACTGCCGCGAGCTGTCCGATCCAGGAAGCGCTATCGGCATGGATGGTGCGGCGGATGTTGAAAAGGATGCTGGGACGGGGCCGGAGAGGAAGGCCATATCCGTGTCGTCGTCTCTTTCCTCTTTGACCTGGATCATGCCATCGCCGAAGCGACTCACGCCGTTCGACTGGGGGGTATGTCCGTTTGCATGGGATATTGATGCATCTGGTCGTGGTTGCTGCTGGGACAAGGGCACATCGTCGTCGTCTTCACCCTCCGCGTCATCATCTTCGTCGTCATCATCAAAATCATCATCTTCGCCTCTGAGCCGGGCTCGGGGTTGTTCGAGCTGAGCCATGCCCTGGCGATAGTATCTGTCGAGCGCAGCTCTCTCCTCCGAGTCGTGCTCGCTAGCGAGTTCCCTGCGCATCTCGTCGTCTACCTCGGTCTCCCAGTCCTTTGTGGAAGAACCATTGTGACGGTAGGCGTCGCCGAGGTTGTCGTCCTCGTCGGCGAAGCGATCATTGTAGATGTCTTCTTGCTTGATTCTGCCGCTGCTGGAAGCGATACCGAGGCGCTCGAGGTCGTTCTGATGCTGTTCGTCGATGCCTAAGTCGCGTAGGACGTTGCCAAGGGCAAGGCCACCCAGGTGGAGGGCGGCATTCTGCTCGTCGTCCATGCTGCCTAGAGAGAAGCCGGACAGGCGATACGCCTAATAGGATTGGCGTATGTATGCTTCGAAGAGGTACGATGGTCCACTGGCTGGCTGGCTGGCTATGCCAGGTAAAGGTGGAGAGGGGATTCGTAGCTAAAGGAACAGCTGCATGAGGAACACGATGGCGACGGCGGTCGTTGGTGTCTGGAGATGGTGCGCTGTGGTCGGAGGCGTCTGCGTCGCTGTGAGTGGGTGAAGAGAGAGTGATGCGCGACGTGCGTGCCAGCGGGCAAGGACAAGGGGAGGAGGTTAAGTGCGAATCTCAAGGCCAAGTCGAGGGTCGACGATGCAAGCCGACAGCTGCTGCGCATTTCGTCAACGCGAGGACCGCCTGCTCACGAGTCCAAGCCATCGCCGATGTGTGGGCGTGGATATCGACCGATCTGCATTTGTCACGCTTGACTGAGCGAGGGGATTGGTTTGGCGCTGTTAGAGTGCTTGGCAGCGAGGAAGGGCGATCTCGGGATTTTTGGATTTTGCTCCACCAAAAGTCGAAGAAACGTCAGACGAGCGGCAGGGAAACATTCTTACTTGAGCGGCCGACGCTTCCCTTTTCGCCATCCAAGCCTCATCCTCATTCGCTCCTACGCCATCTCCTACGCCACCGCTCACATCGCTTCGGATCACGCACCGCAAGGCACTCGCGTCAGTATCGGAGCACGCAGGCAAAGGTCCCGTTCAAGGCATTGTACCGATTCCGGATCGCACGGTGGCGCATCCACACCAGAAGCGCGAAGAGCCTCCACACGAGGATCCCATCGGCTTGGCTTCAATCCACGACCTTGGTTCACTAGGCTTCGACTCCGATGCAGTCTACATAGCGGCGCAGCGACTCTCTCCTTGCATTCCTTCCTATCCCCGCCTCTGCACGTAGGCGCTCTGCTGGCGGGTCCGCGAGTCGGCTCGACCTGCCAGTGCTCAGCCACACGCCACCATGCGCTACCACGTCTTGGGGGTCGGAAGCATAGGCTCGCTCATTGCCTTCCACCTCAAGCGCTCCATCAAGCTGCAGCGCAAGCTTCTGCAGCCGGGGCCCTCGTCCAAATCGCGCAGGGAGCTGCTGCTCTCCAACCTTTCCAACAAGCGGCCGGCTTCGAATCAGGGCAGCATTGTCTCGTCGCTCAGCCTGCCGCCTTACGTGCAGTCCGAGCTTCCTGATCCTCTGCAGTCGTCCGTCACACTGCATATGCGCAGGAGGCCGTTTGGAAGGGCGGCCAAACAGCGCTTCGCCAACTCGATCATCCTCGAGCAGGACGGCGTGCGTGACATCGAGGGCGGCTTCCAGACCGACTTTACCGCGAGTGCCGCCGATATCACGGCTAGCATCGTGCGCGACAACCGCTTACAAGAAGACGAAGACGATACAGGCGCAGGTCGCTTCACAATATCGCGAGGGACGAACAGCTCGAGCTCGGAAGATGCGGCTTTGCGCGAGCAGACGACGTCCAGGACGCCGGTGCCAGACCACGATGGCGGCGTCTCGCTCATCTCGACGCTCGAGGGCGTGCATTCCCAACCAAGGGCAGGGCCTATCGACAGTCTGATCATCACCACCAAGTGCGACTCGACGCTCTCGGCGCTCGAGGCGATCCGTCATCGGCTGCATCCGTGGTCGACGATCGTGCTGCTGCAGAACGGCATGGGCGTGCTCGAGATGCTCTTCGACCGCTTCTTCAAGGATGCAGACCAACGGCCCAATTTTGTGCTCGCATCGACCACGCATGGATGCTGGAAGAAGGGGCCGCTGGATGTGGTGCATGCTAGCATGGGCACGCTGCATTTCGGAATCGTGCCCAGCGCTCGAGCCGGCTCGATTGGATTCGAGTCGAGCCGCGTGCCATTGGGACAGACTCTGACGATGCCGCAAGGGCCTATGTCGCGCAGACGGCGTGCAGCGAAGAATGCGAGAGGTTGGGATCGATTCTCTCCCGATGCGGATGCGCAGGATGCTGTGACCGAGCTCAATCCACAGGACGCCGAGGCGCCATCCAAGATGCTCTCGCTATCCGGTATTCCGGACCAGCCGAGTTTGCGGACGCTTCGAACCACCGTGGCTGCGTTGCTGTCGCTACCGCTGCAGGTCGAGTGGGAGACGATCCGCGACTTCCAGTTGCGCTCGCTCCGCAAGCTCGTGATCAACGCATGCATCAACCCGCTCACAGCGCTTGCCGACTGCAAGAACGGCGATCTGTTCGGCAATCCCGCTGCTATGGATGCCATGTGGACCGTCTGTCTCGAGGCAGGTATGGTGCTCGAAGCCCAGGTGCGCGAACACCTCGCCTCGTCCCAAGCCTCGCCACGCCAAACCGCATCGGCAGCCCTGTCGGCAGAAGACCTCATCCTTCGCTCCACCGAAACGGGCGAACCCATGCTGCATCCAAGCTTGACTCCCCAGGCGCTCTACCAGGAAGTCCAGAGAGTCGCAAGGTTGACTGCCGCCAATTGGTCCTCCATGCACAGCGACCTCAAGAACAAAAGAGGAAGCACAGAGATCGATTACATCAATGGCTACATCTCGGCCCTAGGCAGAGGATACAACATCGACACCACCGCCAACGATCTCTTGACCAACCTCATCAAACTGAAAACTACAAGAGCCACTGGCACAAATAGGCTCTAGCTCCTTCCACCACTCCCCCTCCAATCCAAAACTCGACCAACTCGGTCTCCACCGCGCATCTTGGATGTCAACAATTTTTATCTTGCCGCGCATTTCCACCGCCTGAACCATCGCTCGCTCGCACATGCAGGTTGGGACCAAGCAGAAAGTCAAGTGAAACGCCCATTGCAATTGTACGGTAGCGCGGGTCTAGCCAGCCAGGGCGCCTTGCCCACGCTCGGGCGGGTTGACGACCAGCATGCGTACGCCGTCCATCTCGGCCTTCATGTCCGGCATGTCCTGCGGCGTGATCATAATGTACTGCACGTGCGGCGTGGCCTTCGCCTCGTTGAGGATCATATTGAGCGCCACGCGCCGGTTGACCTGGTCCATAAAGATGTCGAATTCGTCCAGACATCGAATCGGCGAGCTCATGGCCTGCCACAGCGAGAGCAGCAGGCACGCCGTGGCGAAACTGCGCTCGCCACCAGACATGCCCTTGTTGGAATGCTGCGGTGCCTGCGGCTGCGTCGGCGTCGCCGCGCCCGACCGCGAGGCCGCATCCTGCGTGATCACCACCAGCGACAGCTTTTCCGCCTTGTGATTGAACTTGAGCGTGCCCTCGTAGCCGCGCATCGACAGATTCTTCGCAAAGTTGCTCTTGGCCCGCACCGCGATGGAGCGCCGGAAGAAGCTCCACTTTGCATAGCGCACTTCGAGTGAGTGTCGCAGCCGCCGCTCCGCCTCGTTCATGCTCGCCACCTCCTCCTGCGCCTCGCTGAGTGCACGCTTGCGCTTCTGCAGCTCCTCCGCCGCCTGCTCCAGACTCACGCCCGCCTCGGACGCCGCCTTCTTCTTGAGCAGCTGCAGCTGCTTCTTCTCCGCCTCGATCTCGGCCATCGTGCGCCGCGTCTCCACCTCGTCGCAGTACTCCTTGGCCTTCTCCTCCAGGGAGCGGTGATCCTCTTCGAGAGTCGCCTCCTCTTGCTCGCTCGCCGCGACGTCCTCTTGGATGCTGGAGCGCTTCCGCTTCCAGTAGTCGCGGTTGTTGGTCTGCTTGACTCGCTCCGCCACGGCCGTTTCCAGACGCCCCTGGAGGCTGCTCATCTGCTCCTCGAACTGGCGCTTGCGTTCGTCGATCGCCTGGATCTCGGCTTGCACCGGCGCCCTCTGCGCGACCACCTCGGCCTTCTGTGTCTGGATCTCCTCGAACTGCTGCATGATCACCTCCTTCTGCGTCTCCATCTCGCGCTTGGCGTCTTCGAGCGCCGAGATGTTGCCCGGCGCAGCTTCCTGCATCTGCTCGTCCAGCCGCACGTTTTCCTGACGCAGCATGTCTTTGCGCCTGCGCATCTCGCCGAGCTCTCGCCTGCAAACGTCCTTCTGCCGTTCGGCCGCCGTCTTCTCCTGGCGGAGATCGCGCAACGCCTGCTGGCATTGGGCGATCTCCTGGTCCAGCCGTTGTTGTTCGGCCTCGAGATTGCGGATGGCGTCGGCGACGTTCTGAGACAGCCGCGGCGCTCCTCGGTGCTCCGGGAGCGCAGCAGAGAGCGAGCCGGCTTGACCACCGCTGATGCTGAACATGTCTGCCGAGAAGCACGCCTGGACGTTGTACGGCTGCGTGCGCATCAGCCTGTCGCCGTCGGCACGTTTGTCGACGAGCGCAGCGCGCTCCACGTGCACTGAGAGGATGAGCTGGCGCTTTACGATCTCGTTGTCGCACTCGATCACGCGCAGGATCGTGAGAATGTCGGCATGCGGCTCTCCCGACGAGTAGTCAAAGAGCGTGTCGGCTCCAATGATGATGGGCGAGTGGCATCCGACTCGATCCATGATCTTCTTGAGGCGCTGGCGATCCTGGTGGTTCGAGACGAAGAAGGAATTGAGCGTGTTGCCAATGACACTCTCGAGTACCCTCTGCCAGCGCATGTCCTTGAGCTTGACGTGCGTGCCGAGAGGTCCGATGGGTTTGGATCTCCATCCTGGCTCGTTGTTGATGGCCTGGAGCAGAACGGGGACTTTGGAGCCACCGTAGGCGACGAGGCGGTTGCGTGCACTATCGCGAAGCTGCGTCAATCCGGAGCTGTTGCGCTGATACTCGTTCTTGAGCCGCTGCAGACGGTCGGTCTCTTCTTGCTCGCGTCGAGCGGCGTCCTCGCGCTTGGCGTCCAGCTCGCGCAGCTGCTCGTCCTTCTCTACCACTTCGTCCTGCAAGGTCTGTCGTTGGGTCTGAAGCGCTTGGCGTTCTTGCTCGAGTTGCTCGCGACGCGCTTTGCCTTCGTCGGCGAGCTTGGCGGTTTCTTCGCGGATCTGGTCTTCGTATCTCTCGATGCCTTTGTTCAGCTCGCTGATGTTGTCGTTGAGTTCGCGTTCTTGCACGTTGAAGGCCTTGATCTGGTTGGAGATGTCCTTCTGTTTGCGCACGAGCCCTTCGTACTCCTGCTGGAGCGGGGTGAAGTCGTCGTCAAAGTTGTTGCTCTCGCCCTCGAGACGGACGATGCGCTCCTCGCACTGCTTGAGCGCATCGAGACACTCGTTGAGGCTCTTGTCGCAGGCGACGAGCTTGGTGCGGATGCGCTCGGTCTTCAAGACGGCGTGTTCGAGCTGTGCGTGGGCATCGTGGACCTGGACCCAGACGAATTCGCGGTCCAAGGCGTCGATCTTGTCCTGGTAGCCTCTTGTCTCGCGCACCTTTTGCCACTGCTGCAGGGCCTGCTGTGCAAGCGCTTCGAGCTGCTCGAGGGCGCCCGACTTGAGCGCCAAGGCGGACCTCATGCCGCTGATGTGATTCTCGATGAGGGTGTACTCGCGCACGAGCTGGCTGAGCTGGGTGCCTTCGAGGAAGAACTTGTAGACCTCGGAAGGATCGGAGCTGCCGAGGAACTGACGTGCGGTGTCCTGGGTGAGGATGTGGATGGGGTTGTCGGGCTGGATGTTGGCAAAGTCGCAGAAGGATTCGAGCTCTGACTTTGTGGTGGCAACGACCCTGCCGTTGGCGGCCTTCATCTTCCAGGTTGCGGGTCCGTCTGCGAGGATGCGGCGTTCGATGACGATGTGGTCGCCGTATGCTTCTGGACGGAAAGCGTCGCTGCCCTGGTTGCGGACGGTTACGGTGATGGTGGCAGAGGACTCACCCTTCTTGACGAGGTCCTTGAGGCTGGAGCCGCGGTTTGTGGAGCTGGTCTTGCCACCGAGTGCGATCATGAGCGCGGTGAGGATTGTGCTCTTGCCGCTTCCGTTGCGGCCCATGATGAAGTTGAGCGTGGGGCTGAGTTCGATGGAGAAGTTGGCGTGGCACATGAAGTTGCGAAGCTCGATCTTTTCGACGATGCCGGACTGGGCGTACCCGCGGTCGGCTTCGGCCTGGCGACGCTCCTCTTCGGCTCGATCCTCGTCCGAGTCGATCTCGTCCTGCTCGTCGTCATCTTCATCTTCGTCTTCATCGTGCTCGTCTTGCTCTTGCTGCGCATCTGCCTCGTCTTCGTCGGGAGTGACAACGCCATCCGAGTCCGAGGCATTGGCGAGTGGGACGGGTCTCGCTGAGCCTCGGACGTATGACCGTCTTGGAGTTGTGTCGTTTGCTGTGGAGTCGCGAGCGTTGGTGCGCATGCGCTTGGGAGAGATGGCGTCGACGTCATCGTCCTCGTCGAGGAGCGTGTCGCGACGACCAGATGACGTCCGCTTTTCTGGTGCCATGTTGATTCTGCGAGTGCGAGACTGGGTCCAATAGGCGTGCTGGCCATTCAGTTGCGATGGCGTGTGACTTCAGTGGAGGCGACCTCCACGTGTGAAGAGAGGCACCATGCACATGGACCGACTCCAGCTGTGCTTTTGCGAGCGTCGAGATGCCGAGAGTCGCAAGGAGGTGAAGCTCTGCGGTTTGTCAATTGACGAAGCAGCGTGCGGTCAGAAGGAGATGCGGACAGACGAAGGATTGGAGCGACGATCTGGCTCGAGCAGAGACCAACACCGGGATGAAGCTAGAGCCATGGCTGAGTCGAGCCGAGCGCGATGCTTCAGCGCCCTAATCACGCTCAGCGCGGGCGGGTTAGATCCCCTTTCAAATTGGGTGAAACGCGCGGAAAATCATCTACGCGCTCGTCGGAGGAGGGCGCGACGTGGCTTCGAGACCAACACCTCGTCCCGTCCTCTCCACCTTCTTTCCTTCGCGCTGACCATCCCAGGATTCTCGGGTATCCCCACCTGGACTCTCCCTTTGCATGTAGCACACTCTCGTCTGCGCTTGACCGGCCTCCTACGGCAATTTCGGCGATTCCGGAAGTCACAGAGCTCGCCAACTCAGGTCCCAAGACCGGCAGTCCTCGCAGAGTATCCTATATTCGGCCGATAACAAGCTCGCATCTTTCCGGCCGAGACGCACTGGAAATCAGCCCCTCTCTCCCAGCTCCTGAATCGCGTCGGAGGGGTGTAGATATTGAGTGAGTGCGGGTGGCCAAGCCCGATTGGCCTGGCTCAGAGGTGCGCGTGCGGCTGCAGGCGTGTCTCTCTTTGTCTCTCGTCTGGGCGGCTGGCCATGCAGAGAGAGAGAGAGCTCTATTGGGACCTGCGGGCCGCCGCGGTGGTGCAGTCGGGCGTGGCGTCCCTTTGCCGACCCTTTTTTTTCCCCTTGTGGTGCGCACCGCTGCAAGCACGCGCTGGCCCTGAAGCGCTTCTGGGTCTCATCTTGCGTCTGGCGAGGGAGGGCGTGACGCTCGGTCAACAGCCGCCGTTGCTTCACTACATCACCTTGGCCATTGATCCACTCCCGACACACGGCGTCGACCCTAGATCTCGACCACCCTTCACGCTATAGAAACGATCATAACGACCAAACCCACTTCAGTCGGCCACAGCCGGCATCGTACGCCTACCCAGCAGCTCGTACGAACTCGAGACATCCGCTAGGCATCGCCATCCTCGCACCACCACATCCACACGCCAACACCCTCTAGCGGTCGTGCAAGCTCACGTGCACGCCTAGTCACCAGCCATGGCCATCTTTGGCAAGAAAAAGTCCGATAAGGACAAGGACAAGGACAAGGACAAGCAGCCTGGTTCCCAGGGCCCTTCCAACGGCGACAGCATCTCGTCCTTGTCCCCCGCCCTCGACGGATCCATTCGACAATCGCAGCAACAACAGCAACAGCATCAACAGCAGCAGCAGCAGCAGCAGCA
>AWNI01000008.1:2077958-2111397 GCA_000517465.1 Moesziomyces aphidis | reverse complement strand
AAAAAAAAAAAAAAAAAAGCCGGACTGTATTTTCGCTTTCACCATTTTTTTTCTGTTTCCTTTTTTATTGGCAGGTGGAGTAGCCGAGGTTGAGTGGTTGTAGCGTGGCACCCGAGCAATTGCAACGCCGCTCATGGCTCGCTGGCGAGAAGAACCCCAAAAAAACAAAACGCGCCTCTGAAACCTCACCCTTTCTTGGTTTCGCCTTGCCCTGCCTGCATTGCCCAGCCCTACCCAGCTCGAGGCGATTTTTGGTGTGCCTGCAGTCTGCACAGCTGCGTGCATAGACGGCTGTGGACGTGGCATCGCCCCGACGTTGGCTGGCTTTCCCACTCTTCGAATTCGGTTCATCCTTTTGTCGAGTTCGCTGCACCTTACCAACGAATGCTGCGACGACCAACGACGACGATGATGCATTAATTGAGCGGACGAGGAAACTTTTTTTAAGTTGCGACGCGCGCCCCTTGCCTGTTCATGGACGGCCTAGCGTGGGCTGAAGGGGCTGGCAAACTCCGATCCTACCGTAGAAGCAGCCTTTGCTCATTCTCATCGACAGCTCTAGTGATGCAAGGCAACGGGCGGTGGAGAGCTGCTTCCAATGCCAGCGGACGGCGGCGTTTGCGAACGGTCCGCGTGGAAGACTGCCAACTGCAGCGATCTGAGCCATCTGAGACACACACCGAAACCGCCGCAGAATCCTCGCCCTCTGTGCCAGACTCTGCCAGGGGAGACGCGTGACAAGCCAAGATCGCTCGCCCGTCCACGGCGGTCTGAAAACACCGACGGAGCGCCCCAGCTCGGATGGAACCGAGATCGTCCCTTTTTCATGGCGATTCGCTATGCTCTGTTCTGCTTTGCCGCTTACCGCAACTTCGCTCTCCGCATCCTCGCGATGTCGAGACACGGTGTCCTTGATATCGCAGATGGCGCCATGCTCGGCCGTCGTTGCGCGGGTCAATAGTCGAGAGTGCCATTGTTTCGTCGTCTCGGGCTGCAGCACGCGCCGGGATGGCTCGAGCGCCGCATCGAACGCGTGGCTACCGTTGCGACGGAGAAGCCTTCCGTGCAGCGAGCGTTGGCAATTCCCCCCGCCGTTCAACCCCGGCTCTCTCTTTCTCTCGACGAGTCGACGTCGCAGCAGGTTGCTGCGATCCTTGCATCCATGCATCCATGCATCCCGAGATCCGCAGTCGCAGTCGCATGCACCTCGACCACATGCACACACCAGCCTCTGCGGTGCGCATCCCTGCTGAACACGGCGGTTACGTGAAGACGCAGCTTCCTGCTTGCTTCGAGCATCGCAACTCGAAACGTGAGCCAAGACGGGGCGACGAGAGCGGGTGGTGTCTGTCCAGCTCGAGTGTAGAATCCAGGGTCCCCCTCGAGTTCTCACAGACTTCGGCTCGCCCGGATCTCTACCATCGCGCGACGCTCGCTTGGCCGCAGCACCAGCAGCAGACCCGGTGCCGCAAACAGATCGCGCCGTCGATCCTGACTCGCTTGCCTGGGGCCTTTCCGCTATTTTTATTCAACAGGCGCCCTCCGACGGCAACTTGACTCTCGCCTCAGCTCGCTGCCTCTGGCTCTGATCAGCATCGACGCTCGGCTCGCCACTTCGCTTAGCAATTTCAATTCTCCCTCGCCAGCGTCGCCAAGACCCGGAAGCCTGATCTTCCGCCTTGCGTTGCGCGAGGGAGCCTTTGGCCAAAGAGAGGCCGACTCAAGACTTGGAAGCATCGCAGCCAGAGCCAAATCGGGAAGGTGTGGCAAAACGCACGATGGCGCAGGCTGAGAAACTCAGAAGCTCTACGCGCAGCAACAAGCCCGAGGCGTTGACTTAGCGCTGCTGCGGGCGTAAGTTTTCTGGTTCAAGCACGGATCTACGCGAGCCCAATTTCCGATCCCCCCCGATTTGCAGTCGCCTCATCAAGGCCTGATTTGGAAGGTCGCTGCTCACCACTCCAGCCGATAACACCGCCTCAGATCGCCTCAGCTGAGGACCAGTGACACGACTCGGCAGCTCAGACTGTCATCACACTGCTGAAGGTACGATCACGCTTTTTCACGAGACGAGTCAGCTATTTCGCACGATATGGCGAGTCAGTGAATTGCGAATCCTGCCACCCGTTGTTCAGAAGCCGGTGGCTCCTTCTCTGAGCTGGGCGAGCTTCTTGTTGACCTCGCTGGGTTTGCGATCCAGCTCCTGCGCCACTGCGCTCTGCTTGGCGGGCGGAAGCAGGCCGAACGACTCGCACAGGTCGCCGTCAATGACGTGTTTGACGGGCGCATAGCTACTCCTGTACGCCAGATGGTCTCTGCCGACCAGGCTGTCGCTTTGCTGCCGCAGCTGCATCTCGAGCGTCGTCATAGTATCGACGTCTTCCTTGCTGACAAACGGCACGAGCGCACCAATCGTGCCGCTGATGCCCGTGTAGAGCAGCACCTCTCGGCCTCCGGGCACCATGACGGCGCGCGAAAGCGACGTGATGATATCGCCCACAAAGTAGTGCACCAGCAGCGTCGCCTTGTGCGCGGCGCCCATCAGCAGCGGCTTCTCGTGCATCGTCGTCATACCCGTCACGTCCTCGTCGACACTGCGGCTGGTATCGGCATCGATGCGCACCACGTACACGTTGCCAAACTTGTCCGCCGCCGCCACCGTGTCGTAGTCGAGCATCGTGCACCGCGTCACGTACCGGGGCATAATGTCGTCGGCAAACGTCACCAGCCGATTCTCGAGCGGCTTGTACGACGCAAAGATCACGCTCTCCTGCATGTCGCCCACCACGATGCGCGAGCCCTGCGCATCCAAAGCCACGATCGCCGTCGGGAACGACCGGTTCTCGCACTTGCGCAGCAGCTTCTTCTTGCCCAGCTCGTAGATGCGCAGCGCCTTGCCCACGCCCGCCAACAGACGGCCCTGGAACGCGCGCAGCACCAACGGCACATCGTCCACCTCGGTTTTGTGCACCACCTCCAGCTCCCGACCGCCGTTGCCGAGACGGTATGTTGTGAGATACGCCTTCTTGAACGAGCGCGGCGACATGACCACCTCGACCGCCGAGCCGACCACGACAAACAGCTGCTTGTCCGCACTCGCAAACGGCACCACCGCAATGCTGAATGCCGCCTCGTTGTCGTCCAGCTCGATCCGGTGCGTCGTCTGTGCATTGACGCCGTCGACGACGCGCACGCAGCTCGCCCAGTTGCCCGCCTCGGCGCGGATCGAGCCGAACTCGGCCGGGTCCAGATCGAGCACGCCTCGCTGGTGCGGCTTGAGCTCCTTGTCGAGCGACTCGACGCGTCTCCTCTGCGCGCCGGGCGACAGCGTTCGGTGATCTGCCTCTGCGACGTAGAACAAACCTTGCCCGTCGGGATGGCTTGCCATGCGCCGCGGCGTGTACGACAGCGCGACCGAGTCCTGCTTGAGCTTGCTCGCGAGCGATGCGATCGTAAAGATGCGCAGCGTGCTGCCCACGATGCCGATGAGGCCGTCGGGACACAGCTCGGCGCTGAACGACCATGCGTGGTCGAGCGCATCAAAGATGAGCGGCGTAAACTGCACGCGCGATTGGTAGGTGAACGAGAGCCACGTGCGGGTGCTGAGAGCCATGACGGCCGTTTGACCGTGCACCCTCGTGCGCACGAGACGCACAGCCTTGCTGCCCAGGAAGCGCGTGCGCGTGTCCGTCAGCTGGCCCGTGACGCCATCGAGCACGGTGCGCAGCAGCACGCCGTTCTGCAGGCCGATGTTGACGAACGTCGTGGCGTGGTGGCGGTCGACGGTGCTGTCGTGCATTTCAGCCATGCAGATGCTCGATGCAGGCGCGGTGAGTGCCTGGATCGATATGGATGCCAGCGTCGAGCTCGGCTCGAGCGACACGATGCGTACGGTCGAGTCGCCACAGCCCACCGCGAGGTACGCCGTGCGCTGTCGACCCTCGGGGCATTCAGGCATACTCATCGTCAGCACGGGCGCGCCCATCGCCTTGCGCTCCTGGTACTCGTTTAGCTGTCCGTCCATGTCGAGCTCAAAGTACACCAGCTCGTTGCTGCTGAGTGCCACGACCACCTGGCGCTCGTTGGTGCACGTCGCCACGATTGTCGTCTGCCGGCCGTTGGGCAGGCTCGGCGTGACCCACTCGTTGATCTGCTTGTCCACCAAAATGTGACGGATGCCGTGCGGATGCACCTGCAGCAACGCATCCTCGCCGAGCTGCTGCACCGCCAGCGTCGACGACGACGTGAGCAGGCCGCTATCCGACACCTCCTCGATCGTCTCGCCGATGCTCAGCACCAAGGTGCCGTTGACAAAGCTCAGGATGATGTAGCTGTCGTACTCGTCGCGGCGCGTGATCTTGGTGGTCCACACCGCGCTGGGTACACCCGGCAGATCCGAGCTCACCGCCTCGAGCGCCTCGAGTCCGTGCCGCAGCATCTTGAAGCTGCTGCGCGCACCGCGGCCGCACGCCGCAAAGATCTGGGGCGAGTCCGAGGCGAGCGGGTTGAGCGGCGTGGCGTCCAGGATGGGGTCGAGGCTCGGCACCTCGTCCGCCTGCACCAAGTTGTCCAGCGGACGGGGCGTGAACGTCGGCAGCTGCGGCCGCCGCCGCCCCGCGCCGTAGTCGTCGTAGTCGGTGGAGATGTACTCGGGCAGCTCGTCGTCGTCGCCCAGCTTCTGGAACGAGTACAGCAGCTGCGGCCCGAACTCGGACGCAACAAACAAGAATCCGGATCGCAGGATGCACAGCCCCGACGCGACGGGCACCGTGTCAAAGTACTTGATCCTGAGCGCGCGGATCTCGTCGTCCTGATGATCCATGGTGACCTTGAACAGATCGCCGTCCTCGGTCTGCACCAGGAAGAAGAAGGCGTTCTTCATTTTGTGCAGCACGCTCGCGACGATCAGCGTTCCGCGCCTCTCGTTGGGGCGCTCGATGGGGTTGAGGCGTTTTGGGATGGGCACGCGGTGCTCCGGCTGGTCCTGGTGCTTGTAGGTGATGTAGTCCTCGCTGCAGACCAAGACTCCGCTGGGACCGTCCCACTTTTCCTGGTTCTGGTTGTAGCCGCCCGGCACCTGGATGAGCAGATTCGAGCGCGGGTCCACCGGCTCTGCCCACCTGCGTACCACATGGTTGAGCCCCAAATCCAGCTCGTAGTACGTCAGAGTCTTTTCGGCTTCTTCGAACGCTCTTCCTGATGCGTCTCTATCTGACTCGGAGTAGTCGACCTCGAGACAGGCAAAGAGCGGGTTCTCGAATCCCACATCCACGCCGACAATGTGGTGAATGATGCCGTTAGGACGGTGGGCCTCGAGCGGACTCGAGATGGTCAGGTTGGCCTCGGCGTCGCGATTAAGGATGTAGACGAGCTTGGCCTTTTCCATTGCGCCGATCATGGTCGCACGTCCCTTTGGGTCGGTGGCGAGGTACTGGCCCGGTACGATGCGGCGCGAACCTGAGCGCCCAAACGTCTCCTGATGTACTTTGTCAAACGAGTTGCTGCTGGGATGGTATTCTAGGATGACAATACGGCCTGAATCGGAGCCGACGATGAGATAGTCCTTGGATCCACCCGTAAGCCTGAAGGCGGCGAGGCTGCGGATCACACCGAACGCATCCGAGGAGACGATGATCTCCACTTTGCCCGTCTGCGTGTCTGGTCGGAGGAGCTCGAGACGACTGCCTTTTGCGACTACAATTTCTTGCTGCCTTGTCCCAGAGAACTGCCCTACTGCGGTCGCATGGACGCTGCCGGAGGGCTGCAGCGTCAGGTTGTAGAGGTGCATGCCATCCATGGTCGCTTCTGAGAGTGTGTCCCGCTGCTGTTGAGGTGTGTGTTGCCGGTAGCTCCAAGCAGAGTAGAGCGTGAGTCGTACGTGCCGCCAAGAAGCGAGATGCAGCCGACCACGGTCGCTGTGGCGAGTCCTGCCGGGTCGAACGAAGGGATTCTGGGTTGCGACGCGTGCGTGGAGGTGACGCTCGCCGCCCGAATCTGGTCTTTGGGTGTTTGCGATGCTACGAGGCTTGGCAGCAGTGGCAACCAGAAGCGATCAGAAGCACGCTCGGACAAAGCGACGCTCTCGACGAGGGATGTGGAAGTGAACGAGCGCCTGCTGCGCCGGAAAGCTGATGGTCATCGGGCTAGCAAGGGTCGAATCCGTGACGAGTCTTCCATGCACCGAAAAATACTCGGGATCCGGAACCCCATATAAATTATATGTCTGTAAACTTTTACGATCGCACATCTGATTGACGAAAAAAGAGGCAGCGCATCGGTATCGGGGGGCGCGGCGGCAGAGGCCCCGAACCTGCCTTTCCTGGATCTCGCGAGAGTCTCGGGATTTTTTTTTGGGTGGGAGCCAGCGTCCGGGCAGAGGCGCGAGCGAGAGTGTGTGTTGACGTGCTAAGCGAGCGGCAAGCTGCAGAAGTTGACGTTCGAGCCCCTAAAGACTAGAGTTTGCGGAGTTTCGACCGCTCCCATCTCTGCTCGCCTCGCATGCTGCGGACCAGCTGCTTTCCCAGCACCTCCTATTTGTGGCCACGGAGAAGCCGACCTGAAGCCTTGGCAAGGTCTGAGCGTCTCCATTGTGGGCCAAAGTCACGCCAGAAAGAATGCGCGCTGCAATTACTCTGTGGGCAGTCCAGGGGCTTCTCCTCATGCCCAACCTCGATGAATTGAAGCACGATTGCCGTGCACGATGGAAGAGCAGCTGTATTGGCACACTTGAGAGTATGGACATACGGGAGCAAGTGCTGCCTGCGTTACTGTCGAAGAAAAGCGCAGCGCTCATGAAACAAACACGGCGCAGGGCTTTGTCTCAGTCTTCAGCCCAGATGCTCATCCAGCAGCACCGTCAACGGTCCTGTCTCGAAGACTTGCGTGGCACATGCCTGGATGGGAGCAGAGAAGGATCAGATGGGCGCAGAGAGGGGGCGATGACGGTTGAGATGCTCTTCAAGCGCATGTGGGCTCCGGCGCCGCTTGCATGCATCCCGCGACATTTTGGCCCCTGTCCATCTGTGCCCTGCAGCTCACGGTCTGCTGCCTCATTTTTCCATGCACGGCTTCCCCTCAACTTTCCTCCCGCTCCAACCTTTTGCTCTCTTTCGGCAGACCCACCGAGCTTTCCCTCAACCTGCCACATCTCTCCTCACGCACCCTTGCTTCCTTCCCTACCCCGCTCAGACGCCAGCGCCTTGGCCCCCATCTTCAATACCGGTCCAGCATCTTCCCTCAAGTTCCTTCCCTTGACGCGATCAGCTTTACGACCACCACGAAGCATCGCCAGCTCGAGCGAAACGGCCCGACACGACGACTAACGACATCATCGCTCACTGCAACCAAGGATCAGCGCCGAGCAAAGAGCCAGCTTCCCGAGAATAGCTCCTGCATCCTATCGGCATCTCGTAGACCACCACAGATCCTTGTCGACACGCAACCATGTGGTGTGACAACTGTCTTCTGCTCTTCCCATTGCGCAGCGGCGCGATGGTGTGGAACGTGTTCATCGCCGCGTACAACCTTGCCGGCTCGATCCTGCTCTTCCAAAAGGGGCAGTTCCTCTTCTTCAACTACCCCGAGTACCAGATCTACGGCGGTATCGGCATGGCGGTCATGGCGATCTGCATCCTCACCACCGTGGGCATGGCCAATAACTCGTACATGTTTATGCGGCTCTGCTTCTTTGTGTGGCCGCTCATCCTGATCGTCGTTGCGGTGCGCGCCGGGTTCATGATGTTCCAGCTCGACCGCCAGCAGACCAAGATTGTATGGGAGTGCAACAATGGTGGTCAGCTGTGGGGCACGCAGGGCGAAAACACGGGGTCTACCGATACCATGCCTTCGGGTCTCTGCTCGGCGGGATTCCACAGCCTGTACATCGCCTTTGTCTTTTCGCTGCTCATCGACTTTGGCCTGCAGGTGTACGCCTACTTTATGTGCTGGCGCTTCAAGAAGAGGATCGAGCACTACTACGCCCTGGCTACCAAGGAGAACAACATCTACAACTTTTAGGCGTGCACGCTCATCGCTTTGTAGAAGCCTGGGCTGGCCGCTTTCCGCCATGGCAAAAGCAGGCCACCAGACAGCCTCAGCCGGGCCTTGCAATCAGGCGAGCTCATTACTTTGCACCCAGACATCCCTGCTGGTTCGGCACGCGCAGGATCAATCTCGATCCACCGCCCAAGCCCAAGCTCGCCTTGCATCGACCTCTTTCCCCCCGTCGACCTCGATCGACGAGCATCCATCACATCACGGACACTTTGACGCCTTCCATTTCATTCCGATCTTCCCCAGACCCCACCAGCCGGGAACATCACCCTTTTCCTCGCACACTTTTTCTCCAATGTTGTAACGATACCAAGCTTGACGAACTCGAATGACCACGCATATCCCCCTCGGCCATAGTTCCTTTGCGATCCCGCATAAGAAGGCGTGAGTCCTGCCTGTGAGCATTTACGATTGCAGGACCCTACTGCCGCTCCCAGACCCACCTGCAGCGTGGATGCAGACGTGGTCGCGAGTCTTGCACCAAAGCCTCTGGATCAGCTCAGGGTCCATAGCCCGACCCGATCGAACGATTCCATCCCGATCGGTGCACGCCGATCTTGGCATGGCACCTCTTGCTCACCCACGAGTCCAGGTCGGAGACTGAGCGACTCTTTCCGCGTGGCCGGCTTATCAATCAGCGCGCTGGCGGGTGGGCGTGCCGATTTTGCGGGGTATGGCACGTCGGATCAAGGCGCGAGCGTCGGATATAGCCGCCTTGCTTCGCGGAGTAAGGGCAGGGCAGGTCGTATGACACGTCGGAATTGGCTATTCAGCGCTGGGCGGCGGAGTGGCAAAGGTCGGAAATGCGACACTACAGTAGCACACCGTCTGGCGTCTAAATCCGACAGGCGCACACGGGTGGCGGTCCTTGGTCGCCGAGAAGCCCGTCCGCGATTATCGCGAGCTATCCTTCGCGTTGTTTCACTCTGGACGCAAACGAAAGCGATGGTGGACAATGCTGTATCAATGCTGGCGTTTCATGGGACTTGGCGAGGGATTGGTTGGGGGAGGGCGGACAGGTGGAAAGAGGAAACCGAGCTCGGCATGTTGGCCGGTCAACCTTGCGTGAGTTTGCGGATCTGCAGCAGCCGCCGACGGACGGGAAGACGGCCGGCGCGTGTTGTGGGATAGAGGGTGGGAGAGGCCAATCCGAACGCCGACTTTGCCAGTGTTTGACAAGCGAGCGCCCACTCTTCCCAGAGCCTGAGCGTGGGGGATCAAAATGGCAGCCAAGCCCTGTCAAACAAGCGTCACGAGTCATGAGCCAAAAAAAAAGTTTCGGAATTAAACTCTGGCAGTCCAGGCCAACAGCTGTTGGACAGCTCTGGCGGTGGCAACAAGCGCAGAGATGCGACCGCCGAACAAACGGCCGAGATACGAAGCCTCGAATCGTCGTATCCATTCGACAGCGATAGTGTGATAAGCCGTCCAAACACATCGGTGCTGCCAAGCGGCTCGACTTGATGGAAACAAGCGCAAGATGAAACGTGGGAAGGCGAAGAGCGGGCGTCTTTTCACTGCGGGAAGCTTTCGTGTGTGGGTTTGTACCACTGCTGGGATGAAAGAGATGAATTCCTGAAATTGCCCCGCAGCCAAAGCGTAGGCGTAGCACAAAGGACAGCGCCGGCGGAGAGTGGAACAAAGAGACCCTTTTTTTGCGCTCGCCGGGCCGGTGTCAGTTGCACATCCATCTCAAGAGCTTTTGCCGAGAGCGTGCACAACTCGCCGCAGAGCCAAAGCCACATGCACACTGCTCGTGCTCGTGCTGGGTGAGATCGCTAGCTATCAGCATCCGTGTGGCAAAGGTGTGTGCTACCCCGCATTTCTTTGCTGCAAGATACCCAGCAGTGGCCTATCTCCTATCACCCTGCTTTCCTGCTTTGCAAGTTGCAGCTTGCTTGATCTCCGCCATCTTCCCCCCTCCCGCACGACCAGCACACCTGCCGCTGCACCGTCCTACCAAGGTGCATGGCTCGATCAGGAACGCTCCATTGCAACCGCTGTCATTCCGCCGCCGCCGCCTCGTACCACATCTCTCGATAGCCGCCTCGGCGCACGCAAGCCTGAGCTTGTCTGTCACTGTTCCCAGCAAACGCTTCATTTGGCAAGCCTTCCTCCTTGGTTGCCCATATAACCTCGTCCCTCCCCTCCCCTACCGTCCCCTCTCCACTTCCTTCACCTTTCAACAACAGCCCCCTCCATCCAAGCACCCTCTTCATCAGGGGATCCACATCTAGACCATGGGCAAGCTCCACCAGGTGCGCGTGTTCTTCCTCGGCGAGGCGCCGCCCACGGCGCTCGAGCGCCGCCTCGTCCGCAAGATCGATCTGGTCGTCATGACGTTCTGCACGCTCCTCTTCCTGTCCAACTACCTCAACCGCGCCAACTTCAACAACGCCTACCTCACCGGCATGAAGGAGGACCTCAACTTCCGCGGTAAGCAGTTTAACCAGGTCAACTCCATGTTCACCGCGGGCTACATTGTGGGTCTATGGCCGAACAACCTGATTCTTCAGGTGGTGCCTCCTCGGATTTGGTTGCCCTTCTGCGGTGCGATGTGGGGAGTGCTATCGGCTTGCTTGGCGGCCTGCAAGACGCCACAGCAGGTGATGGCGATTAGGTTCCTCCAGGCGCTGTTTGAATCGAGCACGTTCACTGGATGCCACTGGATCCTCGGGTCGTGGTACAAGGAGGCAGAGCTGGGCAAGAGGAGTGGAATCTTTTCGACGTTCGCACAGATGGGTAGTTTGTGGTCGGGAGTGATGCAGGGGAGGATCTCGCAGACGATGAACGGCCATCTGGGGTTGAAGAGCTACCAGTGGCTGTTTATCATCGACTTTTGCATCGCCATCCCCATCGCCGCCTTCGGTTTTGCGCTCTTCCCGGACACCCCTCGCAAGACCAAGGCTTGGTTTTTGTCCGAGGAGGAACGTCAGTGTGCAGTCGAAAGGCTTCCTGCGCATCAGCCGACCAAGATGTCCTGGGATCTGGTCAAGCGCGTATTCGGACGATGGCACATCTACATGTTCGGTCTGCTCTTCGGCTTCGGTAGCATGCTCGAGAGCGCAGGCATCAACAGCGTCATGGGCTTCTGGTTCAAGTCGATGAAATTCTCCAAGGCCCAGATCAATTACTACCCGCTGTCGCTCATCAGCATTGCGATCGTCACGACCATCATCGCCGCCTACACCACCGACTACCTCCGCAGCCGATGGTGGGTCAACCTCCTGATGGCACTCATCATCACCATGTCCTCAGCAATGCTCCTGGCGTGGGACATCCCTTACGGCGCCAAGTTCTTCGCCTTTGCCATTCAGGGCACCGGCTACATGGGGCAGGCCACCAACTTTGCCTGGGCCAATATCGTGTGTGCTGCCGACGAACAGGAGCGCGCCATGGTGCTCGCGGGCATGAACGTCTTCAGCAACGTCGTCAACTCGTGGTGGAACATTGTGCTTTGGCCGGCTACCGATGCGCCAAGGTACCGCAATGGCTGGATTAGCATGTTCCCCCTCGCCGCGTTCGTCGTCGTCGTCGCACTTGCCATTGTCGCCCTCGAACGAAGGGATCGAAGGAACGCCGAGGGCCCCTATGCAAAGGACGAGGCGCAGCCCAACACGCATACGCTCCACCAAGAAGGCTCCGAATCCGACTCGGCTTCGATCAAGGACAAACCCACCGCCTCGCTCTAGCCTTCCCCGTGCTTCCGTTTTCCTTTGATGTCCACTGTTGTAATGGCAAACCGTGATTCGATGTAAAAAGACTGCAATGCTGGGCGAGAGAAAAACTTAAAAGTACATGACGACCCGGGATCCCACATCTAACGCTTGCGCTCCTTGCTGAACTTGTACACCTTCTTGGCCGTCGTCGCGCCCTCCTCGTCGTCCTCTTCCTCTGTCAGCGCCAGGCCGTTCTTGGTCATGGTGCCGCGCGCCACTTTGTCGGCGAGACTGTTCTTGCGCGCCGTGACGACGCTCGAGTGTCCGCCCTTGTGCGTCATGAGCGCCCGCACGAGGTTCAGCTTCTCCGCCGCAGTCTGCAGCTGGTCGAGGCGCGCATAGCGCGAGGCGAGCTCGGTGGTGAGGTAGCCCAGATGCTTGTTGCCCTTGCGCAGCGCCGTGTTGGGCGTCGTCAGATCGTCCGCCTCCACCTCGATGTCCGACGAGTCTGACAGCTCGTCCACCCAGCTGCTCTCTTTTCTCGGCGTTGTTGGTGTGGACAGCGTGCCTGATGTCGAGGCCGAGGGAGCGGTGTATGTTCGAAGCGCATCTGCATCGTCGAGCCACACGGTCTTTTTGCCCTGTGCGCCGATCTTTGCCACGGCGGACTTTTTCGCCTTGCCCGGCGCCGCAATCAGTCCTGCGCGCTCCAGGGTCGGTCTTCGGTTGTCCTTCTCGTCGAGCCACTCGACGGGCAGGTTGGGGATGGAGGGGGCTATGCGTTCGACGAGGCCGTGGATGCGTTTCTTCTCCGCCAGCAGTGCCGCACGGATGTAGCCGACGTCCTGCGTCTTGAGCAGAGCCACCACGTCGTTGTCGAGCTGCTCGGAGGGGCGCGCGTGCTGGTGCACGCCGTTGCGCGTGGACGAGTTGATCATGCCAAAGTAGAACTCGTCCTTGTTGCGCATCGCCGCCTTCTCGGTGAGCCGCTTGAGCATGTCGCGCTTCTTGTGGTGGTCCTTGGCACGCAGCACGTAGTCCTTGTGCTTCTCAAGCAGGCCCAGCTTGGCCCGCCCCACGGGCTGCGACCGCTCCTTGTGGTTGCGGCGCTGCACCGCATTGCGCAGCGATGATCCCGCCATGATGGGTCGGAAAGGTCGTTGTGGGTGGCGGTGTCGGTGTCGCTGCGAGCAGAGTTGATCAAAGTGCAGATATGGATGCGGATACGGATGCGTGTAAGGTGCTTCTTCTGTATGATGAGCGGTTGGGTATAGATGCAGAAGCTGGTGGCCGAGATCGGATGGTTGCGAAGAGTGAAGCCGTGGCGGAGAAGCTGCACTGTGCTCAGCCGTTCCAAAAAAGTTCAGCCTGACCGCCCCGCCAAAAATTTCCAGGAATCGCTCGGCGAGGTGCTGCACGTGACTGTAGACCCTGAATTCTCCACTCGGCTCTCTTTCGGCCTCACGCTCCGATTCCTGGCTCTCTCACACATCGTCGTGGCAGACAGAGTAGTGGACTGGATTGCATGCATCAGAGGTCTTTGCCAACAGTGTACTGGCTGAGATCCGTATCCGGTCTGCGAACCCAAAATCGAGCGTCAGAAATGTCAGTTATCCGTCAATCGTGTGTGCAGAGCTTGGGCTGGGGGGAATACGCACTCTAGCTGGCCGTTTTTGGGGTTCCTGCGTGCCGAGAAGAAGGTGTAGCTGAGCACGACGTCGTCGACGCCCTTTGTGCTTGGGTCATCGAGCACGTCCGAGTCGATAAAGAAGAACACGGGCAGATCCACCTCCTCGCCCGCCAACAGCTTCTGCTCCTCGAAACAGAAGCACTCCACCTTGGCAAAATACGGCGCAATCTGTCACCCCGCGCAATCACGATAGGCATCAGCAATCCAGCATCTACACTCTTGGTTCAGCTCTCGGGCTTGGGGGAGGGACTTACTCTGTCGGGGGAGACGTTGTAGGTGGCAATACCGATGATGTCCTTGGTGCTCTTGTTCTTGGCGGTGTAGAATGCGAGTGCGGTCTCACCGGGCAAGACATAGATCTCCTTTTGCTGCGGGGTGAATGACCATGGGATGGCGTCGGAAGCGTCTGCGTTGAACGTGACCCTGATTCTCTTGGTGGGAGCGTTGGTGCTGGGATCCGTGTACGCCGGAACGAGTCGCGAGGGGGCGAAGCGTTCCGGATCTGTGATTGGCGTTCCCGAGAACCCGGTCGCCGAGCAAAACGCGCGGTACAGGGGTACGGCTGCATAGCTGAATCCGAGCGTAAACATCATGAGTGCAGCCGAGTACATGAGCAGCGACTGGTTGCGGCGCTTGTACGATTCGCGCTGTCGACGCTGCATCTCCTCGGTCATTGAGGCCGCCCGGCTTGCGCGACTGCCTGCGGCTCCGATGGGACTCGGACCAGGCGTGGGCCTGGGTGTCGCAAACGCTCGTGAAGATGTGCTGAAGGAGGACACGCCGATTCGAGCACAGATCGGAGAGCGTGCTGGAAGACTAGCCTCGCGCGCCCAGCCATGTGCCAGCCGAAGCAACGGCGAAGTGGCTGGTGCGCGCATCGGAACACCGACAAGCTGGCTGCGCCCTGCACTGGCCAGTGCTACAGAGCCTGCTCGTGCCACTGACCTTCCCAACATCGTCGGTCGACTTGGAAAGCTGCTGTGGTGTGTATCGGTGGTGACGAGGTGAAGAGTGGGGTTGTGGAGGCGAAGAACCAGGCTGCAGGTGGCGTAACAAAAGACTCGGCGGTGCTCGGAAGGTAAGCCCAAAAATTCCCCCGACACCCGAAATCTGGGCGCTCCTTCACGCGCTTGGCTCGCTTAGCTGAGGCAGAGGCTGCCCAAATCTGGCTGCCATGCACCTGCTGCATTTGACTCCGCAACATGCTCATATCCTTGCAGCAGAGAGGCGGTCTCATACGACGCAGACAGCACACGATGGCGTCAGATAGAAATACATTATATTGTACAATCCTTGCTGCTATCCATTCCGCATGGAATCATGTCGATCCACGGCGAGCATGCGAGGAGGAGCCCGTATGCGGGACCGGCACCTCTTGAATCTGCTCGAGGGGAAAGTCGGCATCGACGGGCGAGGTGGTAAATGCGCTGGCAGTGCCTCTGCTCCTCGTGCTTCCCGTGGCGCCCTGCGATCGCGAATCAAGCGACGACGTCCAGCTCTCCTCGCGGATCGCGTGCAGGCCTCCCTCGGACGGGCTCACCGAGAGCTGTGCCACGCCCCCAAGCACAGCGGGCAGTCCGAGGGGCGAAGCACCTCCGATCGCCGCTAGCACGTTGGGATGCATGAGCGGCGACAGGTTCACTGGCGCACTCGTCGAAGCACGCTGCTCGAGGTCCAGCGCGATGAGACCCGGAGGATGACTTCGGCTCTGGTCCGGGAACGAGGCCCACAGTCGGCGCTCTTCCGAGTCGTCGCTGCCCGCAGAAGCCTTCGAGTGGTTGCTGCCCGACGGAGAGGCCGATCTGCCCGCGTCACTGGCCGTCTGACCCAGCGGAGCCATCAGCAACGATCCACGCGCATCATCACCCTTTGCCAAGGTTGCTGCCTGGACGTCGCCACTGTCGGTGGTCGGGAGCGTCGTCGATGCCGACGTGGTGATGAGCGTAGGTACGCCTTCGGCATGCCCGTCCGAGTTGGGCAGAGACGTGTCGCCTGCCGCACTGCCCTTGAGCGACGAGGTGGAACCGGCAGCTGAAACCTTGCGCGAGCCGCCGCGCATGCCAAACAGCGACGCGATCCACGACTCGCCCTCGGCCCTACCGGCGCTGCCGCTCCTTTTGCTCGTCTCGGACGGCGACGCGTTGGTCATGCGGCCGAGCAACGAGTTGCGCCCGCGCTTCTTCGCCTCGGCACCATCGAAACTGACGCCGTCTTCGGAGGAGACCTCGTGGCCGTGTCCCGAAGAGCGCGGCCTTGAGTACGTGCCCGAGCGCCCGCCCTTGAGCGACGAGCCCAGCGAGGTTGTCGACCCGTTCTTCGCATCCGCCTGGGTTCGCAGTGGCAGCGTCGTCTTGGACGCCGCGTCCTCAGGCCTCTGCGCAAACAACTCTGGATTCGGTGCGACCGCTGTCCAGGAGCCGTGCTTGGTGTCGCTGCCGCCCTGATCGGGCGAGCCGGCCAGAGACGGATCCTTCGACAGGGCAAAGGACCCGAGCGGAGGCACAAACGCCTGCATGACGCGTCGATCATTATCGCCAAACTTGGGTCCGCCATGCTTTGCTGGGTCGCGCAACTCGCTTTCGGCGAGCCCGTCATCTTCGTCCTCCTCGTCGATCTGGCCGCGCAGCCAGTCTTCGGTCTCGGTTACCATGCCATGCGGATTGAGCGTGGCATAGTTGGCGGGCACCGGCGAGCTTCGGGGCCGCTTGCGCCCGCGCCACTCTCCGAGCATGGCTGAGTCGTTGGACGTCTGCATCGGCACCATAGGCGCAGCAGCAGGCACTCTAGACTCCTCAGCGTCTTGCATGCCGAGTGGAGCAAGTCTGGAAGCCGGCTCGGCCTGGGCGTGGCCCGGTCGAGTGAAGACGTCAGCCGCCGTCCTGGATGACGTGTATGCATCATCGTGGCTCTGGAGGGACGAGACGTGGGGCGAGCTGTCGGCAGCCGCATGCGGAGAGTCGTGCGAGCCAGAGTGTGCCGAGTTGAGCGCGGCGAGTCGGTTGAGCGAAGAGATAGACGAGGCGTCGCGCAGCTGCTCCTTGGAGCGCGGGCTTCGGCCGATGGGCAGCGGCGCCGGCGAGTAGGGATCGCTGACATCGCTGCGGCGGCCTTCATCGGAGGGCGATGATTCGTGGTGCTGCACGTGGAAGGGCTGCTGCTCCTGTGGAGCGGCAGTGACCACGCTGAGGGGCGCCCCGCCCGCTTGAGCCGCCGTCCACGTCTCGGGCTGCACGGCTTCGGGCGACGTGAGCGCCAATCCGGTCTGCGACTCGGAGAAGGTGAGGCCTGGGCCAAACCAGTCGCGGTCTCCCGATTGCGGGTCATAGGCACCTGCGCCATGGCTCTGGTCATATGGCATAGCTCCGCGGTTGTGCTCTGCGGCGCCTTCATTAAGCCGAGCGACTTCATGTGGGCGGTCGCCATGCCAGGTTTGCATAGGCTGGTGCAACAGGCCAGCGTCGAATAGAATGGCGCGGATGCGGTCTTCGGCGCGCCATCGCCAAGCCCAAGGCCGTTGAGCCGCTTGCTCGAGCCGGTCCTCGGCATCGCTCCAGCCCTGCGTGGGTGCTGGCTGTGAGCCAAAGTGGCGTGCGACGAGGCCACGGCGGCTGTGAGCGGCGAAACTGGTCATCTCAGTATCGGCCATCTCGTTGCGCACCTTCTCCTGCAGCACCAAGCTCTTCGGACCGATCGTGACTGCGAGGCCGATGTTGGAGATGAGCAGGACGGCGAGCTTCCAGGCGACCCAGGCTGCCTGAATGGTGATGATGATGAAGGCGAACTGCGTCAGCCTCTGCGTGGACTGGTCAAAGTAGGCGGTGTCACGCTGGCTTTGCGTAGGACGAGCGGGGCCGGCGGGCTTGTAGAGCACGAGCACGATCGCCGCAATGACGCCCCGAGGCAGGAGCGTCAGCACGGTGGGCCAGTTCTGCGAGTAGTACCAGAAGGACTCGATAAGCGCGTCGCGGCGCCCGCTGGTGGAGCGTGCGCGATACAGCAGGCTGTAGAGCGAGTAGTCCTTGATGGCCGTTCGAACAAAGGCGGGGGAGGATAGGTAGACGGGCATGGCAAGGGGCTGTTGCACGGTCCAGCGCCTGCGGAAGCTCCAGAGCGTCTCGTAGATGAGCACGACGCCGACGAGCCACGCGAGCACGCAGCCTGCGTAGATGCCGGTGGCTATCCACCAAGCCGTCCTGGTCCCGGACTGGAAAGTGTCTGGATGAAGTGCGATCTGGACGACGGCAAAGATGACGTTGTAGTCGAGGAACAGCGTGGCGGGAATGTAGGCGTAGGTGAGGAGGGGCAGGACGGTGTGATGCACTCTAGCCCAGCGGGAAGGGAGATGCAGCTGTGCGCGGTACATCGAGTAAGGAGGTGGGGGCAGCTTGGGGGCGAGGGAGTAGGCGTCGCCGAGGTGAGGCACGTGGGGAGTGCGCACTGCATCGTCTCGGGGCCGGTGGCCGTTGTGGTCTGCAAAGGCATGGCGATATTCCGCGTGGTGCGCTTTCTGGTCGGCCGGGTCTTGGTACATGTAGTATCCCCGCTGTTGTTGCTCTGACTGCCACTGCTGGTCGTTTGGCGCAGCATATGGGGGCTGGTTCTGCTGTTGCAGATTCTGTACGTCGTGTTGCGAAGGCGATGCATGGGGTTCTGCGGCCTGATGGTGGAGCGCGCCGACGAGCGACTTGCGCTGACCCGGAGGGAGCTCTGACAAGGTATTGCCAAAGACGGGGGTCTTTGCGCGCACTGACGCGGAGCGCGTGGGTGCATCGATGTCGGCGGGGTTAGGCGAAGCTTGACCATTGAGCGCATCGATGGAGTCGTGCGAGCCCTTGCCGGCAAAGAGAGGCGGATGCGATGCTTGACGAGGGGGAGAGTCGTCTTGTTCCGGTAGCGAGAGAGGGCGCAAAGCTGAGGGAGAGAGGGCATCCTGGGTCTGACGGCTGAGTCTGAGGTCGTGCCTTGGTGTGGAGGAGGATGCGAGGCTGCCGGTGGTATTGGTGAAGCCTGTGACGGTGGTGTTGGATTGGTGAGAAGCGCGCAGAGCCGCCTTGCCGGTGAGGGGAGAAGCGGTGCGGGAGTCGATCGCGGACGAAGTCGCGGGTGGGGATGTGACGAGGTTGCGCTGCTGGTTCATGCGGTCGAGCTCCTGCTGCTGGCGCTGCTGGCTGGGCGTGAGGGTCCTTGTGAGCACGTTGAACTGCTGATCGCCTCCAGCCTCGCCTACGCCGTATGCGACATCGCGGGAAGGGTCCGTGCCGCGACTGGAGGTGGTCTCGGAGTGGGTGGTGTCGTTGGGTGGACGGCTGTCTGCGCTTGCGGTGGTGGTGTGGCTCTGCTGGCGTGACGGAGTGCCAAAGGTGCGATCAGCAGTGTCCGAGGGATGTTGCGGATGGGAATGGCCAGGTGGCCTCCACATGTCTTGCTCGTCGATGCTGCTGGAGCCGGTGGTTGGAGTGGGAGAGGGGGTGAGGTTGAGCTGCTTTTCGAGCGCATCGATGAGGCGCTGACGAGGCGGAGGAGGAGGGGGCGGTGCGGATGCTTGGCTGAGGTATTCCGTGATTTCGTCGCTGTGGAGGGAGGACGAGGGCTGTATCCAGCTGGAAGCGAGATAGCCAAAGGCGCTGCGCTCTGTTGGACTGGTCTTGCGACGAGCCGAGGAGGAGGTGTGGTTGTCGCTGATGGCGCTGTGACCCGAGGTGCGGCCAAAGGTGTCGTGCGTGAGTTGCGCGGGAGGAGGGTCCAGGGATGAATCCTGTGCACGAGCCTGGTTGGAAGCGGCGAACCGTGCGGCGGCCTGCGCTGAGGATTCTGGGTGGTCTTCGTAATCCAGGTCGTTGGGACCGGGCGAAGGTGTTGGATAATCAGAGGGTGAGGAGTAGCCCCAGTCTGCGGGCGACTGACGACTGGCGGATGGCTGAGCGAGTCGGTCGGGTAATGGGAGTGGTGGTGGATGATTGCTGCGGCTCGGGTCGCGTCCAGAGATGTCGCTGGCCAGCTGCTGTTGATCAGCGGCAGCGACACTGGAGCGGAGACGGCCGTTCATGGTGGGCTGGCGGGGTCCGTTCCGGGTCGGAGAGGTGACGAGGTGATTGGGCTATGTGGTGGTAGAGGCGCACATTTGGCCGGTCGGTCGTGGATGGGGAGGAGGGTGCGACGGCGAGATGGTGTCGATGTGGTAGAGCGCAAGGCAGAGGATGGCCGGACTGAATGTCGAGGGTGGCGAGTCGGAGAGGACGCGAGAAGCGCGTAGATTGCGGCGATGATGGTCAAGGTGCGAAAGAGCGACGCGAAGGCATGCGAGGCATGCGAGGTGGGAGGGGAGCGTAGTGGATGCTGCTGCGGTGCGGGAATGTGAGGGTGGCGAAGCCAAGGTGGCTGTAGCTTTGCTTTGCTTGAATGATGAGCAGCATGGGGTCCGTGTTGGGCCGGCATGACTTTTGGCACGACAGCTCGCTTGCAGAAAAGCCGGGCGGATGTCGCGAAGCCGCGAAGCCGCGTTGGCAAAGAAAAACAACACGCTCCGCTCCCCTTGCGGGATGACGGGCGAGGCTATCGGAGCTCGAAGAGAGACAGAGAGCTGCAACGCCGATCCCCAATAATAAAATTTCCAGCCCAGAGAGTGCAGTGCCGTGCAGCCGTCACGGCCCGCCGCCATATGCATCGGAAGCGCTGCAGCTGCTGAGTTGTTGCCTTGGGCCCCCCTTGGAGTTGCAGATTTGGCTGGCGTAGAGCGACGAGTGAAGTGTGTTGACGCTTTGGCCGCTGCGAAATTTCATGCAACGCGCCGGAGAGAACAACACCTCTGCAGA
This sequence comes from Moesziomyces aphidis, assembly GCA_000517465.1. Taxonomy (NCBI): domain Eukaryota; kingdom Fungi; phylum Basidiomycota; class Ustilaginomycetes; order Ustilaginales; family Ustilaginaceae; genus Moesziomyces; species Moesziomyces aphidis. Next base: position 2,091,184 of record AWNI01000008.1, on the reverse strand, counting down.
GGGGCGGCGCGCTTTTGCTCTGCATTTGCTCTGCATTTGTGCTGCATTTGGGCTGCATGAGCCCTGCAGGTGCGGATTGGCCGATGGAATGCGGCCTCCGGCTAGCCGCACTTCCGCTGCTGTCGTTCTGGCTGGCATGCCGTCGCAGCTGCAGCTTGCGCGTCGGCTCCTCCGCTTCCACCCTCTTTGCTCGCTCTTTGCTCGCTCGCTCTGATGCTGGATATCCATCGCTGGCATTCGCAATCGCAATCGATTGCCTCAGCATTCGCCATCGCGAACCCCCCGTTTGAGGCCGTTGCTCTGCAACGAATTGCAGCAACTCGGATTCGGCATTTGGCGAGCTTCGAGGCTGTGTTTGGGCGGATGCGCACCTCCACCTCGCCAAGCCAAGCCGCACCCTTAATTGGTTTATTGGGGCCGCAGTTGACCGCGCGTTGCTGTGCTCGCCTCGCCCGCTGCACCGCCAGCATTCGGCTTTTCTTTTTCTTTTTTTTTTCGCCCTTCCTTCTTGCTCTTCCTTCGTGTCTCAGCTGCGGTCTTAGTGTTTCTTTCGACCTGCTTCTGGGATGCTTCTGTTTTCGACCGCTCGTCTGGCCCGAAATTCGGTTCGCCGTGAGAAAGTCGACGGTCTGCAGCCGAATGATAGCGTGGCTGGGCATGGGAAAGTGGCAGGCAAGCGCGCGCGTGCGTGATGAGGCGGTGGCGTAGAAAGCGGCCGCCAAGCTCTGTCTGTCTGCGCAGACCTTCAGCCTTTCTCTTTCTCTTTTGTCGCGCCGAGACCATGCTAAAGCCACCGCAGACTGTAGCTTTCGAGTTGCCCCGCACGCGGGCTGTGCAATCTCCTCTCTACCGTCAGAACATAGCGGGATGCGCCAGCAAAAGACCCGACGATGAGATTCATTCGCCACCCGGCGTGGGCGCGCGGACTCCGCTTCATCTCGACCGGACCGGCGCAGGGACGCAGCCAGCTGGCGTGTGCGTGTGTATATGCAGGAACCGGCCGCAGGCAAGTCCCCACTTTCGGGTGGCCCAGGTCGCCATGAAGGGCCCGGCAGATATTGGACCCTGAGGTGCACCCTCTGCAGCCCACCTCTTGGCACTCACCGCTGCAGCGCGCTATGATACCGGCCATCCGATCGCCACCCCGGAAATCCACTGCAGCTGGCTGCACGCCCTCGTTGTCACCCAAGTGCGGCAACCCAACAGATCTGCAACATCCGTCGCCTCAACTTGTTCTTCCGGACGCCGTTCGTCCGCAGCATGCCGCTACGCCGATGCGCCCAGATCCACAGGTGGCGCTCAGCCTTGAGGTGGCAGCCAACCGGTTGAGCGGTGAGTGTGGGTGGGCGAAAACCCACTGGCTGTTAGAAAAGTGGTCTGACACTCGAGAAGGTGAAAAAAAGGGAAAAACGGGCGTCACGCGTGGAGGTTCAGCCGCGATCCGCTGGGCTGCAAGCAAGAAGAGCAGCAACTCGCGCGGGCCATGTCTGTGTTCCACCGCAACACCTCATTTGGGCGGGGCTGCACCATCTCCACCTGCTCACCACCACTGCATATCTCCGGCTCAGCACGAAACCATGCCGGCGGTCAAGCGCAAGGCCGCCGTGTCGACCGCGCCTTCCGATGGCGACTCGGACGCCGACCTCGAGATCCCCACCACCACGCGCACGCAGCCAGCCCGCAAACGTGCGCACATGGACTCGCTCAACGCCGAAAGCGTGCTTCGCATCCTACCGCGCACGGCCTTCCTTCGACACTTTCCCAGCCAGAAGCGTCGGTGTTTGGCCACTCTCGCCGGCGATCTGCCTCCCCAACGCAGTCGGCACAGCGGCGAGCCCGCCAGCTCCGCCGATGCGAGCTACGCCAAGGCGTGCGTGGGGCTCAGCGACGAATGGCATACACTGCACACCATGCTCAAAGCCACCGTGACGGCGCAGGAGAGCAACAGCGCCCTGCTGATCGGTGCGGCGGGGGCGGGAAAGTCGCTCCTCGTCGACTCGGTGCTACGCTCGCTCGAGGCCGAGTTCTACCATGTGCGGCTTGCGGCGAGCGTGCAGATCAACGACCGGGCGGCGATGAAGGAGATGGCCCAGCAGCTGATCTTGCAGGGCGCTTTTAGCGAGCAGGATGTTTCCGATGCCATGGACGACCCCACGGACGAAGACGAGTCTTCCGCCCCACGGAACGATCAGGACCATGTGTTTGGGGGGGATGGCGAGAGCGATGACGAGGCGGTGGACGAAGAGGCCGAGATGCAGCACGAGTTGGCAGGTGCGATCCTGTCATCGCTCAACAACATCATCGCACACATCATCGCGTTGCTCTCCAATACGGCAAGCAGGCGTGCACGCAAGCCGTTGGTGATTACTCTGGATGACTTTGACCTGTTCACGGCACGGCCCAGGCAGGCGTTGCTTTACTGCCTGCTGGATGCGGTGCAGGCTGCATCGTACGGCGCTGGTCTGGCGGTAGTGGGCATGACGAGCAGGGTGGATACGGTGGATCTGCTGGAGAAGCGCGTGAAGAGTCGGTTCTCGCACCGGATCGTCCACGTCAGGCCGCCGAGGGACTACGATACATTCGAACAGATTGTTCGCAATGCGCTATCGCCACCCATGGAGGGGGATAGCGCGGGGGAGAGGGAGGTGAATACGGCGTGGGAGGCGGATATGAGCCTGGTGCTTTCGCACCCACCTGTGCACGATGTCCTGCGTGGGCTGTACGAGCTTTCCAACGACGTTCGTATGGCATATCGCATCCTCCTTCCCGCCGTAGCTGCTACGACCACAAAAGATCCTTTGTTGGATGTAGAGGTCCTTATCGAAACGGCGGCGATCGAGGTGGGTGATGGCATGTCGCACATCCTTCGCGACCTGACGGAGCCGGAATTGGCGCTGCTCCTTGCTATTCGGCAATTGCAACTTCGCGATCGGGTGGTGTTTAACTTTGAGATGGTCTTCGACGAGTTGCGTCGGTTTGCCGCGCGGGATTCTCGAGACCGTCAATCTGCCGCCACTTCAGGATCCTCGGGTTCGGTGGCGAGTGCATCGTATGCGGATCGAAAGATCGCCCTGTTGGCATTTCACACCCTGCTGGGACTCGAACTGTTGCTACCCGAGAATTACGTGACGACGCTGACGATCAGCAATCCCGTCGCAAAGCCAAGCGCGACTCCAACGGCGACCCAGACGGGAAGGGCGAATCAGAATACCATCAGGAAGGAGTTTTGGAAGGTCCGTTGCGTCTTGCAGCCCAACACCATTGCTGCAGCTGCAAAGGATAGGTCTAGGCCAATCGCCGTCACTTCGTCGCTCGAGAAATGGGCTTCGCATACGTAGCCCTCCTGCAATCACAGGTATTCTGGGTCACCACACCAGTCGTGAGACAGGAGAGCACCATCCTAGTCAAGTTTCATTGCGTCCGAGACCGTTCCCCGGAATTGATCCACACAAAGCTCATTGACAGCCCCGGCAGCTTTCTGCGACAGCATCACCCTTAGAGCCAGAATCACACGCTTTGAGCTGTTTGTGAATGGCAAGAATGATCAAATTCACCCTCTCCCGCTGTGCACGGCTACTCGAAGGGGGGCACCAGTACAGCCTGGCCCGCCAGCGCCCTCGGACCATTGAGCTTGATGGCCATGACCCTGATGGTCGTCTTGATCGTCGCCACATCCGCGTCCGTATGGCCCCTACCCCTCTCCAGCAGCACCCTAAGCTGGTCGCACAGCTGGAACCACCTTGCCGAGGCCCTATTTGTGTCCTGCATGGCGGGGCACCTGTTGAGGAAGTGGAACTCGCCGCCGCAGATGATGCACGTCTGTTCGCTCGGCGCCTCGTCGCTCTCAGCCACGCTTTCGGCGACGCTGCCGTCGACCGAGGGCGCTACCGACAGCCGCGGCGTACCGGCACTGCTGCGGCTCGACTTGATGCGTGGCTTGCGCGAGCTCACCACCACATCCATGCTCAGCCGGCCCAGATCGCGACGCGACACGTCCACCGTGCGCGGACTGCCGCCCGAAAACGCCGCCAGCCGCGAAAGCGCCGCACTCACCCGGTTCGTAGGCTTGCCAGGCGACGCCACCGCGCTCGCAGCCATAGCCACAGTGTCCGGATCGACAAACCGACGCGCGTCGTCGAGGCTGTTTCGAACCGACAGCTTCGCCTGCAGATACGGAGTACGCTCCATACGGCCCTCCATAAAGCCCTGCACGAAAAGCACCACCGAAGGCGCCGATCTCGACGTCGGATTCTCCACCGCCAACCGTGCCGTCTTGGTCAGCTCCTCGTCCCCGCGCGACTGGACCGCCTCCAGCCACGCCTGGCGCTTCGCCGCATGCACCAGCACACCCGCCGCCGCCGTAATCGTCTGCGGCGCCAGCACCTCGCGGTCGGGCGGCGGCGAGTCGGCGATCTCGATCACCGCCGGTGCCACCTGGGCGCGCTTCTTCTCCCACTCCATGATCGCGCGCACCCACGGCGCCTCGCTCTTGGGCGTGCGCAGCGCCACCACCATGTACGTCGCGGTGCGCACCAGCAGCTCGCGGATCTTGCGCCAGTCGAGCGCAATCGCACCACCGTACGGCAGCGCCAGAATCTCGGGCGGGATGCTCTCCTCGGGGATCTTGCTGAACGCCGCATCAAACACCGGACGCGGCACGCCGAACGACTGCATGTAGTAGTCCACATGCGTCTCGGTCAGCTGGAAACGCATGCTGGGCGGCGGCACGTCCGGCGCTCGCCCGCTCGCCGCGCGCTCCGCCACGTCGCGCGCAAAGTCGTGCTCCGGCAGCAGCGTCAGCAGCACACGCCGCATCGCCGCCAGATGGCCCGGCCGGATCGCCGACACGGGCTGCGACGCGTCCAGATCGTGCAGCGGCGATGGCGACGGAAGCCGGTGCTCGGCGATCAGCTCCCGCTGCAGACCGGCCAGCGTCGGCGGCCCGTTCTTGATCTTGGGCGAGGTGGCAGTCGCCGCGCCCTTGGACGTGCTCGCTTTGATCGCCAGAGGCCGAGCAGCCGTCGGCGCTGGTCGAGACGCAGGTCGAGGCGCAGGGGGCGCTGCGAGCACACTTGGCACAGCCGTAGCGCCAGCTGACGAGCCAGCCGCAGAAGACTGGGCGGCAGACTGGGCGACAGACTGGGCGGTAGCAACCGTTACTGCTGTGGCCGCTGCCGAGACCGCGACCGCGACCGCCGCCGCAGCCGCAGCGACGGCGGCGTTGGACGAGTTAATCTGGCGCCTGCGCAGCGCCTGCACCGCCGGCAGGTCCTCCTCGTCCTGGAGCACCGCATCGATCATCTCGTAGTCGTCGCTGTCGCTGCCGGCGTCCGCTGTGGCCCTCCAGTCCTCGTCGACAACTTGCTGGGGCACCTTCTTGGGACGCCCGCGCTTGCCCTTGGCAGGCGCAGGCTCCGCCTCCTTGTCGGCTTCCTCCTCGAGCATGCTTCGGATACGATCTCGTCGCGACGCGCGCTTCTCGGCCAGCTCCTTCTCGCGCGCCTCGGACGCGCGCTTGGCTGCATCGTCGCGGTGCTTCTGCAGCAAGTCGGCCCAGAAGTCGTCGTCGACCACAGCGGTCGGTGCAACGGCAGCCGTGGTCGCCGCCGACGCGTCGGCCTCCCAAACGCGTGCATACGAGAAGGTGCCCTTGTCCTCGCCGTTAGCCTGCACAGCTGCATCTGCGACCGGCTCGTCCTCCGCATCCTCCCTGCGCATGAGTAGCGAGTCGAGATCCTTGTCCGAATACCGCACGTCGCGCTCCGACTCCTCGGTGCCGCCCTCGGCAAAGAGCGCCTGTGCGCCAAACTTGAGGATCGACTCGAGCTCCATGGGCGTCTCCTCCTCGTTGTTGAGGTTCTGCACGATGAGGTGGTCGAGCATCATCTTGCGCTTGGCGCCCTGCAGGATGCGCTCCTCGACGGTGGCCTTGCACATGAGCGTGAACACGAGCAGCTTCTTGGTCTGGCCGATGCGGTGGGCGCGCGCGATCGCCTGCATGTCCACGTGCGGATTCCAGTCCGGATCCATGATGATCACCGTGTCGGCCGTGGCGAGGTTGATGCCCACGCCGCCGGCGCGCGTGCTGATCATGTAGACAAAGTAGGGCGAGTCCGGCGCGTTGAACGCGTCGATGCCCTTCTGGCGCTGCTTCTGGCCCACGTCGCCGTCGAGCCGCAGGAACTTGTACCCCTCGCCGCGCAGGAAGACCTCGACGATGTCGAGGTTGATGACGAACTGCGAGAAGAGCAGGATGCGGTGGCCGCCGGCCTTGAGCTTGGGCAGCAGCCGCTGGAGCAGCGACAGCTTGCCGCTCGCATCGATGAGGCGCTGGTGTTCCCAGGTCGCCTCGTAGTTGGCCTCGTCCTCGCGCGTCTCGAGGTCGGGCGCGATGAGGTATGGGTGCTGGATGCACTTGCGCAGCTGCATGAGCGTGTTGTTGAGGTTGGTGAACGTGCTCTTCTTGTTGCGCTTGCCGCCGGGCCCGCGCGAGGCAGCGAGCGCCTGGATGTCTTCGACGTTCGACTCGAGAATCGAGCGGTAGATACGCTTCTGGATAGGACGCAACGACGTAGGCACGATGAGCTCGATCTTGGGCGGCAGATCGAGCACCTCCTTTTTGAGACGACGCAGAAAGTAGGGCCTGAGGCGCTGCTGCAGCTCTTCGATCACCTCGGGCTTAAGCGCGCTGTACTCGGCCTCGAGCGCCTTGACGTCCTTCCACTGTCCGCCGGGCTCGAGCCAGTTGAGCAGATTGAAGAGCTCGGTGGTGTTGTTGTTGAGCGGCGTGCCCGTCATGATGACGCGGTGCTCGGCGTGCAGCTCGTTGAGCCGCTTGAGCAGCAGCGACTTGCCGGACTTGAGATTCTGGCCCTCGTCGACGATGATCACGTCCCAGCTCTCGACCTTGCGGAGCGGCAGCGAGTCGAGCCTCACGGTCGAGTCGGCAGCGACGACCACGTGGAACTTGATCGCACGCGTCGCCTCGTCCATCTGGGCGAGCGCCTTTTTCGAGTGGAAGAACTCGTAGCGCGAGATCATGTCGCGCGCCTCGGACTCGCCCCAGTACGGCACGACGCGGAACTGGGACATCCACTTTTCGAACTCGCGCATCCAGTTGGGCAGCGTCGAGTTGGGCACGACCACGAGGAACGGCCCAGCCTTGCCCTCCTTCCAGAGCGAGGCGAGGAAGGTGATGACCTGCACGGTCTTGCCGAGACCCATCTCGTCGGCCAAGATGCCGGGCTTCTGGTGGTACCAGCCGTAGCGCAGCCAGTTGACGCCTTCGAGCTGGAAGTCGATGAGGTCGCCGCCCTGGACGCACGACGGCTGGTCGTCGAGCGCCCGGAAGCCCGAACCGGATCGGGCGAGGCGACGTTCGCGCTTCCTCCGCTTTTCGTCCTGCGTCAGCGCGGGGAAGACGATCTGCTGCGCCACCAGGAAGGCGCGGTAGGCCTCCTGGGCTTCGTAAAAGACGTCTGCCTGCTTTCGGCGCGTGGGTGGATCCTCCCAGGTGGCGCCCTCGTAGGGCTGGTCCTGCCACTTGATGTACAGCTTTGCCACATGCTGCCAGCTGCGCAGGTAGTCGGAGGGGTCGAGCTTGTGGCGAGAGATGGAGTCCGAATCGACCATATCCCCACTCCGCTCGTCGTCGCCATCTTCATTCTTCATGGAGGAGTAGAACTTGACGGCGAGGATGCGGTCGGGCGTCTTCCACGCCTTGGGGATGCGGCGCTGCGCATCGTGCATGGGAGACGGCGGCCCGACATCGACGTCGCCCTTGTCGTCGACCTTGAGCGTCTTTTTGATCGAGCGCGTCACAGCGCGGCCCTCGACAAGCGCACGACCTGCGCCTCCACCGCCAAGTGCGAGAGAAGCTCGGCTCTTGCGCGCGTTTGCGAGCGCCTGGTCGGACTCGACGAGCTCGGCGGGCTCGAGCTCGAGACGGCTGCCCTTTGCGAGGAATTGCATGAGCGCCATCTGGTGGAGGATGCGGAGCCAGTCGTGGGGCACCCATTCGGTCTCGCGGTACGAGCGGTCTTTGAACTTGACGAGGTACTCGCGCGGCAGGTTCTCGCGCGGATGCAAGGCGGCATAGGCGCGGTTGGAGTCGTCGTTCCACTGGCTGCGATCGAGCGGGCGCCATGCGATGATCTTGTCCACGGCAGGCCAGCGGTGGCAGTCGGCGCAAAGCCAGCCGCCGTCCTGGGCCAGTTTGGCGGCGTGTTCGGCCGAGGGGTCGTCTTGGTCCGAGGCGCGTGCGATGCACTCGTAGTGGCTGGGACGAGAGCAGCGCCTGCAGCGGAAGAGCCTGGTGGCTGTGAGGTTGGTGGGCGGCTTTGGGTAGGCGTCGAGCATGGCCTGTGTGATGCCGAGCTGCTCCTCGGTGGTACGATGGCCGTTGACGTCGGCCTTGCAGTGGATGCAGTGGGCAGCGTAGCCGGCGCAGTCGGGGCAGGAAGCAGTGTTGACGAACTCGTCGACGTCGATGCGGCGGACGGGATCGGGAGGCGGCGCAGACTGGCCAAAGATGGAGCGATGGCGACGGGTGGCCTCTGTGTTGATGGTGTGCAGGATGGATTTCTGGGAATCGAGCGGAAGGCAGCCCCAGTGCCAGGAGACGGAGCAAGTGCTGCACTCGAACCAACCTCCGCGGTCCTCGAGCACTTCCATCCATTCCTGAGTCTGCTGGACTGGCGTGAGGGCGCCCCAGGCGTCGTCGATGAGCGCCTTGCGCTGGCGTCCGCGCGAGTCGATGCGGTCGGGCGACTTGTTGAGGCGCTTTTTCTGCTCGCGCGTTTGCTGTCTCTTGAGTGTGGTGAGCGACTTGTTGTAGAGCGGCAGAGCGGGGCCGTCTTTGCAGCGCTTGCAGCCGGGCCAGTGTCGGTCGATGCACGGCTGGTCTGCGGCCATGAGCTCGGCCTCTTCGGAGTAGGAGGCGGTCGAAGTGTAGCCCTGCTCGCTCGCAGACTCGTCTTCTTCTTCTTCTTGCTCGGCCTCGTGCTCGGACGAGCTGCAGATCGCGGGCACACCGTCGATGAAGGTGTGGTCTTCCAAAAGCGTGGTCTCGGTGGGTATGTCGATGACGGGCGGGGTAGGGTTGTCGGGCTCATCCAAGGAAGGCTCGGGCAGCTCCTGCTGGAGTGCGAATCGCATCTTTGGCGGGCGCTGTGGACGGCTGGAAGCCTTTCTGCGAGGAGCCCTGCGGGCGTTTGTGCGCCTTGTCGACGTTGCCGAGGAGCGAGGCGCGTTGCGTGGGCGCTTGGAGGCTTTGCTAGATCTGGAGGGTGCGGAACGCTTGTTGTTGGCGCGGCGGATGAATTCGACTTCGTCGGAGTCGACGAGCTCGTCGTCCTCTGACTCGTCGTCGTTGGACATGTGTTGGTCTTCGTCGGTGCTGGTGGAATCGTCGTCGTTGAGGTCCATCCAATCGTCCGTGTCGTCCCTCTTGACTTTGGGTCGACGGGCGGTTGGGCGCTTGGCGCGAGGATTGGAACGGGTATGGCGATTCCTGGAGCGTGCACTGCATCCGAGAGTCAGGTCGTCGTCGTCGTCGTCGTCGTCGTCCTCTTCATCTTCTTGCTCCTCTTCTTCTTCCTCGGCATCGTCATCCTCGTCTTGCTCTTCGTCGTCGGACTCGATGGCGGCGGCCTTTTGTTGTCTTGTGGAGACCCTGCGTGTGGGTCTGGATGGTGCGGCAGATCTGGTGGAGCGCTTGTTGTTGTGCTGCGGAGGATCGTCGTCGTCCGAGTCGTCGACGACAAAGTCTTCGAGCCCGCGGAGCTTCCTGCTCGCAGGAGCCCTTGTTGTGGAACGGCGACCGTGGTCTCCGTCGTCCGAGTCGACGTCCGAGTAGTTTGCTAAGAGAGGGCGACGCGATCGAGTGGCGCGAGCGGGAGGAGGGGCAGGTGCGGCGCGCGAACGTGTTTGCTTTTGGGAGGCGACGGCTGAGCCGCGTCGGAGGCGGCGGGTTTGCGTGGACTGAGAGACTTGTGGTGAATCGGAGCTGGCCTGGTCGTCGTCGTCGTCGTCGTCGTCGTCGGAATCAACGGGGCTGAATCTGCGACGTGGCGCACTGCGGCTGCTGGAACCATTGGTGTGGCGAGCTGCTTGGCCACGAGACGAGGTTGTGCGTGTGGCCGACTTTGTGCGCGTGGTGGAGGTTTGCGCTCGATATGCGCGCTTGGACTGGGTGGCCTTCTTGGGCGAATCTGTCCTGAAAGCGGCGAACTCCTCGTCGGACGAGAGGAAGGAGAGGTCGATCGCAGCGGGCTCCTTCTTGGTGCGCGTTGCGCGTGATGCGGGCGGCATGATGAGCCCGCTAGTCGTGTACAGTGTGTCGTGGCAAAGCGACCATCGAGACGACCTCGGAACAGAGAGCGTGTGAGGGTAGAGAAGGAAGGTGCGGGTGTGGGTGCGCGGACGACCGACAAAAGGCGCGCGTGAACGAGGTGGTCGTGGCCAGGCACGCATGGACGGACCCTGCGCAGCCTCCGAGCTTTTTCAGACAGCCGCTTTCCGGATTTCGGAGAGTCGGCTGCTCAGCCATCTGAGCCTGCTGCTGGTCAGAAGAGCGTGTGTGCCTTTCTTGCGGAAGCACGGCAGCAGAGCAGCCAACACTCAACGCGACGCGACTGGAATCCGAGCAGCAGCAGCCAACACTCGAAAGAGAGAGAGCAACGCAGCCAACACTTAATTTGGCGCCGTCTTGGCTGGCCTCTTCGCATCGCCTCCTCCTCCTCCTCCTCCACACACTTCCCGCAACTCTGCTCGCAACATGACGCAAACCATGGACTCGGGCTCGTCTGCTACGCCATCCGGCACCATGGGCTACGAGCTTCCCTGGGTGGAAAAGTACCGACCCTTGAACCTCGACGACGTAGTTGGCAACAAAGACACCATCGACCGGCTCAAGGTCATCCAGAACGACGGCAACTGTCCGCACCTGCTCATCTCGGGTCTTCCGGGTATCGGCAAGACAACCTCGGTGCTCTGTCTCGCACGTGCGCTGCTCGGTGATGCATACAAGGAGGGAGTGCTCGAACTCAATGCCTCGGACGAACGCGGTGTGGATGTGGTTCGCAACAAGATCAAGACGTTTGCGCAGAAGAAGGTGTCGCTCCCCGCGGGTAGGCATAAGATCGTCATCCTCGATGAGGCCGATAGCATGACGCCCGCAGCTCAGCAGGCACTCAGAAGGACCATGGAGATCTACTCGAATACGACGCGCTTCTGCTTTGCCTGCAACCAGAGCAACAAGATCATCGAACCCATCCAATCCCGATGCGCCATTCTGAGGTACGGCAAAGTCAAGGACGAACAGATCCTCAAGAGGTTGCTCGAGATTTGCGAGATGGAAAAGGTCGAGTATACAGACGAAGGGTTGGCAGCTATCATTTTCACCACCGAGGGCGATATGCGTCAAGCCATCAACAACCTCCAGTCTACTTGGACCGGTTTGGGATTCGTCAATCCCGAAAACGTATTCAAGGTCTGCGATCAACCCCATCCCTTCCTCATCCGTGCACTGCTCACGGCGTGTCAGGAGGGTGACGTCGATCTGGCTATGGACAAACTCGACGAAATTTGGGCAAAGGGATATGCGGCTGTCGATATCGTCACCACCCTCTTCCGCGTGGTCAAGACCATAGACCGCATCCCAGAAGCCACCAAACTCGAATTCATCAAGGTAAGCCCTCGCCCCCCTAACCCTCCCATCTGTGTCGTTGCAATTGGCTAACCTGCTCGTTTGTCTTTGTAGGAAATCGGATGGACACACATGAAGATCCTCGAAGGCGTGGCTACCGTGGTCCAACTCGGCGGCCTCATCGCCAGACTATGCAAACTCGTAAGTGCCCCGCCACTCTCTCCCACTTATCAGCCAGCTCTCGCTAACCTTGCCTGCCTTGGCCCTACAGAGCATCGATCCAAAGCAATTCCAAGTCTGATCCCTTCATCCACCAATGTAGCTGCAGCCCTACACTACGCTGCCATCCTGTACTTTTACACATCCTGCAATCTCTTTTTCTCTCCACACACATTTCTGGGCGTGACCTTTTCGGGATTACAGCAAGACTCGAGCATCGACATCAAAGGTAAGGCGGGATTCCGCACCGAGTCGCAAGAGGGAGCAAATGAATCAAAGCGAAACAACGAAAAGCGGGGCGAATGAAGCCAAAAATACAAGGAGCGGATCAAAGCAAACAAGACGACAAGTGGTATCCAGAGGACAGAGGCTCAACCGGACCAGCGCTTCGAGTCAGCAAACGGGTCGCGGCGCGACGACGACGCGCGGTCGTAGTCGTAGTAGTCGCCCTCGCCGCCCCTCTGCACCTCTTCGTACGGCGAGTACGGGCGACCTGCACCGCTGTTGACCGCAGCAGCATCCAGCCCCCTCGTGGCGCGGTTGTTGTACCCAGCGCTGGACGATCCGTCGTAGTAGTTGACATCGTAGATCCCCTGGTCATCGCTATACGGCGAAGCCCCACGCCCGGCCGCAGCGTCGTCGACGTACATGCTGTCCGTGACGCGGTGCGCGGGCGGGAAATCGTCCTTGCCCCCGCGCTGCGAGCCGTAGTTCCTCAGCCTACTCGAAGCCGGGCCCACTGCCGCGTACGGTGCCACCTCCTGCATGGGCGGCGCCCCCTCGCCGTACGCTTCCTCGGTCAGCGTGCTCATCGGTCGCGTCGCCTCGAACGACTCGTAGCTCGCCCGGCGGGGACGGTCACGCACCAGACCATCCGCCGCTCCTCCCACCGCGAAAGCCGCTCCACCCGCTGCCAGGCCGCTCGCCATGTTGCGGTGGTGGTACTCGTGGTCGATCGGACGCAGGCGAGGATCAAACTGCTCCTGCTTGCGCTTCCTCACGCGACGAATGATCGTCCATGCCACAGCGATCACCGCCACCGACGCGGCGATCACCACGATGGGCACAACGACTTTGGTCGTTCCGTCGCTGCTCGACGAGCCGCTCGAGTTGGCGCGGTTCACGCCCGTAGCCGCCGCACTCGCGCTGCTGCGAGACGCTCCCAGGGTGGCAGCCGCCAGACTCGCCTGGGCCTGCGCGCTCGACTGCGACGCCGCCGCTGCCGACAGCAGGCTCTCGGCTGCCGCAGCCATCGAGGCCGACGCCGACGCAGCAGCAGAGTTGGCGCTCGTCGCCGACGCCGCCGCTCCGGATGCAGCCGCCTGCACGGGCGACGCACCGCTGCTGCCCTGGTTCGACC
>AWNI01000008.1:2042962-2062612 GCA_000517465.1 Moesziomyces aphidis | reverse complement strand
GCGCATCGCCGGCGGTTGTGAGGCGTGCAGAGCAGCAGCGAACGAGAGCGTTGTCGCAACGAGAGGGATGGTGGCAGGTGTCGAAGGCGACAGTGGGTGGGGCTCGGATCGCTCCTTTGTGCCCACGCCATCATCCCTGCACGGCTGGCTCGCGCATGCACCGAGACCAACACCTCGCCGACACAGCTCGACGCGTCGGGCTTCGGCGCCTGTTTGGAACTCTAACATGACCTCGAATTGTCAAAAAAAGTGATCATGTTAGACCGCGATGTGAGCGGCGTTCCTGACTTGGCGAAAAAAGGATGCTCGTGCGCAGGTCGGCGTCAGTTCGCATGCAATGCAAAAGAGGCGAGGAGGAGGCGCTTAAGCGGGGCAAGACAGCCGCCCCTCTGCAGCACCACATGGGAAGCATGCAACAGCTCTCTCCGCTCTCTCCGCAACTCAGCCAAGCCCATCACACCCGCTCTCGACCACGCGACTGGTGCATCTTCATATCCCACCACTGCCCCCACCCACCACACCTCATCCGCCAGTGCCGACCACATACAGTACGGCGCGACCAGCTCAGCTCATCGTTTTGCACTCGTGACCAACACGCTTCTTATCGCTCGAACCGGATCTTGCAGCGACCACTCCAGTCCATTCCATGCTCAGCTCACCTGCCTCCCCGCTGAGCTCGCCGTGATTCACACCCCAATGGCAGCTTGATCATGTCCGCCAACCCGTCGCGTGCTTCCACTCGACCTTCGGGCGAGGTCGAGCGGCTCTCCTACGACAATGGCAGCGCCACTCCTCGTGACAGCGCTCATCGCCGCCAGCGCTCCAACACCTCGAGCTCGCTGCGCTCCAATGGCACCGTACGTGCTCCCTCCGTCAATATGGACCACGACACCTCGCCGCTCGCCAAGATCGGCATCAAGGGCGACGGCCTCATGCTCTTCGTCACCTGCTTCGCCTCCCTCGGCGTGTTCCTCTTCGGCTACGACCAGGGCGTCATGTCCGGCATCATCACGGGTCCCTACTTCAAGGCCTACTTCAGCCATCCCTCCGCTTACGAGATCGGCACCCTCGTCGCCTCGCTCGAACTCGGCGCCCTCGTGACCAGTCTCGCCTGCGGAAGGCTCGCCGACATCTTTGGTCGCAAAAACACCCTCTTCTGGGGCGCCGTCATCTTCTCGGCCGGTGGCGCCATCCAGACCTTCACTTCGGGCTACGACACTATGCTCATCGGCCGCGTCGTTTCGGGCCTCGGCGTCGGCGTGCTCAGCATGATCGTCCCCACCTACCAGTCCGAGATCTCGCCAGCCGAGAACCGCGGCAAGCTCGCCTGCATCGAATTCACGGGCAACATCATCGGCTATGCCAGCAGCGTCTGGGTCGACTACTTTGCGTCGTTCATCGACAGCGACCTCTCGTGGCGACTGCCGCTGAGCCTGCAGGTGATCATCGGCACGACGCTCGCGTTTGGCTCGGTGCTGCTGCCCGAGTCGCCGCGATGGCTGCTGGACAAGGACATGGACGAGGAGGGCATGCGCGTCCTCGCCGACCTGCACGGCGCCGGCGACCCCAACGAGCCGCGCGCCAAGCTCGAGTTCCGCGAGATCAAGGAAAACGTGCTCTACCTGCGCAAGCAGGGCGACAACTCGTACCGCCGCATGCTCACCCAGTACCGCTTCCGCACGCTCATCGGCATGTCCTCCCAGATGTTTGCGCAGCTCGTCGGCATCAACAGCGTATGCTACTATCTGCCCATGATCCTCGAGTCCGCTGGGTGGATCGGACGCGATGCGCTGCTCATGACGGGCGTCAACGGAATCATCTACACGCTCGCCACCGTCCCCACGTGGTTCCTGGTCGACTTGTGGGGCAGACGTGCCATCCTGCTTTCGGGCGCCATCGGCTGCGCGGCCGCACTGTGTTCGTGCGGCTACTTTCTCTACCTCGACCGCGACTACACGCCCCAGGCCGTCGTTGCCTCGATCATCGTGTACAACGCCGTGTTCGGCTACAGCTGGGGCCCCATCCCGTGGCTCTTTCCGCCCGAGATCATGCCGCTGGCGTTCCGCGCCAAGGGCGCCTCGCTCGCCACCGCCACCAACTGGTCGTTCAACTGGCTCGTCGGCGAGCTCACGCCCATCCTCATGGAGAGGATCGGGTGGCGGCTGTACATCCTGCTCGCCGGTTTCGCGCTGCTTGCCTTTGTCACCGTGTACTTTTGCTACCCCGAGACGTCCGGTGTGCCGCTCGAGGAGATCGGTGCGCTGTTTGGCGACGAGATCAACGTACCGCAAGACGAAGACGACGAGAACTCGGACGAGGACGACGAGGAGGAGAGCAGCGGTGCGAGGCGGAGGAGTGCGGATGGTTCCGATGGCGACGGGTACAGTAGGCCGATTCGAAGGTCCATCTCGAGCCACCCGCGTCTGCAGTCGGAAGAGGAGCGTGCCGCACGTGCTGCCGCAGCCCGAGTCGCGGCGGAAGAACGTCGCGCTGCCCAGTCGTTCTTTGGCTTGGGCGCCGGCTCGGGGCCTTTGCGATGGCTGGGCAGGCTCTTGGGCGGGGGGAAGAGCGAGGCGCCTCCGGATCGACGGCTGTACGAGGAGGTGCGGCGGGATGAGCATTAGGAATTCGGCCCTTTCGGCCCCCAGCACACGCGCACCCACGCCATTGCGAGCAACGACGCTGGATCAGCGGGGATCGAGACGGAGGCTCTGCTGATGAACGAGCTGCGTTTGGCGCGGAGGAGTCCAGTGCAACCCGCGCGTGCGGGGAGTGGGGTTGAGGACGACCAAGATGTATTTGCACTGGGCTCGGAAGATGAAGATGACATTGGCTGGGAGCAAGGGGGGATGAAAGGGCCCTAAGATAGTGCACACAGACACGAGGTCGAGACGAGAACAAGATTCAATTGCGAGGATATGCGAGAGAACAAGATTGGATTGCGAGGATTCTGGGAATGCTTCTGAGAAGAGATTTGAGATTGGAGAATTTTACTTTGCGAGGGAGCCGTCTGGGTTTCTGGTGCCGTCGGCGAGTTGTTGGGCAGCGCGATGTTTGGAGCCCTTGAGCTTGTTGAAACCTTCGGGTCCAACGTCGATGGTTTCCTTGCGGTGGTCGCGGTCGTTGTGGCCGATGAACCACCAACCGATGAATCCGACCATGAGTGCTACGGATGGAACGAGCACGCGGACGGTGGCGCGGGTGCGGGCAACGTTGATCTCGGGCGATGGATGCGCACCCGGCACAGGACCGTGAGAGTGGTCATCGCGGAAGCCAGACATCGTGTCCGGTCGTGCGGAAAGCATACGAGGTGTCGTGTGAAGCCCGCGCGAAAGCTGCAACCCCGCCCTGCTAACCAGTCGTGTAGAATGCATCATTGTGAACGAAAAACGAGTGGCTGTGGTAAAGAGTGAAAAGTGAAGAGAGCTTAAATCGATCCAATTCGAGAGCGGTGATGATGTATGATGCAAACGCCCAGGGGTAGGGTGGGGGTGTTATATACATGGCCGAGTGTGAGGATCGAGTGCACGGACGGCAAGGTGTTGGTCAGCGATGACGGTGACCCCTGCCCTTACTCGGCACGCAATCCAACCACGCCTCCAGACTGCATCGGCTGCTTCTCTGGCGCTGTTCCAGAATCACGGCCCACCTGACCGCTCACCCCGACGCACCGTGCCGCATCGAAGAGGGTGGCATTGCCTAAGGCTCATTGCCTAAGGCGCCGAAAGAAAGTGTGGGGTAAAAGAAAACGCCGACACTTGCTTGACGTCAGTCCGATGCTTAGCGAACACGCCGCCCTCGGCCTCCGCAACGCCTTTCTTGCGCGCGCGCGCGCGCGCGCGCCACCGCAATTAGCAATTGACCGGCTTTGCTCAGCTCAGAATGCTCCCTACTCCACCTCGCCAATTTTAACTCATAGACACCTCCCCCTCGCCTAAAAACAAGCTCTCTCCCACGCTTAGACTCCTAACTCTCCCTCGCTCTCGTACGAATCATTGTCACAGGGCCTCATCTTCAGTGGCGTCGCGGAGCAAACTGACATCGTGGAGCAGAGTGGCGCTGCGGAGATAGAACTGCGGTCAAAGGATTGCATTTACACTCGCTGAGGATAGCAGCATGCAACTACAGTGGGAACGATACGCGGAGATTTACTGGGTGAGCGCCTTGGGCGAGAGCGGGGTGCCCATGTTGGCGGGGAAGGCGTAGTCCGGGTCCATGTCCTTGAGCCTCCTGCCGCCGACGAGCACGGGGCCGTTCTTCTCCTGGTACAGACGCATGCGCTCCTCGATCTCGGGGCGGAACCAGCGCAGCAGACCCTGGATCGGCCAGGCGGCCGCATCGGCGAGCGCACAGATCGTGTGGCCCTCCATCTGCTTGGTGAGCTCGTAGATCATGTCGATCTCGCGGTTGTTGCCGCGCCCCTCCTCGAAGCGCTCCATCATGTTGGCGAGCCAGGTGGTGCCCTCACGGCACGGCGTGCACTGGCCGCACGACTCGTGCTTGTAGAACTTGGCGAAGCGCGAGATCGCCTGCACCACGTCCGTGCTCTTGTCCATCACAATCACCGCTCCCGTGCCCAGCGACGACTGGTTCTCGCGCAGCGAGTCAAAGTCCATCAGCACCTCCTCGCACTTGTGCTTCGGCAGGATGGGCACCGACGATCCACCGGGCACAATACCCAGCAGATTGTCCCAGCCTCCGCGCACACCGCCGCAGTGACGCTCGATGAGCTCCTTGAGCGGGATCGACATCTCCTCCTCCACCACACACGGGTTGTTCACGTGGCCCGAGATGGCGAACAGCTTGGTGCCCTGGTTCTTGTCACGGCCAAAGCCCGCGAACCACGTCGGTCCGCGGCGGATGATGGTGGGCGCCGCAGCGACCGTCTCCACGTTGGCCACGGTGGTGGGGCAGCCGAACACACCCACGTCGGCGGGGAAGGGCGGCTTCAAACGCGGCTTGCCCTGCTTGCCCTCGAGAGACTCGATGAGCGCGGTCTCCTCGCCGCAGATGTACGCGCCGGCTCCCTTGTGTACGTAGACGTCAAAGTCGTAGCCGGATCCGCATGCGTTCTTGCCGATGAGGCCGTCGGCGTACGCCTCCTTGATGGCGTGCTGCAGGTGCGCCACCTCGAGGTAGAACTCACCGCGCACGTAGATGTAGGCGGCGTTGGCGTTCATGGCGCGGCCGGCGACGAGGCAGCCCTCGATAAGCTTGTGCGGGTCACCGCGCATGATCTCGCGGTCCTTGCAGGTACCGGGCTCGCCCTCGTCGGCGTTGATCACGAGGTAACGCGGGCGCGGGTCCTTCTCCCAGCCGGGCTTGTTCATGAAGCTCCACTTGAGACCCGAGGGGAATCCGGCACCACCACGGCCGCGCATGCCCGAGTCCTTCATCTGCTGGATGATCCAGTCGTGGCCTTTGAGCAGGATGTCCTTGGTGCGGTGCCAGTCACCGCGCGCCTTGGCACCCTTGAGGCCGTGGTCGTGGCGCATGTAGGCGTTCTGGAAGATGCGGTCCTGGTCGCGCAGGCCACCGAACGAGCGCACGGGCGTGTCGGTGACAGTGGCGAGGCCGCGCGCCTGCGATGGCGTGGCGCAGGCGATCTTGGCGACATTGTTGAGGCTCTTTGCCGAGCGAGCGGCGCCTCGAGCGACCAAACCTGCAGGTGTGGCAGTGGCGAGTGATGGCAGGGCAGTGGTTGGCGAAGTCGGGATCGGTGGCGGCAGAGAGATTGGCGAGAATTTGATGAGTTATAATGCAAATGTGGTGACGGATGCGATGGTCGGTGCAAAGATCGATCAATGGTCGGGATTGAGATGGAGCAAGATTGACGATGGTCAGCAATCGATGCAATCGCGATGAAGCACAACAGCAGCAGATCTCGGAATTCTCTTCGTCTTCTGTGGCGACGGAAGCACTTACTAGCTCGCTGCATGATGTATGATCTGTAGGATGGAGATGGTGGTGAGGAAGCGATGAGTCCGTAAAATCACATATTCCAGATCCACACGAACCAGTTGCGCCCGGGTGGCACTGGCGGCTGCTCGCAGAAGCGGCGACGGCTCTCCCTGGCTGGCGGGCGGGCGGACGCGCGATAGACTGCGCTGCTGTGGGCCAAAGATGTGCTAATGCGAACTGAAGGCTACCGTACGTAGCCGCTGGTCGCCACTTGGCAGCGTTGCAGTTGGAATTTCGCGAGGATTTTCCTGGCTTGCTGACCAAAGCACTCGCCCGCCTTGACGCGCGCAGCGCCGCCAATCAGCACCCCTTCAATGCTCACACGGCCTTCGGATCCGTGCCTTCCCGATCCGGAACGGCCAAATCGGGATGAGCGTTGTACCATCTCGATTGCCAGAAGCATGCCCTCTCGCAACAAACTGCACTTCTACCACTCGCTCACATTGCGGCAAAGGCTATTCTACAGGGCTGTTTAACTAGTACTCATAACGGGAGCTTGCACGTCGCCCGCCAGTCAGGGCGGCTGACGAAGTGTCTCCGTCCGCGCTGTTGGAAGCAACCCAAAGGATCGTCAGCTTGGATCATTACCGGCCGCAACGATACTGGAGCCCACTTACTCTTCCTCATCGTGATACTGCAGCTGCTGCAGTGCATTACGCTGCTTTTGGCCATAAGCGCGCTGAACATAGCACATGTACGTCTGTTCGCATATCCGGCTTCACCATGCGTCAGTCCATCTGTCTGTAGCCTTGTCGGTGCGATCTTGCTACAACATACCTGAGTCAGGAAGAGGATGAGTGTGAGGCCACCCATAGCTGCAGTCTGGGCCCACATGACGTAGTTGCAGATATGCTCGCCGGGAGCAAACGAATCCAGCCCTGGGACCGACACGCCATTGCTCGAGTTCAACGGCGGATTGCCGTAGATGCGCGTGCACACCTCGGTCGACTGCTTGTGTTTGGTCGCAATCACCACGGTGCCGATCGCCGCAGTGGCGGCGGTGATGAGCACAAGCAGAAAGTTGAGCCGGATGTACAGTCTGTAGATGGAGCTCATCTCGATCCGCACCGTTGCCAGCCCAATCACCTGCCAAGCCAGTGTGATGATCGCAAGGATGAGCAGCACGAGCGAAAAGATGTGCGGCAGCGTATCGACCGCAGCCACGATCGTGGGCGTCGTTGTGCTGAGCACGATAATGCACCCTGCTACAAAGCCGAACTCGATTGGAATCAGGTACGCCCCGGCCTTGACGAGCGGATACGAGAGACAGCAAAACTCCACCCCCCGGCCGCCTCGTCCTCGCTTCTCTGATACTTCCGAGTCCATTGCGCTCATTCAGATGGAGCTGTGAGCCATCCAGTGTCTTTCGTCGAGAAAGAGCCTGTTGATGTGCAGGGCTGCAAACGATGTGTCGTAAGGAAGCGCTTTCGGAGAAAAATGCCAAGTACCGAAGGACGGCGCAATACCAGATTGCACCTGAGCGAGCCCGAAGAGAAGCCACAATCTACCAGAGATTGTCGAGATGACCTTGAAAGAAAGAACGAACAGAAGGTAGAGACGATGGTGAGGAGGGAGAGGACGCAGGAAGCGTTGACCGTCCCTACAGCAACTGTGAGCCTTCGGGAAGCGCATCAACGGCTTCCATTCGCAGCTTTCGAAGCGTCTTTCCACTCGGGTCACCGAAGGCGTGGGCGGCTTAGCCAGAGGGGGCGACATCAACTCTACGCTAGTCATCATGGCCGCAGACGTCCGCCGCTAGGTGCGGCTGTCAAACTTGGCGGTGCGAAAAACCTGCGCTGTGCTGGGCTGCCGATTTTATTTTCCCTCAAAACCCGGCGCGCGGCTCTCCTCGCTCGTCGGGTTATATCAACTCTAGGCTGCACCATCGAGGTTGCCGGCCCGCGTCATCGGCACAAGGCCCTTGAAGCTGTCTGGAACTGCTTGTCCCGGTCTACGGCCAAGACCTGCCCGATATTGGTCAGATTTGGCCTTTGATCGGTCCTCCAGGCACGTGCGAAAAGCAAAGCCGTCAGGGACGCTCCAAGTTAGACGCCGTTTGCAGCCGCCATGTGCGACTTGCAGCGGTATGCAAGCTGTCGGCTGGCGACTTGGCTCCTTGCATCAAGCCTGCTACTACAATGCAGCTACATGGTCGCGGTTCATCCCTACGACGCCGAATATCCCTTCGAAGTTGAGACAACCCCACACAAGGTGAAAGTTGAAGGCATCATGGTTGCGAGTGGCGGTGTTGATTTTTGGAAGATTCTACTGTTACAGGCGCAGAAAGCGTAGCGATCACGACATCTGTCCTCGCTGTTCCTGCAGCTTGTTGACCTGTGAGCGAGAAGATCGAGGTGTACAAGGTCGAGTATCAGCAACCCAGTCCGTGACGGAGAGGTCGCGTGCGAAGCATATCCACGATTACTTACGATGAACAAGGAAGTGTCCAGGAAGCTGCGGGTACAAGAAGCAGAGGAAGAATGCACAAGGTCAAGCGGATGCACAATGTTAGCGACGTTCGTTAGTGGGCCGTAGTGGCGTCCTGTGAAGGACCGGAAAGGCGATGAAGTGCTTACCGTTCGACGCAGTTGCTCAGGCAAGCCTCCTCGCCCCTGCCGAAGCTGGAGCCGATGGACGACTTGATGCACTGGTCCCAGCATCGGTCTGTGAATGTGTGGATCGACGACTGCACGCGAGCCTTGGCCTGCTCGGCGTCGAGGAACGTCTGCAGCTCTACATCCGCAGCAACCCGAAGCGACGAAAGACGTGTCAGCGCTCGTAGCATAAACAAGAACATAGGCAGCGAGAAACGAGCTTACCCTTCTGATCAGCATCGGCGAGTCCGGACATTTTGGCGAGTCTATGTGGGGTCGAGAATCGGTATGATGTCTGGAAGGCAGGCAAGAGCTTGATGGAAGCCTCCGACTCTGGGCGAGGATTCTTCGCGTTGCGGACTGCCAAGTGGAGTGGAGCAGCGGCCTTAGTCATGCTGAGTGGATGAATTCAAAAAGTGGCGTGGAGGTTTGGCGCCAAAAATTCCAAGGCGCTGGTGCGGATTTTTTTCCCACTTCTTCGCGGCACGAGAAGCAACTGAACCCTGAACGCAGAGCCGAAACCACCTCTCCTCTTCCCCGGTACCACATCCACCCAACCACTACGAGGACATACATCGGCAGATATGGCGGAGGCAAAGCTCACAAAGAAGCAGCAGAAGGCCGCACAGTTCAAGGCTGGCAAGAAGGGCAAGGCTGCCGCCATCGCCGACCATCCCGCCACCCCGGACGATGTTGTGGATCCCGACGATGCACCCTCGACCAGCGCGGCAGTAACGAGCACCAAGGAGGAGACGAAGGTGCCATCAAAAAAGAAGGAGAAAGAGTCCAAAAATAAGGCCAAGGAGTTCGTTGCGGAACCCTCTGCTGCGGCCGAGGCGGCGCCTGTCGAAGCACCGGTCAAGGAGGAGAAGCGTAACAAGAAGCGCAAGCGACTTGCGGCTGAAGCCGAGGCGGCGGCTGCAGCTGGTATCGTCCCCGAGCCCACCCCCAGCAGCAGCACCAAGGCATCCAAATCCGAGTTGAAGCCCAAGGCGAAGGCGACCAAGATCGCAGCACCAGCAGCGCCTGCCACGAAGACGACGTTCGGTGACGACGGCGAGGTGGCGTCCGAGCAAGCCGTTGCTGCTGTAGCCGAGGCCACGCCTTCGGCAGCGTCAGCAAAGGGGTCCAAATTCATCCTCTTCGTTGGCAACATGGCATTCACCACCACGACGGACAACATTGCCAAGCACTTCGGCCAGACGTGTGGCGAGGTGCCGACGGTGCGCCTGCTGACACGCAAGGCGGATCCGAATGCACTCGCCAACCTGCCGGCCTCGAAGCGCAAGTCGATCGCCAAGGGCAAAGCGCAAGATCCGACGCAGCCGCAGTCCAAGGGGTGTGCGTTTGTCGAGTTCAAGTCGTCCGACGCCCTGCGCAAGGCACTCAACTTCCACCACACCATGCTCGAGGGCCGCAAGATCAACGTCGAGCTCACCGCCGGTGGTGGAGGCAAGAGCGAAAACAGGCAGAACAAGATCAAGGAGAAGAACGCCGGGCTGGAAAAGGAGCGCCAGAAGCTGCATGGCAAGTACGTGGCGCCCAAGAACGAGGCGCGCAAGCAGAGGGCAGGTGCCAAGGAGGAGGGAGATGCAAGACCCGCCAAGAGGAGCAGGACAGAGGATGCAGAGCAGGGGGGCCAGGCGGCGTGGAGTCGCAACAGCGGCAAGGAACGCAAGATGCCCAAGTTCATGGCTACGGGTGCCAACGCGGTGCGTGTCGCGCCAACCTCCTAGACAGCGGCAACATGCAATATACCATCTCTGCTGCAGTCGCATCTCGTGGCAAAAAAGTCTGAGCATTCATAGAAGGCGAAACGGTGCAAATCGGAAATCTCGAAGGCGAATCAACAACGAAGAGAGTTGGAAACCGGACTTGAGGTGGAGGCTGGACTAGCTGCTTGCGGCGGCATTGTCGACGTTCCACAGACACATGCCGTTGTGGGGTGGCTTGGACTGGCCGCCCTTGTTTGCGCAGTCGGCATTGAAGGCGGTGGTGGCATCGTCAGCGGCCATGTCAAAGTCGAGTTTGCAGAATCCGTAGGTGTACGACATCGCATTGGTCCACATATCGCTGCATTGCTTCTTGGTCTTGTCATCGACGATGGCGCCAGCATCGCCATTGACGGTGGAGTAGCCTTGGAGTTTCTTGGCCCCAGTGATGGTGGGAAGCATGCTGGTGCACTGCGACATGAAGACCGAGTTGGCCACCTTGCGTTGGGCGCACTTGTACTTTTGCGGCTTGACAATCGGCGCGGTGGCACCACTACAGCATGCCAAACTGCGCGTGATGGCGTAATCGACGAGCGAGTACATGAAAGTGCCCTCCAGCTTGAAGCCATCCTTGTCGTTGGTCAACTTGCCCGTGGCATCCGGGATGGTAGGAGCGGGGGCAGGCTTGGGATCGACGGCAGGAGCAGGTGGGGCAGGCTTCTTGTAGTCGTCCTTGAAGTTGGGCCAGATCTGTGGACAATAGTTCTTGTCGGTCTGGATGACCTCGCCCGTACCTTGCTTGCAGACGTTGTTGAAGGCGTCGGTAGCAGCTTGCGGGTCCGAACCGGGCAGATGGTGGCAGAACTGGATGCCGACGCGTCGACTTCCAGGAGCCGTACCCATCTGCAGATCCTGGTGGTCAAAGCACTGATACTCGGGTGCCGACTTGATCTCGCCAGATAGACCCATGCAGCATGCTAGGTCACTGACCTTGGTGTTGTCCGTCAACACAATGTTGAAGTCGCGCACCACGTACAGGTTGGGATCTTGCAGTTGACCATCCGCAGCCACCGAGGGCAGCCAGTGCGAAACCGCACCCAGCACCAAAAGCCATGAAAGTTTGGTCTGCATCGTGAATCGAGTTCGTAGAGTAGCCTCCAGAAGGAGAGAGAGAAGCACAAGGCAATCAGGAGAATGCCGCCTTATGTATGGTCCTCGCTCCAAACTCAAACCCACCTCACCACGGCCGCCCCTTGGCTGGTCCCACCCTCCTCATGCGCAGGTCAGATGAAGTCGGACCTCGACATTGACTCACCCCCCACATCGTCTTGATAACGTCCCCTCTGCGTATCCTACCCGCCTGCATGCATATGAACGAAGTGGGTTTCCGTCGCGGCGCATCCACCAGCACTCGCCCACATGAACCGCACGACCATCATTCACGGCACACATGGCGCCGAATGATCAAAGTCCACTTGAATTGCTCTCCACTTGCAAGTCTAAAGGGGCAATCCGCAGATCTCGCAGTCGCTCGCCGAGGGCTCGTTGTGGTACGTGCAGTGGGAGCATACCTTGACGCCCGCGGGCGCGTCCTCTGCGCTCGCAGCCGCAATCGCTGCCGCCGTAGCTGCGTCCGTGTCGGCGGCTTCATTCCGTGCCGACGCGCGACGCACGTGTGAGATCTGCACATCGTCATCATCGTCGCCCTCGCCGTCGTCGTAAAAGTCCTCGTTGGCATCGTCAAAGCCGACATCGTCATCGGACTCCATACCCCCGTCATAAGTAAAGGGATCCTTGGCAGGAGCAGCATTGTTGTTGCCACTGCTGCCTGCTTGCGGCGCATGTTCTCGGGCAAGCGCCATGAGCGTCTGCCAGCCCGGACGCAGAAGGAGCGCGTCGAGTGCGGCGCCCGAATCGTGCGCAGTGGCGAGCTTGCACAGCGCCGCCATGTCGTCCTGGTCCAGGAAGCCGCTGGTGTCGAGGAAAGCCAGCAGATGCCAGTCGCTCAGGATGCCCACGAGCTTCTCGCGCACCTGGTCGTCGTCGGCCCGAGACTTGCCCTTGGTGCTCTCAACGCCGTCGCCGATAGGGAACAACTCCTTCTGACCCACGATCTTGCCGATGCTGGTGAGGGCTACGGTGAGGTCCTGATCATGCAGGCCGGGTCGGTTCTCGATGGGGAAGGCCGAGCTGAGGAAGGTCGGGTTGGGCGCATTGGGGAAGCCGTGCGTCGCATTCACGATGAGGTACTCGACGGGGAAGGTGGGCTTGGCGCTCTCCTTGACGTCGATCTTGTACTCGTTGGTGTAGCGGTAGAAGACTTCGGGGACGTACCTCTCGCCCTCGCTGGGCTTGACGCGGATGATGTTGGGGTTGACGCTCGCCTCGATCATGTCGGCTTGAACCATGCCCATTCCCTGTTCGCTGATCTGGTAGGCCGAGACGTCGATGGCGCCCTCGTCGGTTCCGCTCAGGATACAGGTGACGAACTTGGAGTTGAAGCGGCCCGAGGAGCTGAAGCGAGACGGGTTGGGGTTGCCGAGCTGAAGCTGCGCTGCAAAGATGGTCTCGATGCCCGAGAGGAAGAAGCTGTCCTTGTGGCGCTTGCACATGACCTTTCCGGCGAGCGACGAATCTTTGTGGGTCGGGTCGGCGGGGCTGAGATCCGAGTAGATCATGCCGACAAACTCGAGGCCGCACATCTTGGCGAGCTTCTCGATGCGAGGCTGCTTCTCCCAGGGCACGCCGAGGGTGAGTCCGTCAAGCTCTCCCTCCTGCGGCGGCTCGTGGATCGCCTCGACAACGGCCTTGATGCCCATGGGAACGTCGGGATACGCCTCGTAGCGGCCAAGAAGAAAGCCGAAGCGCTGTGTTGCGGTGCTGCGCCAGAAGGTGAGGATGTTTTCGATGAGGTCGGGGTGGGCGAATTCGACGTGGTCGACCATGCGGTACGGCTGGCGCTGGAGCGTGATGGCCGAGGGCTGGCACTTTGTGCAAATGCCTGCGGGCCAGCTGAGATGGGTGGCTGACGGACAAGGCTTCTTGACGGTGTAATCGACCTCTTCGAGTGGCGGGATGAAGGACTGGGCGGGCTTGTTGGTGGCGATGTCCTGCTTGCGCAGGTAGGCGTGGAAGGAGAGATGCTTGATGTTGTTTTCGGTCTGGTACTTTGAGTCGTAGGGCTCGAGGGGCATGCAGTAGTCGCACATTCCCATGGGACCGTGTCGGCAGAATTGCGAGTCCTTTTTGCGGGTGATCTTGCCCTCCTGGGCCTCCCAGTACGTGTCTACGCTGTGCTCCTTGGCGGTCTCCCACGGTTTTTTTGGCCGAGATGCGGCAGAGGTCGAGGACGCGCCCGAGGCGGAGGTGATCGCCGTGTGTGAAGGAATAGGAGCAGAGGTCGACGTGGCGGAGGAAGAGGGCGCAGCCTCTGGGGCTGACGAAGACGCAACCGCAGCAGCAGCTTCAGTGTACGCGGCGAAGAGCAGGTGGCCATGACCGATACCGAGCTCTCCAAGAGTGCTGCCCTTGAGCGTGTCCGCCTTGAACTCTCCACCTCTGGGCTGATTGGAAAAAGTGAGGGACTCTGGATCTGCGTTGGGCATGGTGTCGAGCACCTGTTGGATGAGCTTGACGGCGTCATCGGTGGGCTGGAGCTCGAAGCGGAAGTTGCCGTCCTTGGAGCGTACTCGCACGATCATGTTGAAGGTGCAGCGATGACCGCAGTGGATCCGAGTGTGTAGTTGGCGAGTGGTGTGATGTGGTTGTGAGTGAAGGTGGATGTCGTGAGCAGCTCAGCCGAGCGGTACGCGGATGTGAGCGTGGAAGAACCAAGTGGAGGTTTGCACCGTCAGGAGGTACTGAGCCGTGCGTCTGTGCCGCCCAGGGTCTACGACGCAGGACAGCGCGGTCGATCACGATTTCTGAAAGATGTTACGGCAAACATTTTCACAAAGCTTTCAACTCGCTTAATTTGTGCAGCCGACGTGGGCTAACAGCAGCCAAGAAAAATCCAGTCGGCTTGCTCGGGCGAGCGTCCGAAGAGGGGCGCTCGAGATCGCGACGAGGCTTGGATTCGGAGGAGAGGCATCCGTCCATGCTTGCTGCCCGCGTCTCTGTAGCTCATGGCAACACCAGCGGGATCGCATATGGTCGACAACGGGAGCATGAAAAGCGAAGTCGGCCACATGCGCTCGTCAACGTGTCGAGTCATGAGCCATGTCTGCCATGGTCCAGCAGGGACAGCCATCACCTCGGTTCACGTGATGGTCTTTCGAGCACGGTCAGTTCCCATTCAGGCACGCTTGAGCCCACTTCTTCGGAGGGTACAGTGGTCGCTGTCTCGCAGGACCAATCTGTCACGGACCAGATGGCAAGGCGAATGAATGGCTACAGGAGTATACATGACTGGTGAATGATCGAGCCATTCGATGCGAGAGCGAGTGCTCGACAGCTTGCCCGGAAATAGGATGCGTCTGATTCGCGGAAATGAGGTGCGCTCCGCGGACATTTCCTGCAGGGCCCACTGACCGGAAAAAAAAGGACGAGGGCGAGCAGAGAAGCAGCATGCTCTGCCGTTACTCCTACTTCTCGCCAGCAGCAATAGGCCACCCCGACCACGGCGTTCGATCGTCAGTTGCTTGGCTCCCGCTCTGTTGGATCGAGGGCAAGAGAAGCGAGAGACAGGTGCGTGCGAGGTTGGAATGAGCGTGTTCGTGGCCCTTGATACCTAGCCGGAAATTCCGATTTTGCCGCTGTCAGGGCTTTAGCGCGAACGGCGCGCCTGGTTGCCACTTGAGTTCAACCAGAGTGGATGACGCTTCACATTCTGTTGTATGTCGCCGTCGTCGTCGTCGAGGAGCTGTGTATATTGGGAAGGCGACAGTTCCAAGGGATCGATCTTGTACGCTGCTTGGCTGGTTGAACCGGCTCCTTCGGTTCGAGCTGCACGGGGAGGACGCAGGGACAGCCGGCGGTGAATGCGTGTCCGACAGCCGACAAATTGGAAATTTGCGAGAGGTCCGCAGCCATGCGGTCGCTATGCATGTCGCCGTGTTGTTTTTCTTTTTTTTTCTGTTTTGTTTGGAGAAATGCTTAGCCGCGCCGTGCTGAGCTGAGCAATTTTGCGCAGGTGCGAGGCGGTCACAAGGTGCAATTGACCTTTTTTTTTGGATTTCGAAAGGAGGCCGACGGGACAGCCGAGTGGGGGTGGCCGATCCCCAAGTCTCAGTCGTAGCCCCGCTGCTGTGTGCGCTCATAACGAAGCTCTGCGCACACAAACCCACCAAAAGCTGTCACACTTGGCGCACCTTGTGCAGGGACATTAAAACTCAAAAGCAGCGGCGCTGAGCTTGTCTTTGTACATTCACCCAAGCTGACGAAGCTGGCGTGAATTCAAGCGATGCAACTGAGCTGAAGGGCGGATTGAGAGCACAGAAACGGCACAGCCCAAAAAGATTCAAGACACCATGTGCTCTCATGCTTTGCCGACGCGCGTCGCTCTGTGCCGGTCTCGGAGGTGTCGTCTGCTCCGCGGCGTTGTGCTCGCGATCCTAGACTGCCGCTCCCCTTCCCTCGCCCTTCTCCGCAGCCTGTGCGTGTTCCTGCTTCTTGTCCACGCTCAGTTTCCCGCTCTCCTTTCCACCTATCCCCCCGGCCTGGCCGACGACTTGACTCCCTGCGGCCTCCCTTTCTCACTGCTTCCCTCCATCACCTTCGCTTCTCACTACCTCCATCTACCGTCACCGCCGCCATTTGCTCTTGAGCACACCGTCTCGCGCACACCTGTCCGCTTCACGTCACATCACGTCGCCTTCGACCTCTTCCACCACAAGCCGGGATCGTACGCCACGCTTCACCCTTGCTTCTAGTCTTGCCCGATCCACAGCTTTCCGGCGTCATCGCCCACACACAATCTCGGATGCAATAGCTTGGACTGCCGCTTCTCACACTCACCACCTGATCAGTGTCCTCGCTCATCAGGTGTTTGCATTGTCGGCTCTCTGAACCATGTCCGGCACTTCCTCTTCAACCCCACCTACGGCCGACCCAGCCTCGCATGCGACGGCTGCGGTCGAGACCTCTACACATCCCGCTCCTGCGCCCACCGTCGTCCACGACACCGAGGACGAGAGCCACAGCGAGTCTTCCAAAAGCGCCGTCGCTTCCACCGACCAGGCCGCACAGCCTTCCATCGCCACCGATGAGAAGCCCGGCTACGAGTACAACCCGGGCGTCCGCAGCTTTGTCGGCGGAAAGCACAAGGAAAAGTGGTACCAGGTCTGGCGGCCCAAGAATCCGCCACTTCCACCACCCAACAGCCTCGACGATGCCCGCCTCATTCCTCTTGCCAATGCAAGCCTCATCAACCGCATCTTCTTCCAATGGATGACCCCCATCATGATCCTCGGCTACCAGCGTCCCCTCGAAGCCACCGATCTCTGGGCTCTTTCCGAAGACCTCAGCGCCAAGCAGCTCGGTGGCCAGCTCAACGCACACTGGGCTCGACGCGTAGCCGAGGCTAAGGCTTACAACGAGAAGCTCGTCTCTGACGAGATCCAGCCCGGCCTGAAACTTCGTGCTTCATGGGCCCTTGCCTCTACCCTCAACCCCAAGGGTGGCAGCCGCCAGCAGCGCGAAGCCAGATGGAGAGCGCCGCCAAGGCCCGCTCCTGCCGCTGCCGCCGCCGGACCTCCTCAGCCTGGCAAGCCCAAGCTGCCGAAGGATCCTTCCGGACACAAGAAGCCCTCGCTCGTCTGGGCCATGCACGACCAGCTCGCATGGAAGCTCTGGTCCGGCCTCGTCTTCAAGATCGTAGGAGACGCCTCGCTCATCACCTCCCCGCTCGTGCTCAAGGCCATCATCAAGTACGCTCAGGAGCTCTACACCGCTCACGCTCGCGGCGTTCCCGGTCCCCCCGTCGGTCATGGCGTCGGTCTTTCTTTCGCCCTCTTCTTCATGCAGATCATCTCGTCGCTCGGCACCCACCAGTTCTTCTGGCGTTCCATGTCATGCGGCGTCGAGGCGCGCGCCGCCCTCATCACCGCCATCTTTGACCGCGCCATGAAGATGAACGGCAAAGCCCGATCCAGCGGAAAGCTCATCAACCACATCTCCACCGATTGCAGCCGCATCGACTTCGCCTCCGCCTGGTTCACTGTCATCTTTGCCGCTCCCATCCAGATGATCATCTGCGTCATCATCCTCCTCACCCAGCTTGGACCTTCCGCTCTGGCCGGTCTCGCCATCTTCGTCATAGCCACGCCCATCCAGCTCCAGACCATGAAGATGCTCTTCAAGATCCGACGCGCCTCGATGAAGTGGACCGACGCGCGTGCAAAGACCATCCAGGAGGTACTCGGCGGCATGCGCATCGTCAAGTCCTTCTCTCACGAGTCCAAGTTCCTCCAGCGCATTTATGACATCCGCAAGAACGAGCTCAACGGCATCCGCAAGATCCTCATCATCCGATCCGCCAACATCGCTCTTGCATTCAGTCTGCCCATCCTCGCTGCTGTGCTTGCCTTCGTCGTCTACAACCTCACCGGCCACGATCTCAACCCTGCCATCGTCTTCCCCGCTCTCACGCTCTTCCAGCTTCTCCGCATGCCCCTCATGTTCTTGCCGCTCTCCCTCTCCGCGACAACGGATGCAAGGAACGCCTTCGATCGTCTCTACACCGTCTTCACCGCCGAACAGCTCGAAGACACCGTCGAGCACGATGAAGACTCCAAGCATGCCCTCATCGTCCACGACGCCTCCTTCCGATGGGAGACCGTCGAGGCCGACGAGGCGCTCCCTTCCGCGAAGAAGGGCAAGGACGGAGCGGCTGCCAAGAAGGCAGGCAGCGCCCCCAAAGGCGTCGAGTCCAACGCTGGATCCCGCAAGGGCCTGTTTGGCAAGGCCAAGAACTTCGCCAAGAAGTCCGCCGCGCCCCCTGCGGCCAACGCACCAGGCCTTCCTGCTCCCGTCACGGCAAAGCTCCCCGACACTGACAACGGTAGACGTCTGGAGCAGATCCGCGCCGAGCAGAGCGACGCAGCAGCCGATGGCGACAACGAAGCCGTGCTGGATGTGGCCAAGCTCGAGCCCACCGTGGGCGAGGCGCAGTCGCTCGAAAAGGTCGAAGAGACGGCGCAGGAACCCTTCTCCATGTCGCACATCAATGTGACCATCCCCAAGGGCGAGCTCGTCGCCATCGTCGGCCCTGTCGGCTCGGGCAAGTCGTCGTTCCTTCAGGCGTGCATCGGCGAGATGCGCCAGACCGGCGGCTCGGTGCAGTGGGGCAGCGAGCGCGTTGCCTACTGCTCCCAGAGCGCCTGGATCCAGAACGCTACTCTGCGCGACAACATTCTCTTCGGCCAGCCGTTCGACGAGGAGCGCTACTGGGAGGCTGTCAAGGTCTCGGAGCTCGAGGCGGACCTGGCCATCCTTCCAGCCGGCGACCTCACCGAGATCGGCGAGAAGGGTGTCAACCTCAGTGGTGGTCAGAAGCAGCGTGTCAACATCGCGCGTGCCCTCTACTACAACGCCGAGATCGTCTGTCTCGACGACCCGCTCTCGGCCGTCGATGCTCACGTAGGCAAGGCGCTCTTCTACAACGCCATCATGAGTCTGCGCGCCAAGGGCACCACCGTGCTGCTCGTCACGCACGCACTCCACTTCCTTCCGGACGTCGACCGCATCATCACGCTCGAAGACGGCCACATCGCCGAGATGGGCACGTACGACCAGCTCAACACGGCCAACGGTCCCTTCCAGCGACTCGTCCTCGAATTCGGCGGCGAGAAGGAGAAGGACGAGGAAGAGAAGAAGGAAGATGAGGCCGAGGCCATCGAGGACTCGGTCGACGACTCCAAGAAGGGCAAGAAGGTGGACCGCAACCACCTCTCTGGCGGCAAGGCTGGAGAAAAGGCGGGTGCGACGATGCAGGCCGAGGAGCGAAACACTGGCTCGGTCTCGCTTCAGGTCTACCTCTCGTACTTCAAGTTCGGCCGCGGCGCCTACATGGTGCCGCTGTGCGTGGGCAGTCTGGCGCTCATGCAGACGACCAACATCCTCAACTCGTACTGGCTCATCTGGTGGCAGAAGAACCACTTTGACAAGAGCATCGGCTTCTACATGGGCATCTACGCCATGCTCGGCATCGTGGTCACCATCCTGACGTTCGTCATGGGCTGTGCGATGGGCTTCCTCAGCTACTACGCGTGCAAGCGGCTGCATCACGAGGCGATCCAGCGCGTCGTGTATGCGCCCATGGCGTGGCTCGATGTGACGCCGATCGGACGTATCATGAACCGATTCTCCAAGGACGTTGATGTGGTCGACAACCAGCTTGCCGACGCCGTGCGCATGGCTGCCAACACGATCGCATCGGTGGCGGG
>AWNI01000008.1:2023021-2041072 GCA_000517465.1 Moesziomyces aphidis | reverse complement strand
AGAGAGAGAGAGAGAGAGGTCAAGGGGGATGGGATGTACCCAAGGCCGAACCACGTGGATGCAGGAGGACTAGCTGTAGCTTCCCATCTGGTTCCCAGACTTGGGGCACGAGATCTTGGCGATATTTTTGGACAGAATGTCGTTGACGACGGCGTACATGTTCCTTACGTCGGTGAGTTGCATCTTTAGTCTGTAGACCGACTTTCTGTCGTGTTCTCGAATGGCCTCTGCGTAGTCTTGGACTCCTGGGAATCTGACGAGTTTGGCGGCCATATCTCCGCGTGCAGAATGGTAGGTGTAGGGTGTTGCGATGAGGTTGTATGCTGCGTCCTGCGAGCGTACGATTTCGTTGAGCGCCTCTTCTTGGATCGAAACGCCAAACGTATCGCCGTCTTCGATCTGGGGCATCTGCAGGTTGATGTACATCTTGAGTGCGTCCATGAGCTCGATCAACTCGTCCCACTCGGCACGCAGCTCGTCGAATGCCTTGCTGAGGTAGACAGGTGTCTTGACGATGCCCGTAAAGACGTGTGCGGATTCTTCGTGCGAGGGAGTCTCGCCATTCACCGAAGCACTGTCCGTCTTGCGCTTCTTACTTGACGGAACATCCAAGTCGCTGGAAGACGAAGAGGCGGGGTAGACCGTGACATCGGTCCCAATGGCAGAAGGTTCGTAGTAGCGGCTCTTGGAGAAGAGGTGCTCCTTGTTCGCGTCTACCTCGGCGATCTTTGCGTTGAGCGAGAGGATCTTGCCAGGCAGCGTCTTTTGGATGATGTTGATCGCCTTGTCGCGGATGCTTTGCTGCCAGGCTTCGAGCGCGTCCTTGGTGGACTGCTCGAATTGGAGCTTCACTGCGACCTTGGACATGCTCGCGGCGGAAGGATGTGTTGTTCGGAGTGGCTGTGGACAGGAAGAAAGCTGGCCAAAGGGTCCACGACAGGCTGACGACGACTCCACTTTGGCGGCAAAATTTGTGGCTCAGCTCCGCGGCCACAGAGGGTTGGGAATGGACTTAACAATTGGCTGATTTTGGGAAGCTCGCGCACCGACCAACACCCGCTCGCTCGGCTTCGCCTGTCCTCCTTGTGACCCTCCTGACCTCATCATCCGCACACACCACAGCAGAAAGCACTCCGATAGCGGCAACATCGCATAGCCTCCAGGTACTTCCCGCAGCGTCGACGCAAGAGGCGATGATCTGGCAGCTCTGATCCACCTCAACTCTGCTCGAAGGTCGCTTCCGAGCTAGACCGTCACAATGAGCCTGCAGTTCGACGAGGCCGAGCTGCTCAAGGCGTACAATCTCGACTCGCTCGAGCCTTCGCAATGGCACACAACCGAGGCCGAAGCCGATGCCAAGGGCGCTGCATCGTCCATGGGTGTGGCAGACGAGCCCGACCCGCTCGGCCTGCGTTCGTCAATGGCCACCTTCCGCGGCCTGCCCAAGGACGTCAAGACGCAGACGTCGCTCTCCTCCAAAGCCTTTGATGCCAAAGTCTTCCTATCCACCGTCCACCCCGACGCGACTTTCGCCGATCTGTCGCACGGCATTCTCCACCTCAAGAACAGTATCGACCAGCGCTCCGAGGCGCTCAAGGTGCTGGTCGAAGACAACTTCGACCGCTTCGTCGCCGTCAAGGCCACCACCGACGGCGTCTTTCGCGAGATGCGCGACACCGAGTCTGGACCACTGCAGCCCCAGGCGGACTATGGCGTGGCGTCGCTCAACACCATCCTCGCCAACGCCTCGGCCAAGGCGGACCAGGTGTTCATGCCCGTGCTCGAGAACAACCTCAAGACGATCAAGCTGCGCTCGACGCTGGGCGTATTCGAGCGCTCCAAGTTCTTCTTCAACCTGCCGGGCTCGCTGTCCGAGTCGGTCGAGAGCGGACGCTACGACATGGCGCTGCGCGACTACAAAAAGGGCAAGTATCTGCTCGACAGTCGACCGGGCCAGCTGCTGGCGGTGGGCAGCGCCAAGCCGCCCGAGTCCGCCGGAGGCGCGCGCGGCGATGTGCAGCAGAAGCGCGTCTTCGCCAAGGTGTGGGATGCGGTGGAGGCCACCATGAAGGACATGCAGAGCCGGCTCACCGCACAGCTGCGCGAGCCGCGCCGCAGCGTCGACGAGCAGGAACGCACCATCGAGATCCTGCTCGAGCTCGATCCCACGGACGACCCCGTGTCGATCTATCTCGAGGCGCAGCATCAGCATCTGCGCAGCGTCATGCGCAACACCTTCGACGCTGGCGTGAGCCGCATCGAGGCGACGCGCGCGGCGCAGCGGCCGTCGAGCAGCGTCGCCGAGCGCGACCGCGCGCGCGACCTGCAGAAGAGCATGCGGCTCACCGGCCAGCTCGACGCCAGCTTCGACAAGTGCACGGGCGCCGACGAGTGGCGTGCGATCCGCGACCTGGTCAAGGCGCTCTCGGACACCATGCTCGGCGGCCTGCCCAGCTTCTGGCGTGTCGCCAAGAACCACGCCGAGGGCAAGTTCATCAAGACCAAGGCGCGCGCTGGTGCGGGCGCGGGCGGGGACAAGGTGTCGGCGCAGAACAAGGCATGGGCGGTCGAGGCGCTCGAGGCGTACATCAGCCTGGTGTCGCATTTGTTCTCGCTGACGGACGTGTCGATCTTGATGCGCCAGCCGCTGCCGCCCGTGGCGGCGTGGGTGCCTGCGGGGACGAGTTCGGCGACGGCGGCGCACTTTCTGCGCGAAACGCTGGCGCACATCGTGGATGCGTGCAACGATCTGGCGGCGCTAGGGATCGCGTCGGCGACGACGCTGCGTGCGCTGCTCACCAATGCGCGCTTCTGCTTTGTGCAGGTGGTGTGCGTGCTGTGGCAGGAGGACGCCAAGATCTTCCACCTGCTCGAAGACTGGACGCTGAACCCGGACGAGCAGGCCACCACGCTGCATCTGCGTGCCATCGCTGCGTTCCACAAGAGCAACGCGCGCCAGGCATTTCACCTCGCAGGAGGGCGTTCGGCCTCGACACCGGTGTCGGCGCTCGAGGCGCGCGGCAAGAACCGCGCCGCAGAGCAGCCTGTGGCGAGCGAGTTTACGACGCGCATCAAGGGCGCGTTCCTCGATGCGCTCTATGCCTTTCTCGACGGCATGGTGCAGTTGGCCTTTTCCGAGTACAGCCCGCTGGAGCCGCGAACGGCGTTGTCGGTGCAAGCCGTTCCGGGCCAGCCGGGCAGTTCGGTCGACGTGCGCGATCTCGACACACGCGTGCTGTTGAGCGTGACGAATCTGGCGCACCTCACGCGCAGCGTAATCCCCGGGTTGGTCAAGCAGTTCTCGGACGCATACGCCGTCAAGATGGACGACGACCTAGCGACGCTGGCCGAGGTGGCGGTGCAACTCGATGCGATCCTGTTCAACGACTATGTGCAGCGCAAGTCGGGCGCTCTCTCGCACATCATCTCTCGGGGGATCCTCGAGTCGGGCATTGACTGGGCGTCGATCCCGAAGCCTAGTGGGGTGCATGCGTTTATCTACGAGGCGCTGCTGTCGCTGGTTGAAGTGCACGCGCACGTGCGCAGTATCGCCAAACCACTCGTCACGCGCACCATCACCACACTCGTCGACGATCTCACCGCCACCACCCTCGACGCCTTCCAGCGCATCGCGAGCTTCGGCATGGGCGGTATGCTGCAAGCTACACTCGAGATCGAGTTTCTCCATCAGACGCTGGCGGCCTACATCTCGCCACAGGCCGAACAGAGGCTCAAGGACGTCTACGAGACCATCTCGCACAACTACGTGCGCACATCGCGCGACAAGGACACGCTCAACGCGGAGCTCGAACGCGTCAAGCAGATCCTCGTCCACACGCGCAAGTCGACCGCACTCGAGTTTCTCTGCTTCCGCAAAAACAGAGTCGCCCCACCAAAGGACAAGGCTTCCGACCAGTAGCTTCCGCACCGAGGCGAGCACATTCCACACACAACGTCGCACATCTTGGGATCTGCCTGTTGCAGTGCCATTGGGAAACTGTACACATGAGAAAGTAGGAGCCATAGTGGTGGTGATGTGAAAGCGCAGAAACGCGTTGGCGAGAGGAGAAAAGCTGCGGTGGTGCTCTCCGGTCGTGCCTCTTGCGTTGGCTGACAATTTTTGGAGGAAACTGGGTTGAGGGTCCAAGAGGGTGGGGGGACGGGTCTATTGCGATGCTGACAATGCTGGTGGTGCGGATCCGGGGAGGGTATCGGGGATGATGGGGGCGACCTGTTTATTCCCCTCGGCCATGAAGCGCTGCATGAGCACACCCACGCCCTCGAAGACACCGAGCAGAATACCGCACATGATGCCCGACCCAACAGCGGTCTTGGGACCCGATCGGATAGCCAGGCCGCCTCCGGTCATGAAGCCTGCGATGATGGCGTTCCAGGGATCCTCCTTTTGACGGATGCCCTTGACGGCGCAGTCGAACGAGGAGAACATGCCGCCCCACACGCCGAAGTTGCCTCCGAGCACGGGTGCGCGCGCCTTGATCGCCGAGAGCGAGCCTGGAAGACGCTCACCGCGCGGGCTGTTGCGGGCACCCTTGATGCCGTGCCAGATGGTGCCGCCTACGGCACCCATGGCAAACGCACCGCCAAAGTCGTTCAGGATGACCCATGGACATGGGTCGCGCGTGTGGTCGGCGTGCGACATGCTGTGTGGTTATCTGCAGGCACGAGCTGCTGGATTTGCTCGATGCGAAAGTAGACAAGTGAGGCTCGGGGCTCGGCGTGGCGATGCGATGCGTGCGAGACCAAGCTGGGTTGCGTAGCTGTGCCGTCCAGTGCCGATGCGAGCTCTCTGAATGCTGTGCTCCTTGCGATCTGCTTCGAATGCTGGAACAGCTGCCGTGAAGCTGTGTGCAACTCGAGCTGCACTTAGGTTCGGCGAGCGAGACACAGGGAGCGTCCGAGTGTGCTTCCGTGGTAGGCGCTGCGCAAAATCGCTTTGGCTGAAGCTCTCTGGGCTGGTGCCAAGTGTGCGTCGATGCTGTTCGAGCTGCTGAAGTACGACTCGACGGGTTGATTCGACGGTCGAAGCGATGAGGTGATGGACAGGTGTAGGTGCAGAAACAGATGGTGATTCGCTCGCAGCGGCCGACTCGGGCCCACAGCCGGAAGAACGCGAAGGCTGAGCCAAGAATCGGCCTCAATTTCCAACCACTTTTTTTTTTCCCCCTCGTCAAAGTCGGCGCCGGCTGTCGTCAGCCTCTGAGCGGAGAGAGCGAGAGAGTAAAGATTTTATCGGCCCCCACCGCCGCCAACGCCTGCGAAATTCGTGCCAAAATCGGGCATCCCGCTCTTGTGACCCGCATCAACCTCCACGGCCGCTTCCGATTTTCTCCAGCGTGTAAGATTCACTGGAGCCGGTTTCGCGCGAGAGAGAGCCGCATCCAACGCCCACTCGCACCCACACACTTCACTTTGGTTCAGTCGAGGCTCTAAGGCATCATGACATTGCAACTTCTGTATAAATCTAGGCATCCATGGCCTTGCGGTTGATCTGGGGTGTCTCCTTGGGGTCGACATAGGGCACGTGGCCCAGACCGAGCTTGTTGCCCAGCAGCTTCCAGAAGGGCACGCCCGACGGGTGATAGCTGCCGTTCTTGAGGCCCGTAAAGGTAAAGTCTTCCCACTTGGGGAAGTGCGAACGCAGCATAAACTTGACCTGCCAGTCGGGCTGCATCGACGTAACACGTCCACTCTTGGGGTCAATGTACCAGCTCTGTGGACGACACAAACGAAGAAAGAATGTCAGCAGTGAGCTCCTCGTCACGTCACGAGTTCAACTGGTCGGGGTATGGGAGATGACGCACCTTGCAGCCACTGGTGAAGACGAGCTGGGACATGGCTTTGGCGATAAAGTGCTGTTCGTCCAGCTCGGCCTTGAGCTTGACCTGGAACGTGGGGATCTTGGCCCGCTGCACGCGCTCGTCGGCCGGGGTGCCGGGCATGTGCTCGATGGCCAGCTGCGGCGGGCGTGCAGCGGCGAGCACAGGCTTGGCCACCTCGAGCAGGAAGTTGACCGTGCATTCCGAGGCAAAGATGAGGCTCTGGTTGCCCGTGCCCGTGTTGGCGGCGTTGATCTGGCCCATGTTGGGGAAGCCGGCGTTGAGCGCCGAGCGGTAGGCGATCATGCCGCCCTCGCCGTACTTGGCCCAGTGCTCGTGGAGCGATCGGTTGGCGCCGATGATCTTCAGCGGTGCGCCTGCAGCGTGCGGCTCAAAGCCATTGGCCATGACAATCACATCCGCCTTGATGCGACGTCCGTCGGCGGTGACGACGTGGTGCGGCTCAATGCGCTGCACCTTGGTGTTGTCCACCTTGACGTGCGGCTTGCGCAGCGCGGGATAGTAGTCGTCGTCGATGATGCGGCGCTTGCATCCGACCATGAGCTCGTCCTTCTTGGGTAGCAGCATGTCCCAGTACTCCTTGGGCGCGTTCTTCTTCAGGTGCGCCTCGCACTTGCGCCGCCAGTTCCAGCGGAAGAGCCGGCCCAGCGGGTTCTGCAGGATGAGGATAAAGTGCGACTCGAGAACGAGCCAGATGAGCAAACGCTGCAGCTTGCGCACAAACACCGACTTTTGCAACAGCCACTTGAAGCCCGGGATGTTGTCGAACGGATTGTGCGGATGCGGTGCAATCCAGTGCTTGGAGCGGATGAACTGCGTGAGCGACTTGGAATGCTCGGCCAGGTACGGCACACACTGGGTTGCCGAGCATCCGTTGCCGATCAGCACGACGTCCTTGCCGTCCAACGACACCGAGTGATCCCACTTGGCCGTGTGGAAGATGGGTCCCTCGAACGTCTCGTTGCCTTCAATGTCGCAAGCCTTGGGCTGCGAAAGGCCGCCTACAGCACTGACGAAGAACTTGCAGACAAAGTGGTGCTTTTCGCCGTCGGTGCCGTCCTTGCGCCAGTCCTGGCTCCACACGTGCCAAAGACCCGTCTCACCGTCGTATCTCGCCTCCTCCACGGTGGTCTGGAAGTGAAAATTCTTTTGAAGGTCGTGCTCGGCTGCAACCGTGCCAAAGTAGTGCTTGAGCTCCTTCTGCTGCGGGTAGAACGTCGACCAGTTGCCCTTGGTGGCAAACGAAAACGAGTAGACGGGCGCCGGCACATCGCATGCACAGCCCGGATAGGTGTTGTTGGTCCATGTGCCTGCCGGATCCTCGCTGCGTTCGAGAATCTTGATGTCGTGAATGTTGAACTTGCGCTTGAGCTGGCAAGCCATGCAGATGCCGGAGATGCCTGCGCCCACGATGACCACATCGTGGTACTCGGGCGTGAGCACTGGCTGCTCGCACGGTGGCAGCGACTCGACCATCGTTGGTTTGCTAAAGTCAGAGAGGCGAAGCGCGGTCCTGACGAGGAAGATATGGCACTGCAAAGATGGAGACGAGAAGTTGTATGTGCAGTGGCGGTAAGTACCTTGAGAGCGAAGGAGGAGGGCTTCGAAGATGCAGCGCTGCAGATCAGAATCGCGCCTCTGTGCGGGGAAAGCGCGAGGTGTCCACCGCCGACAGGTCGCCACCGCCCAGCGACCAAATCCTCGATTTCGGCTTTCACACGCGCCGCGCACGTCAGCACAGCGGCGCCGTCGATCCTGCTCTTCTCTCAAAATCAGGCTCACCACGTCCAGACCGCGCTGCAGACCAAGACTCGTAGGAACGGGAAACGACAGTATATGGAAGAGCACGAGACCGAATCAAAGGTACAAAAGGATTGTTCGTAAGCCGAGGCTGAGCAAGCTTAGCACAGCAGCTTGAAAAATAAGGCGAAAGAAAAGCAGAAGCAGAGCGGCGGGCGCCACTGCTGCTGCGAGAGGAGAGAAGCAGATGGCAAGACCCCATCTGAGTTACTCCATTCCAGAGCTAAGCAAAATAGCGCACAGAGTCGCGCTTAGTTGTGCGAGGTGAGGCTCCACTGGCTGAGAGGGACCGACTTGGGCGTAGCCTCGTCGGCAGCCGAGAGCGAGTCCCACTGCGGCTGCCACAGGACCTGGAGGGTCTGGGCGCCAGACTGGGTGCCGTTAAGGTCGATCTGGAGCGCGGTGACGCCGGTGTTGACCTGGTCCGAGTCCTCGGGCGGCGCACTGTACACGGCTTGGCCGTAGATGCGCGTGGCGGGAGGACCGGTGGCGGTGAACACTGCATTCGACGGGCTCAGGATCTGCACCTTCATCGTCTTGGTGCCGCCGAGGCTCACCTTGCCCACCACGCCGGCGTTGGGGTCAGTGATGGAGCTCTGCGTGAGCGTGGCCGTCTTGCCGTCCGCCGAGAGGCTGACGGTGCCGTTGGTCTGCACACGCCACTTGACGTCGTTGATGGAGCTCGACTGGCCGATCTCATCCTGAACGAGCACCTGTCGGCGTCCGTTGAGCATGCGGATACCTCTCCTCACCGTACCAGCAGCCTGGCTGTAGCAGCTGCTGAGATCGGTGATGAAGTATACAGCGTCGGTGGTAGCTGGCTTGAACGAGAGGTCGCCCGTCTGCGCGACTTCAGTCGAGTTGTAGCTGTTGACGGGCAGGCAGCTGGCCACGTTCTGGTTCTGCATATTGATCACGAGCGTGTTTTGACCGTCGGTGGCCTTGCGGTAGTAGGTCCAGCGATCAGAATCCTGCGTCTCGTTGGAGAAGTAGCCGGTCGAGAGGTAGTTGCCGCTGCCGTACTCGCCAGCCCAACGGGTTCCGAGCGCATCAATGACAAAATCGCCCGCGTCGAGGTCGCCGTGCGTCTGGTGTCCGGTGAGGTTGGAAGCCTTGACGCCGACATAGACGGCGCTAGGATCGGTCCACGAGGATCGCATGCTGACCCACGAGCCGCGCGCGTCGTCAAAGTATCTGTCGAGGGGCAGGCCGTTCCAGAAGGCGCCCTTGGCGGTAGGCTCGTACCAGAACATGCTGAGTGGGTCGAAGGAGGCATCGGCGCGGTCACGCTGGTACACTGCGGGTCGCGCATCGCCGCTGAGCTTCGAGTAGAGCATGAGCTGGTTGGCGGTGGTGGCAAACTTGTTGGGGCCGTTGTCTCCGTACGCAAACAGACCACCGGGGCCCGAGACGTACATGTGGAAGTCGGACGTCTTGTACCAGTTGGGGTTGGTCGCCATCAAGCCCTGATCGGTGCCGGTGGCCGAGATAAGCGACGAGAGGGCTCGTGCCTGGGCGTTGGTGCCAAAGTACCAGTAGTTGGCGGTCTCGGTCCAGGTGCCATCGTCGTACGCGCCTGTCATGCAATTGGCCTTCATGTTGGTGAGGGCCGAGTTGATGATGCTGTCAGCGATGCTGGTCTGATTGGAGTCGCCGTCGCCTCGAATTGCAAGAGCACCAGTGAGCAGGCCGCCATTGCAGACGCAGTTCCAGTTGCCGTCACCGTTGGCGGGGAGCTTCCACCATCCGTCGTCAGTGGCGTACTGGTTCTGACCGGGCACGAGACCATAGTCGACGATGGCGGTGCGAATCATGGACCTCTGATCGTCGGACCAGTCGTTGTAGAGCCAGTCGTAGGCCATGGCGAAAGCCGAGGTCATCTCAGCGACGTCGAGGAAGTGAACCGGGTTCCAATGAGAGCCGTCCTGACCGAAGGGGGTAGCCGTGTTACCAGCGGCGGTGTTAAGCTCGAGGTAGAGGCGGTCCTTGAAGGAGGTGTTGTTGGAGATTTTGTAGGCGTAGGCGAAGGCCTTGACACGCTGTTGGACCTCGCGGCTGACGTCAAGAATGCCCGAGCCATTCGACGGCGGGCCGTCGAAGACGTACTTGACGGGCGGCTGCGAAGCCCAGTTGGTAGCGTTGTTGAAGATGGTGGAGTTCCAGACGGTGAGGTAGGCATCGTTGGCGATCTTGGTGGGCAGGCAGTCCCACTCGGCCTGGGTGGTCATGATACGCGGGTGAGGACGGAGGCTGGTGAGGCTGTTGGTGGCGGACCACGAGTCGGAGCAGGACTGGTTGTGGGCCTGGCCGGAGTAGGCGGCAGCCGAGGTGTCGACGTTGGCCGAGACGAAGGCCGGGTTGCCGTAGGGGTCGGTGCCCTGGTAGAAGAGCATGTTGTTGCCGCCGTTCTTGGCAGCCTGCTGGGCTGCGGTGAGGGCGGCACCCTGGACGTTGGGCGTTGAGCCGCTGCCTACGCTGCCGCTGCCGCTGCTGCTGCCGCTGCCGCTGCTGCCGTTGTCCTTGGCGGCTCGCGCGCCGAAGATGCCACCGACCACAGCGCCGGCGATGATGAGGAGGAGCAGAGGGATACCGAACTTGATCCACTTGGACACACCACGCTTGGGCTTGGCGTAGGAGTAGGTGGCGGCAGCCTGGGTAGCAGCGTTGCGCTGCTGGCCTTGGCCGTAGCCGGCGCCCTGGTTGGCGTAGAGGCCCTCGTGCGACTCCTTATAGGCGGAGCCCTGGTAGCCGGAGGCATGGTCGGGGTAGTCCTGGTATCCGGCGGCGGAAGCATTGCCGCCGCTGTAGCCCTGCTGGTAGGGCTGCTGCTGGTAGCTCTGCGAGTAGCCCTGCTGGTAGCGCTCATCGTACTGAGACGCATTCGAATGGATGTAGGGGTCCTGAGGTCGTTGATACGACATTTTGTACAATCCCTGAAAGTTGGCCTTCTGATTGCGATAATGAGCAACGAAGAAGCGGATCGCCGAGCAGACAAGAGTCGAGGAAGCAGAGATGAGCGACGTGAGCGCGAGCGTGATCTGCCAAGGACAGTGGCGCCAACTTACCTTGACGGGCCAGCGAGTGGGGAAAGTGTGGGTGACGTTGGTGGTGGTCGAGATGAAGCAGCGGGGACCGCGATGCGTGCGAGATGAAGTGAGCTGGGTGCTGCCTCAGGGTCAAGGCCGAGGGATCCACACGAGTTGCAGTGCGTGGCGGTGGGATGATTCGGCGGTCGATGAGAGCTAGCTTGCCAGCGTGAGCCGAGTCGAAGAACACGACCGAGATGCAGCCAAGGAGCAGCGGCCGCTGAGCCACGGCAGCAAGCACGGCACAGCACTGCACACTCTCTTGGCAGCGCCTGGCCGGCACCATTAGCGACAGCCCAAGCGCAGGGACGCGGAGGCACGTCGGGGTGCAGGCACCGGCACTCCGAGGCCAAGCCAAGGCGCGCGTCAGATCGGCGCGAGGAATCCAAAAAAAGGGGGCCAGTCAGCCTTGGATGCCGAGAAAGGGGCCAGTCGGCGTTGTTTTTTTTGTGTGTGTTTTTTTTAAATCGTTTCTCGCACCCTCGGCATTGATCTGCCGCCGCAGCTGCATCCTGCCGTGGCATGGACGCAAAGTTGAACTGCATACAAGTCCTGCTGTATGAATCGGCAAGCGCTCACTTTGAGCACTTGAGTGGGAACGCCGCAACCGAGCCATAAGCAGCCGCGACGGCAAGCTCGGACGAGCCGATCGGCACTCAGGCCGCGCTTCGGCGGGAGGCTCGAGTGGCAGCGTATCGAATTCAAAAGTTTGGGTCTCTGCTAAGCGAAGAACTGCCTCCAAATTGATTTCTCGCCGTGCGGCTCGGTCCAGCTTGAAAATTCAAAAGTGTTGGTTTCTCCAACCCGCTCCGAGCCTTGAGAGCTGTGCTTTGCGCGCCAGGCGTGGCGCCAAGTCCAATTCGCTGTCCGCCCTCTCCGACTCGGGCACGTCAGCCAGGCCAAACAGCAAGCAATCCGCCATCGAGCCGGTAATTCACCGCCTGCCGATGTCCAGATACAATCGGGGCTATCGGGAATGTATTCGCTCGTATCATCGGCCGCGACCGACTCGC
Organism: Moesziomyces aphidis; assembly: GCA_000517465.1. Lineage (NCBI taxonomy): Eukaryota > Fungi > Basidiomycota > Ustilaginomycetes > Ustilaginales > Ustilaginaceae > Moesziomyces > Moesziomyces aphidis. The sequence continues at coordinate 2,029,315 of AWNI01000008.1, read as the reverse complement.
TAGTCTCTCCCTTGCCTCTTTCCAGACACACCGTCACGCTGCGTCGTCTCCTAGAAGTACAAGGTTTTCACATTTGATACTGACACCTCCGCTTTGACCATGACCGCCCTCAACGGCGATTCGAAGGGAGGCGCATCGAGCCCGACAGCATGCTCGGGTCCACCGACGCCGGCATCACCTCGTCCTCCGGCACCGGCGAGCGGATGAACGGGCTCGGACTCGCCGAGCCGCGAGCAAGGTGGCTCGAGCCGAAGCCCATGCCCGTCTTGCTGTCAGAGCCGAGCGAGTACATTCCTGCGCCGCTGTGGTCGCCAAACGCAGCCGGCCCAACCAGGCCGCTTGCCGCCATGACGGTGAAGCTGCCGTCCTCGCCACTCGAGCTCTGCGGAATCACCAGCGCATTGCTGCCATGCATCGACGCCTGCACCTCGTCCTCCTTGCGAGCCTCCTCGTCCTTCGACTTGCTCTCTTCCGACTCGATGATCGGCGGCGGCGCCACTTCCGGCACCACCAGGCGTCCCGCCTTCCATCGGGCTCCGCACGCATTGCACAGCTGCGACGGGCCCTTGGGTCCGCGTCGCCACATGGGCGTCTTGGTCTTGCCACAAGCTCCGCAGCTCTTGATCGATCCGTCCGGATTGTGCGTCGCCACATGTCGCTTGCGCTTCGGCGGCTTGGCAGGCGTCGCACCCGCCTCGGTCTGGATGCCGTCCGGCCCAATCACCGTGAGCCCGATGCCTTCGTACGAGAAGCTGACGTCGTCCTCGCGGGCGCCCGCCTTGCGCTTCACCATCGGTCGTCCCGACACGCACTGAGGGCGGACGGCGAATCGATCCTGAAGGTGGTCCTCCAGGCCCTGCGGCAGCAGCGCCGGCGCAACGCGCGGCAAAATGAAGCGTCGGTCGGGCATCTGGCTGTACAGGTCGACAAACGAGTCGGTGGTCTCCTTCTGGAACTTGATCTCCTCCATCGGCAGGTCAAGCAGGTGGTACCGAATCTCTGGCACCAGGAACTCGGCGACGTCCGGCTCGAGCTCGATCTCGGGCTCTCGCTTGACCGGCTGGCATGTCATCGTGCCCGGCACGCGTCCGAACGCCTCCCAGAGGCTCTCGGTCACTCCTCCTTTGATGCTCCATGTAAGAGGGTAGACCTCGTGCTTTTTGCTCAGGTTGAGGTCGGTCATCCCGTTCATGTCGCTAGTTTCTTGCTTGATGGCCTTGCTGCTGCTCTTCTTGCCACCCGTGCTGCCGCTGCCTTTCTTCTTCTTGCCGGACGCCGCCGGCGTGGTCTCGCCGTTCTTGTCCTCGGCCGGAGCCTGCGCCTCGGGTGAAGCTGTCGAGTTGGCGGCCTGAGAAGCGGGGGGCGTCGTCTTGCTTGGATTGAGCCTTGCCTCTTCGGCCGCTTTTCGCTTGAGCTCCTCTTCCAGCTCGCGAAGCCCACTACCGTCCGCCGCGTCCGAGCCGAGCGATGGCGCAAAGAAGCTGAGCTTGAGCTCTGGCTCGATCCTCTGGCTCTCTTCGTCTTCCGAGTCGTTGTCGAAGAAGCTGCGCCTCTCCTTCTTCACCTTGGGGATCGAAGGTCGCTCGATGCCCTCGGTGCGCTCCACAAGGCATTTCCACAGGGGAAGGATGAAGCGCATGCTCGGATTTTCCCGGAACTCGACGATGATGACCGGAGGTTTCGGTGGACCATCAGTTGGCCATCCAGGAGGAGGGTGACGAAGCTTGTTCGAAACCGGCGGCACGGTTGACTGCTGCTGTTGCTGCTGCTTCGGCTGCTTCGGCTGCTTCTCCTTCTGCTGCTTTTGAGCCATCTGCTTGTCGGCCTGTGCCTTTGCTTTCGCCTCGGCCTTGGCCTGCTTCTTTGCCTCGCGTTCCTCGATCTTGGCTTGCTTCTTGCTCGCCTTGGCTGCCTCATCCACTTTGGCCTTTTTGGTCTTCTTACCTGCTGCTGCGTTGGCAGCAGAGGCCCCGTTGCTGGCAGACGAGCCCGCAGCGCCAGCCTTATTGGCAGCAGCTGCGTTGCGTGCCTCGTCCTGCCGGAGCTGGGCCGTGATAGCTTGGATCCATACGCCGAGTGCCTTGAGCTGGTTCGGATTCGCTTTCCCCGACGCGGCGATGTGGAGAAGCTCTTGCAGCTCAGGATTGAGCGCAGCGGTGGCGTTGACTCGCGAGACCAAGACAGCATCGATCGCTGGAGGCGGCGGGACGCCGGCAGGCCGTGGCGGAGGCTGCGTGGACGTAGTAGCGGTTGGAGCGTCAGCGGGCTTGCCGGCTGCTGCCGCTTGAGACGATGGTGCAGAGGTGCTGGTTGCGCTCGGAGCTGCCGGCGTGGTGCTTGCGCTAGCAGCAGGAGCCGCCGCAGTCGCTGACGTCGCTGGACCTGCAGAGCTACTTGCAGTATTGTCTGCTGCCCGCGGGAGGACGGGAGCAATCGCTGAAGCAGGCTTCGCCTGCGTACCAGTGACGGCAGGCGCTTGCGAAGATGCCGTGGGTGCTGTTGCCAATGTGGCAGCGCCGCTGGCAGCAGTCGAGCTGGCTAGCGCATTCGAGGCCATGTGGGCTTGGTTGATGCTTGGCGGTCGAGGAAGCGATGGCGTCGTCATGGGAGGTCGTGGCAGCGACACCGGCAGGGCGATAGGCTTGGGTGTTGCAGCAACAGATGCCGATGTGACCGATGCCGGCTTGGTCTCAGCAGCTGCGCTGGTAGCAGCGCCAGCGTTGCTTGTCGAAGGCACTGCCTTAGCTGCGACGCTGGGCACGGTTGGCTTGGCTGCGATAGCAGGTGACGCGGGGGTCGAAGAAGCAGCCGTTGACGTGCCAGCTGACGTTGCTGGAGCGACGGATGTAGTAGACGGGCCAGGAGCAGTAGGCTTTGCTGGGAGGGTGGAAGCCAAGGCTGGAGATGCAGCTGGTGCGGTCGTCGTCCCTGATGAAGCAGATGCGGACGGTGACGTCGAGACCGGCGGTTTGGAAGGCAGAGACGACCGTGCAGAAGCCGAGCTTGCCACAGGCGTCGCGGGCAGCGTCGGGGTCGACGTCACCACTGGTGCAGCCGGTGCGATAGGTTTTATGACGGCCTGGACCGAAGAGGTGGGCGGGGCGGCAACTGATGTGCTGGCTGTCGATGGAGCCGGGGAGGGACCGCTGGTCTGAGGGGGACGTGCTGGAAGCGGCTTCGCTGACGAGGTCGGAGGCCGCGCCAGGGGAACGCTGGGTGCCGGGATGACAGGAGCTGCTCGTGGCGAAGGAAGCTGGGGAGGCGGAGGTTGCGACATGTGGTGGGGCAGCGGCTGAGATGCCGATAGACGGACGTAGTCGGGAGGGCCTCCGAACGAGCCATGTGCGCGCATGCGTGCGAGCGGATCCATGATCGGCGGCATCTCGTAATCGGGACGGACCTCCCAAAACTTGGTCTTCATGAAAACGTGCGGACCGACGTGGATGTCGGCGCGGCCGAGCTGGATGAGGACGTGCGGCTCTCTCGGGTTGAGGCCGTGGAGCAGGCTGAGTGGGAGGACGTTTGGATAGATCATGCCCGACTTGACGCGTTGGCTGAAGGGCGTCAAGAGAGAGGAGAGGTGCGAAAGGCGCGATTGTCTGAGCGACTGGAGGAGCACGAGGCTCTCTTCGATGGTTGCCGGCTCCCTTCTTCGCCTGCGAGCCTGTCTCCGGCTCTCCTCTGTTTCGCTGTCCAGATCGGATTCGTCGGACAGGACCGAATAGTCATCGCTGTCGCTGCCGGTATCGGGCGATGAGGTCTCGGAAGCGCCCATGGCCATAGCGGACTGCACGCTGGCGTTATCAAGGACCGGAAAGTCGGGGCGAACGTCGACATAGGGCAGCTGAAAAGGGAGCACGAGCTCGGGCAGGGCCTTGCGACCACCTCCAGCCGCAGTGAGCATGGCAGGGATGACCAAATCCGGAGCAGCGCCGATGGTGCCGCCTACTGTGCTCGAGGTGGGACGGTAGACGAGCTCGTCCTGAGTGCTGGCCTGATTGGCCCGACGCTTCTGCTTCGGCTTGGTCTGACCTGGTGGCTTGGGAGCTTTCGGCTTGGCAGTTTTCTTTGTGGATCCGTTCGCTTCACCCTTATTGTCGAGGCCCGACTGGCTGGAAGTCGACTGCGTTTTTGCTGGAGTGGCGGTCTGCTTCGAGTCGGAGTCTGTCAAAGCACTGCCACCGGCAGCAGCTTTGTTGGCGGCTGCAGCAGCGGCCTTGGCGGCAGCATCATGCAGACTGACAGCACTGGCTGGAGGCGGTGGGCGGGGAGGAGGCTGAGACGCTGGAGCCGGAGTCGAAGACGATGCTACCTTGGCTTGCGCAGGTGCGCTGGACGAGGGTTGTGTGGCGACATTTTGAGATATTGATTGGGATGGCGAGGATTGCTGTGGTTGCTGCTGGGACTGCTGTTGTGATGGAGCGGCTTGAACGGCCTGCTGTGCTGACTTTGGTGGCGGCGTTAGCGTTCGCGGGGCAAGATCGGAAGATGATGAAGACGAGGCTGAAGGTTTGGATCCGGCCGCAGCGGCGCCAGGATCGACCTGGATGCCCTGTGAGCTGGCCTCTTGCGAGCCGATGCTCATGGTCCCCCTGAGCCGATCTGAGCTCAGCCTCGGCTACAGGCAACGAGGGTAGCTTCGCAGGTGAGGTGGCATGCAGAAATCGGAATGAGGTGGACGGGCCGACGCGGCAATCTCCCGAGGCCAGCAAGCTGATCAGCGAGACTTTTTTAGCTTCTGCGATACAACGAGGCGATCAAAACGGGCGAAGAGTTGCCCTGCTAGCGTCGACGTGAATTGTATGAGATCGGGCTGAGAGCGATTGCAGATTGGAGCACGAGCAGCGATGGTGAGCGCCAACAGCGTGTCGTGCCGATTCGGATCGCGCCCGATGTCCAGAGGTAATCGCAACGAACGATAGCGGGCCAAGCCAAAAAGAGTCGGATGATCCGAAACGAGCGTGACGAGCGATGGAGAACGAGTAGCTGCCGAGCCCTGAGAACGAACCGAACGAGAAAGAGGGTGACGAAGAGAGCGAGATGCAGGCAACGCCCGGGGCGGTGGTGGTGGACAGGTGTGAGTGTGGAGTGGATAGCGAAGGAAGGAGGTGAAAAGCCGAGCGAACGGGGTCAGAGAGCAAAGCAGGCCGCTTTGACCGTCTTGGGCCGAGGCTCGCGAAAGAAGGAAGAATGCTGAAACGCCAAGGCGGCCGCGGTGGAAGGCGTGCAAAACCCAGGCGTGGAAGAAGCGGAGCAGCCGCGCAGGCAGGTAGGCAGACACGCAGGTAGGTAGGCAGGCAGAAGAGCGGCGGGCTGCGGTCAATCTGCACAGCAGTCTGTACAGCAGGCTGCAGGCGGGCCGCTTCATCCGGCACAGTCACAATCGGCCACGATGACGAGCAGGATCAACTTAGCTCGCTTCCTTCGCTCTTTGGCTCTGCTGCCTGTTGACTCCTACGCTGGGGTACCGCAAAGTGCACGCGGGCGCGAGGCGAGGAAAAAAAATAAAGAGATAAAAACGAGAAGATCCAATTGGAGGCGCCAGGCCTCCTCGAGCGTGCACAGACAGCGCTGCTCACAACAAGGCACGCACGACGCGATTTCAGAAGATTTGTTGCAGCCCAGCCTCGGCTTTGGGGCGGGCGGCTGCAGCCTGGCGAGCGCGAAGGAGGCGACTTTGCACCCACCGCAACTGGAAGCCACAGCAGCAAGCGTTCATGCACACCGTCGTTCCGCATACTACGTGCACCATAGTTCCAATGCTCGCAACTCTGGCAGATACAGCATACTATTGTAGCACATTCGAAGCGTTGCTGGCAGCCTTGCATGGCGGGCAAAGCTTGATTGCAGGGCTCGGATAGGGTTAGAGACTGCACGCACGGACAGTCTTGGCTGCGGGGCGCATTGATGGGCTCTAGGGATCGGCGACCACAGGTGCAATCACGGGTCAGGCGTGTGAGAGGGCGGGAGTGGGGGCATCGATGTATACAGTAGCAGACCGGGCGAAAAGCCGGCTGTGCCGTAACCCGCTCTTGATCGGTGTGAATGCGCCGCTTACGATTCCTAGCGCGCACCCCACCACCCTTGCCAGCTTCGCAGCGCCGCTGCTGTAGTTGGCTGCTGCAGCCTGCTTCTGCCATCTGATAGCTGCGCCGGCTACCGTACCTTCGCTCGCCCAAGTTGCAATAGCCGGCTTCTCTGACCGAACAGATCAGCTGCCGCTTTCGCGCTTCTGAAGTGCTGCCCAGGGTCAGTACGGGGCGCGGGCCGCTCATCGAGCCGGAACAAGCAGGC
>AWNI01000008.1:1999957-2013065 GCA_000517465.1 Moesziomyces aphidis | reverse complement strand
CTTCGTCAGAGTCCGGCTCGGAAGCTGACGCAGCTGACGCAGCTGACGCAGCTGACGCAGCTGACACTGACAACGCATCAGCCGTGCCGACCCAGATCCAGCAAGTCAGCCAGACATCTTCAGCTCCACAGCCCATGGACCAGATCGCCATCGTCAACGGCACATTCACAATCGTCCCAGCTCAAACCGCCCAAACGCCCGCGGCCTTCGACCTCGCTGCGCCAAAAGACGATGCGGAGGACAGCGTTCAATACACGTTCGAGGAGGATGCCAGACTGGACGAGGAATTCGAATCTGAAGCATCCGATGCTGATGCTGCCTCAGACGAGCTTGACGACGACGAGGACATGGACGATGAAGATCCATCCACCCTTCGAGACCAGTATGCTAATGCGAGTCCGCAGGACTCGGTCTTTGATGGGCCAGCTGGCGATGCCGACGAACCTATCGTGCTCTCCGACTCGGACGAGGGTAGTCAGTCCAGCGATGAAGGCGACTCTGACGAGGATGAGCAGGTAGACAGTCAAGAGACGGTTGAGGCGCAAGATTACAGCCTCGGCTCGCAAGATCAACTTCTCGACGAGGTCCCTTCCGAGCGTTCCGACGATTCTGACGCAGGCAGCGACTCGGGCTCTCATGCGCTCGTTCACGATGACGAGATCGACGGCGAGAGCTCCACTCATCACCACTCGCAGCTTCTGGATTCCAGCCAGGACGCCCATCAAGGAGCTCAAGTCCAGCACCATGCAGAGCCTGAGCTTAAGATACTCTCGTCAGAAGTCATTCAACCTGACGATCAGATCGCAGCAGACATCATTATGCAGGACCGCGCATCTCCAACCGAAGGCGATGGGCGTCTCTTTGACACCTATCTGGCCGAGCCAGACAGCGATGGCGTGCCAGAAAGTGAAGTCGAGCCGGAAGAGGTTGACGAGGATCTGCGCTGGTCAGATCTCGACAACCAGCAGTCTTCCCGCGAGGACATCTCGTCTCCGCATCCGCCCCAGTTCTCGTCGGTCAGCTCGGCTTTCCGCGCGCTGCAAGGGGCACAAGCTTTGCCTGGCTTCGTTACCGCCTCCCAGCTGCAGGCAAGTATCGAAACGATCGAATCTCAAGCCCAGAACGCCGTGGAGCAGGCGTCTCCTGCGGCAATCCAAGCTGTTGAGCAAATCGACCCGCTTCTCACGGAAGCTCTGGCCTCTGTGCCAGACGATGAACGTCAAGATCAGTCGGCTTCGAAGCCAGAGGACACCGACGCTGCCGACGGTGCTGTGGCTGCTCAGGACGCAGAATCGTCGGACACATCTCCCAAGCTCGACGTTCCATCAATTTCAGTGGAGGTTGACACAGTGGAGGTTGACGGCGCCATCTCCGCGAATCCACCGAGTGCCAGCCATGGGACTGCAGATCAGGTGGTCGTCCAAGACAAGTCCCAGCAACCCATCCACGATGACGAAGGGCGCCAAGACCTGACAGACGAGAAGGAGGAGGAGCCTGCTGCCGACGTGAACCGAAGTGATGCCTCCCGATCAGATCTAGTCGAGGTGGCTCACGATGGTGCAGACGACATCAGAGCGGCACCGCTTGGTCTGGCCAAGTCTGACGACGAAAAGCCATCTCCCGCAGTTGAGGCCCACGAAAATGCATTTGCAGTCGAAGAGGAAGACACCATCGTGAGCGCGACCACGGCCCCTGTCAGCGCACCGGCTGAGGCTTCCATCGCCAGCGCTTCTGAGCCGGCCAAACCGACTCTCGTCCGCATCGAAAGCACAGACGTCTTAGAAGCGGACGTCGAGGACAACAGCGAGGAGGAAGTCGTCGAGCAACCGATCCACATCAAGCCCGCAAAGGCGTCCGCTCCTTCCCCATTGCTTACACCTGCTCTCGACACGGCTGTGGAGTCCGACTCCGGCGAAGCCCTCGGCAGTGCAATCATGCCTGACGAAGACGTTGCCATCGACGGCAGCGGCAAGATCGACGTCCCTTCCTCTCAAGACGATGTCAACCAGCCATCCATCCGCGTCGCGACGGATGACGAAGGCATTCTCAGCGGAGATCTTGCTGACCGCGACACTTCGGTCGAGCGTCAGGCTGCGCCGTTAGCTGCGGACTCGGCGGACCAGACAATGGATGATGCACTCGCAGATGAAAAGCGGACCGACGACGAGCTCGGCGCTTCGTCTAGCGTCCCCGCGAAGCGTAAAGGCAGGGCAGAGTCCGACCTGGCCGAGCAGCATCCTGACACCGATCACTTGTCTCTGCCCAATTTGGACGGCGATGACTCCGAACGGGTCGAGACAGCTCCACACAAGAAGGCAAAGCTGGAGACCGACGCCGGCGATGTTTCCAACGAGCTGCCAGCCGTGTCGGGCTCCGAAGAGGCACAGAAGCCCAACATCCCATCGCCCTTGGTCATGCCGAAGGCCCCTTCGACATCCCGAGTGCCCCCATCGCCTGCCTCATCGGACCGCCGATCGGTGTCCAGCTTCACTCCCTCTGCCAACCGCCACGGCCACCGACACCTGCACGGAGCTGCTAAGCGCAACCTGCTCAGCCAAATGAGTGAGGCCGCTTCCACTCTGGCCAGCAACCTCGCCGCTCCCCTTCGGGCGCTGCCGTCGTTACTGCCGATCCGCGAGAGTCCGGCTGCTGAAGGACAGCAAGTCCAAGGCACTGATGAGGTATCCGACGTCGGCGCAGACCAAGGAGAGCACAGGAGCTCGATTCGGGACGAGGATCCGGCATCCAGCCCGATCGCACGATCCGAGCCTGCCAAGTTCACCATCACGACCCGGTCGCATTGTCTGTACCGGCGTCTGCAATTGTCAGGCGTGGCCGGTTCTCCGGTCTTTCTGGTTCCTGGTTGCTCAATCAACCACGAGGACGCCCGCGACGAGCACGCTCAGGACTTGGGCGAAGCTTCTGAACAGAACTCAGACGACTGGGTCGATGTGGATCCTGATTTCCTTCCGCTCGAGGTGCATCACATGCTGAGCCGTATCGTCGGTCTCCAGATCCTCCGCGAGGGTATCTTTGCAGAGCCCAACTCTGCCGCCGCCGACCTGGTGGCCGCGAGTTACGATTTCGACATGGATCTGCAACAAACCGCGGACGATGAGCAAGGCTCTCCGAAAGCATTCGCGGTTGATCAGGAGAACCTAATGGAGGCCTCACCCGTCGATGATCTGCCTCGTCCAGAATCCGGAACCCCCCCACGGGCCAGTCAGCACATGAAGGTCTCAGACTCGACGCGCAAGGCTGCCACAGCATCGCCACAGCGTCGTTCGCCTCGACGCTCCGATCCGTCGAATGCCGATGCCAACTATCTACCCGAAGACGAGAGGAAGCACTTGCAGCGGGAAAGACACTCAACGGCCGCCGCCCCAGGCGACGTGTCCATCGCCTCTCTTGAGGAGCACGTGGACGAGGAAGCGCGTGACCCTGGCGATCTTGACGATCTGGATCTGCATCAAGGCGACGATGATGCTGGTGGTAACCGAGAAGCGACCAATTCGAGTTCAGGCGCCGCACCGGTTCCGATCGCCTCTCAAGTCAAGAAGAGACGGGGCAGGCCTAGGAAAAGCGCAGCTGCGGCTACGGACACGGAGAACACGGCTCCCGAAGCGGACAAGGTCCTCGTACCGAAGGCGAAGGCCCGAGCACGAGGCGAACGACAGCGGACCGAATCAGGAGATCAACGTAATGCTGGAAGTGACGATGCCGCTGCCGACGAATCAAAGCAACCCGAAGCCGACCAGGAGGCTGCTGAATCCATTGCTGCGTCGCGTCCTCGAAGAAGTGGCCGAGGCCGTCAAGAACCAGATCCAAGAGCAGGGCTGGATTCTCCCGACAAGAAGTCAGACCAGGCTGATCAAGCTGTCGATGACAGTGAAAACTCGGTAACTCGGCACGGCACGCGCTCGAGTCGTGAGGACAAGGCTGAAGTCGAACCGGGAAAGCTCGAGGCTCCAAGAGACGAAACGCCGCCGCAGGCCGAGGCTGACGCTGAAAAACCTTCGACCCCTGCACGCAAACGCAAGCGAGCGCCGAAAGTGTCGTCTAGCCAAGTATCGGCGGCGGAAGCCGACATGCCCGAAGATAAGGATCAGATCGCGGATGCCAAGCAGCCACGCCGAAGTCGTCGGTCTCAAGGGGGCAATCGGGCTCCGAGCATGAGTCCTACCAAGACGACGCCTCGCAAGTCGCCCAAGCGTAAGGTGCTCAAACTCAATTAGCCATGCATTGCGCAGGTCTTCGACGCAGCAAAGCCCGAACAAGAGATGCATTTCTGGATCCGATGCTCTCGCGCGCCTCGCTCCTTGCGATGTCTGTCTTGCGGTCGAACTACATCCTTTCATTAGGCACAAGTGATCTTTACCAGCAGAGAAGGTGTGGCATCGGTCTTGCGACGTCGCTGTACTGTGATTGCGTGTCTGTGTTCGACAACGGTGTTCCTGGGAGAGGAATTTCCACTGCCATCGCTAGCGAGCAGCAGCATGGCGAGAGGGGCGTAGATGGCGTTCGTGCTCGAATCTATGTGATGATGCGAACAAAAGCTCAATTCGGACGAGCGTGCGATGGTGACACGGTCAAAACTAGATGCGGGCGAATAGCGCCGGAAAGCCTTTCCGACCGTGAGCGTGCTGCTTGCACTGTGAGATCACATCACCATGTGATCGACGACGCCGACGGCTGGCTACATGTGTGGACTTCCTCGTTCAGCGTGCGAAGAGAAGCATGGGCACTTGACGTCATACGCCCTTGTGCTTCAGCACTTTACCTTTCAGACGTGGCGGCCTCCTGGACGATGGAATTGAGTTCTGTCGACTTACGGCTTATGCCGCTACCCTCTACCGCAACGCAACAGTCCTGGACTTGTCCACAGGAGCCTGGCCCGCTGCTCTCGAGTCGCATGACTAGAAACGGCTGAGCCCATTTGCAGTTCTCGTCACAGCCCGCCGCTCAGCAGTTTGAGATGGTGAGGCTGAACTTGTGGAGCTAGGATCCATGACATCTCAAACCTCGAACACTCTTCTCTCTTCTATGATCAACAACCACAAGAGCATAAAAGCGAGATGGCGGGCCACTCGAGCCGCTTCTCGCTCGAGGCTCTCAAACTCTGCATTGCACTTCGACTCGACCACTTGACCGGCAGCAGTGAGACCACGGATTTTGCCCGCCCACTCTCCCGCAGCTCCTCCTCCTCTTCATCATGGATAGGGAAACTCACGTTTTGCAGGAGGAGTTCTACCTGGAAGGTGGCTGCCAGCCAGCTCGGTCGAGCTCAGCACCACCTTCGCGTAACAATGGAGGAGTTCCGTCCGGTGATGTCCATCCATCGGCAGTAGCCAAGGAGTCTGACAACCAGCTGCATCAGACACCAGCCGTGTGCCTCGCTTATGCTCACCTGTGCGGTGGATGTAGATCAGCGACGGAAATGGTCGATCTCACCGCTGCCAGTCCCTTGGACATCATCCCCTGCCTTTCCCAATCGCGGTGTCTCGATCCAAGTAACGCTTCGGCTTCTTTGCAGTGGTACTGTGAGTCAAGAAGCACATAGCTCTGAGCAAATCTCACGATGCCCCCATGAAAGAGTCTCCTGCTGACGTTGTTTTTGGATTGGATCGCGTCTTGACAGACGATGCTTCTACGTATGGTCCTCCGATCGAGAGCGACGCCGCGGGATTTGGTGCGCCCGTGTTCAGACAGGCGGGCTTGCAGCCGGCACTTACTGACGAGAGTATGGTCACGGAGAGCCTGGTAGGTGCCGCTCCCATCCTGCCTTTCGGAGGCGTCAAGGACGACGCAGGCCGAGCCGAGCATGAACAGCGTGCTTCATGCTGCCCATTTCCGCACGGCGATGGCTTCGGGCTATCGTGCGAGGGGGCTGGAAATCTCCTCGCGTCTCAGCACGATGGTCGGGCGGGCGGCTCACAGCAATCGATAGCATCAGGGGTGCGTGAGCTGGAGTTGTCGACGCCTTCGCCACCCTCGCTTCGTGGTATGGTTCAAGACGACGCTGCTCAAAAATTGAAGGAGTCAGTCGAGTCTCAGCATGTATGGGCAGGCTTGCCATATGCGGGGACTACCGGTGCATGTGAAAACTCGCAGGGAAGAGAAGTGGTCGAGCAGCTCTGGAAAAGCAGCTGGAACACACTCTCCACAGCAGCAGCGGGAGGTCAAACTGGAAACCCAATGTGGGGCTCGGGCCAGTACGGAGGTGGCTCGAGTTCCGGGACAATGTGGACCGAGGCAGCCATGTCGGGACGCAGCTGGCCAAGCCTTCTAGGAGCGGTAGGGGAAAAAGGCTCTCTTGCGTCGAGTGAACCTTTTCCCCGATTATCTTGGGCTTCGGATGAAACGATGCTCTATGGTGATGGCACGGATGGCTCGAGGAACAATCCGTGGTCTGACACGCAGGGTCATGGGCTCGAAAGCGGATTCGCAGGAGGCACGACCCGAGAACCGCGGTTCGAGTCGTCCGACTTCTCGACTGCAGCGCTGACCCATAGCCTGCAAGCCGAGCAAGGTGCTGCACGAGGTGAAGGAGCTTCGTCGTGGACGTTGGCGAGTGACGGGACAGCAGCTTACGATACGCAGAGCGGCACCCGGATGGAGGAAGGGTCGATCGGATCAAAGCGTCGTATCTGGTACCGGGCGCCCAACGGTCAATTCGCCTCTGCGAGCCAGGTACGTGTTGGAGGAGAGGGGGGAGATGGAAGCTCAAACGGCGGAGGTAGCTCGCGAGGGAGCGAACCGTTTCGAAGGATTCGACGACGCCGCAAGTCGGAAGAGGTGGAGCGCAAGTATCGATGCGACTTTGCTGGATGCGACAAGGCGTATGGCACACTCAATCGTACGTACAGGATCGTACGCGGGGTACAGCTAGTGCGAAGATGCATGACGATGCTAACACTGACTTTGAGCCCATCCGGTCACTGACGCTGCTCCTTTCGCCCATGGTCTTCAAATACGGTTGCACGGGACGACGCGAGCAGATCTTAATACGCATCGTGCCACTAACGAGCATGGACCACGGCTCAACGCTGTCGGTGAGTGAGATCGGGAAGATGGCGAAGCAGTGGACCGCGAAGCTCGGAATCTGACAGAGGGGAACTTTTCTTCCTGTCGCGGAGGCAGGCTACCGAAAGGCGCACGCCGAGTGGATGCAGCGACGAGGTGCAGCCTCGGACAGCCAGCAGGGAGATGTGCATGGCTAGGCGAACGAAGCCCGCGGCCATGGAAGAAGCCTCTGTGCCCTAAGGACCCGCCGGAGATTAGTTGAGAAGGACAATGAATCGAACGCTCGAGACCGTGACCCTGCGCATGAGCATGCATGGATCGCCCGAGCCGAACAGTGTGACACGAGGCGTGACGTGCAATGCAGAGTGAGAAGGCGAGCCGTTTATTGACCGGCCCGACGAGCGTGCAAGTTAGCCGGAGAAGTTTGTCGCTTCGCATGAGCCTTATTTCCGAGGCCTCGAATCTACGTTGTTGGACCACGCAAAACGTCATGGCGGTGGTTCGGATCGGAAGCCGGGCAAGAAGAGCTCGAAGTTGAACCGACGTTTAGCCATGCCTGCCGAAAGGGGAAGATCGCCGCAGAAGCGCAGAGAGGAGGGGATCAAATCGCATTTTCTTTTTCTTTTTTCGGCTCATCATGGCGCCTGCTCAGGCACAAGGCCAGTGTGGTGGAAGCATTGCCGAAGGCCCATGCGCAAATTTGTTTGTCGACACCTCCACAAGAAAGTGAACTGTCATGGCCCGAGACACAGCTGTGAGAAGCCGTTGTGGAATGTTGCGACAGTCGTTGCTCAGTCGCCAGCGTTCTTGCCGTGACCTGGCCAGGAGGGGTATATAGGTGACGACCCCCTCGTACCTTCATGCCGACAACCATCCACATCAACTCTCTCACGGAAAGGAACCAAAGTCATAGCAATAATGTCGCTCCCCTCCTCGCACAAGGCCGCCGTGGTGCCCGAAGCCGGTGCCCAGCACCAGGTCGTTGACCGTTCGCTCGCACCCATTGGCGACGACGAGGTGGCAGTCAAGGTCATTGCCACCTCCATCAACCCTGTCGACTGGAAGATGCGCGACTACCGCGTCTTCCTCTCCGAGTACCCTGCCGTGCTCGGTTCGGATGCCGCGGGCGAGGTCGTCTCGGCAGGCAAGTCGGTGACCAACGTCGCTGTCGGCGACCGTGTCTTCTTCCAGGGCATCATCGGCAACTACGACTCGTCCACCTTCCAGCAGTACGTCAAGATCCCTGCTGCTCTGCTCGCCAAGACGCCCAAGAAGGTGTCCGACGAGCAGGCCGCCACCTTCTGGGTCGCTGGCATGGTCGTGGCCACCGGCTTCTACCACAAGTCTGGCATGTCGCTCTCGCCTCCCTGGAACGCTGACGGCGCGTCGGTCTGCAAGGGCAAGACCGCCGTCATCCTCGGTGGCTCCTCGTCCGTCGGCCAGTACGCGATCCAGTTCGCCAAGCTGTCTGGCTTCGACCACATTGTCACCTCGTGCTCGGCGTCCCACTTTGACCACCTCAAGTCGCTGGGTGCCACTACGGTGCTCGACCGCTCCCAAGCCACCACGGCCGAGGCATTTGTCAAGGCCATCCCGTCCGACTCGAGCGTCGACTTTGTGTACGACACCATCTCGTCGCCCTCGACGCAGCTGCTGGGCGTCCAGATCCTGCAGGCGCTCAAGGGTGGCAAGGTGCTCGTCGTCATGCCCGCCGACGAAAAGGCGGTCAAGCAGTCCGAGGAGAAGGATCTCCCCGACACCTCGGTCGTCGCTATCCTCGGCATCGGCTCGCATCCCGAGTATCGCTACATCTCGGAACCTCTTGCTGCACACCTTGGCGGCGAGAACGGCTACGTGGCCAAGGGTGACGTTACGCTCAACAGACCCATGGTGGTCGAGGGCGGTCTGAACGCCGTCGAGAAGGCGCTCAAGGCCAACAAGGACGGCGTCTCGGGCGTCAAGGTCATCATCCGCCCCAACGAGGCCTAAATATCGCACCGCTCACGTTAGTAATGAAATGAATGCACATGGATAGGACATTGATACAGTGTGTGGTGTGAGTTAGCGTGCGCGACGTTGTGGATGCTGTGGTGTAGGTGTCCAGCCTCGATCTCCAATGCGGACGGCTGGAGTGGTAGAGCCGTGAGCGGAGGCAGTGCGTGTGACGGATGGAGCGGGGGTGAGCGTCCGAGTGCTTCGATCGAGCAGCGCTCTTGCTGCCGGACTGAGAGCGGCTGCGCTCTGCTTGGCAGGCGACGCGAACGCGCGCGCTCTCAACTGTGCCAGTCCGCCGTACTTTTGCGTGCCGTACGGACTTGGTTTGGCGCGCTTGGCCGACGATGGCGTCGACACGAGCCTCTGTGCCAGCTCCTCGCGCTTGTCCAAACGCGGCAACTCGAACCCCATCCCTCCCGCGCTGCGCTGCGTGTGTGCGTCGGCATCGACGGGCGTGCGCCGCGCCTTGATCGCATTGTAGATCCGTAGATGCTCGTCGTCGAGTGCATGCTGCGGCGTCAGATACGGCGTCACGAATCCGTACCCGTTGACTCGGGGCGAGTCGTGCGCGTCGAAAGACGACGCGATCGAGCCAGCACGCCCGCGTGCAATCGCCGCATCCACACGCGAACTGCTCGGCGACCACCCGGCCTCACTCGAACCCTCCGCCTCGACGCCGCTCGCTCCTCCGCTCCCATCCAGCCTCCGGATCGCAGCAAAGTTCGTCGTGGCTTCGCCGTCGGTAGCGGTTTCTGCGCTGGGTGGGCGCAGATAATCGGCGTTGGCGTCCGGCCCGAAGAGGAGCGCATTGCGCGCGGTGTACTTCCACCGACCCAGTCCCGGCGGCGCGCGGCGGTCGTCTCGCCGTGGTTCCGGTACGAGGATGAGATCGTCCATCGGATCCGCCTTTTGCTTCGGTCTAGGCTCTGGTGATGGTGCCGATTCTGGCTCCGTCGCCTTGCTGCCGCCCTTGCCTTCGAGGAGAAGCTTGGTCTTTCCCTCGGCAATCAACTTTGGATGGTCTGGATTCGCCTCGATGGCCAGCCTGCGCCCGACCTCTGCCTCTTGTCGCTCGACGGACTGGATGCGACGGCGCTGCTCGATCGACGCACGCTCGCGCGCGTACAGCCACGCATGCTTGCGCTTGCGCTCCTCGTTGCCGCGCTCGAGCAGCTGCGCAAAGCTCGCGTTGTCTTCGCTCGTGTAGCGCGCCTGAAAGTCGGCGAGCGACAGGCTCACGTCGGGCACAATCCCCGAGCTCGGCTCCGCCTCGTCCGAGCCCTGCTCTTCTAGCGGCGCGTCCAGGCCAGGTGTGCTGATGGCAGGCGTGAGCGTGGGGTCAAAGACCTTGGACGTCGAAGCAGACGCTACCGGCGTGTCGTCCCACTCGCCCCTCGTCGCTCTCGCACCTGTAGCGGACGTCTGTCGTCCCGAGCTGCGTGTCGTGCGCGCTGTGGACGCAGGGCGGCGTTGCTGACCATCGAAGCTCAGCAGCCGTTCGAGCGCCGTCCGGATGCGGCGCGGATCGTCGGCCTCGACGGCTGCCAAATACTCGTTCTCGGCCGTCATGCGATCGAGGTCCGGAAAGAAGTCGCGCTTGATGACCGCTGATAGCGCCGACGTATACTCGTCCTCCGTCAGGATCGCCTGGCGCCGCAGCGACGTCTCTCCGGGCCGCACCGGGATGAGCGGCCCCAGGGCGGTGGCTGAAGACGTGCCGGCTTGTTGTGCGCCGTCGAGCCGTGCGGCCACCGCGGCCGAGCGCGGCGTTGGTGGCTCCTTGCGCAGCGGCATCGCTCAACGTCCACGCCAGGTCCAACGAGACTCGAAGACGGTCGGTTGTGGGATGGCAGGCGCCCCAAAGCTCAGCGGCTCGAGGTGCAGCACTCTGCAGAGGTGGAGGACGACCCTGAAATCTGGAAAAATCCGAGGCCCGATCCCGACCCAACCAGATTTGCAGATTATTAATAGCTTCATCTCGTGCGAGTGCATCGCAGTGCCGGAGCTGAAAATGGCGCCATTCGTTTAGCGGCTCTCGTTAAGAGCGCGTTGGATGCAGCGACACCCTGCCAAGCCCAGCTTAGGCTCCAGGCCGTGGAAAAGCGCGGAAAAAAACGAGTCTCACGCTCGCTCTCTCTGGCAAGCCTGGACCGGCTGTTCCGACTTTCTACAGTCAGCTGAGCATCTGAGCAGCTGACCAAAATCGCGCGGAGAGATAGGGCTGGCCAGGCACATTTGGCGCAGCCACTGACCGTGAATTGCAACTGGCCATCCTTTCCTCATCATCCCATCCACGATTGCATCCAGCGCGTCTACGCTCGTCTTTACGACTTCAAGCCTTCCTCGGTCCACGTCGGTCCGGCTCACCCAACACCATCACCGCCAAGCTGTTCGCCCGCTCATTATAACCATGACCGCCAATAATCTGAATCAACCCAGTCGATCCCCCGCCAGCAGCCCGAGCGCAGGTGCTGGCCTCGATGGGGTCTCCTCCGCGCGCCTCAGCCCCGCTCGCTCGGCTCTCACCTCCACCCACGCTGCTGTTGGCTCGCCCCGGAGCCAGCAGCAGTCCACCACGTTGAGCACCGTGGTCAAGTGGTGGTCCTGACGTCCTTAAAGCAGAAATGCCTGGATCCACACCCACTTTGCAACATCCAGGTCGAAGTGCACCTGTGAGAGGGGTCGCTTCGCAGCAAGCTTTCACATCCAACCCTCTGGCCACCAGCGCCAACGTCAACACCGCCGCCGTCTCCACTCTGTCGCCCCACCAGCAGCATGGTCAGCAGATGGCCGGCGTTGTGGCTACGACCACCCATCCTCAGGGGTGGAACAGGGCATACAGCAGCGGCATGCCCGCGCCCGCGGTAGCAGTGCCCATCTTCCGCCCCTCACGTGCTGCCGACGTGGGCAGCGCGTCCATCGATCGACGAACCCTCGCGGACCATCAGCTCCCTGATTCTCCGCCCGATACCCCGCCTCATTCACCCGGCCTCCGCCCCGTGCAGATGCCATCTTTGATCGAATCCGGCTCCTTTTCTCAACTTCAGCGCGCACAGCAGCAGCAGCAGGCGCAGCTTCAGCAGCAGCACCAACCTCGCATCTCTCCTTCGGCGCACTCCTTGCCCACCGAGGCCGCAAGGGACGCAGATGCAGTCGATCCGATCTACACCGGACACACCCCTTGCGACAGCGAGCTCGAAAGCGACGACGGCTCCGACGTCTCGGATGACGCTTCGCAGGCCACGCTTGCTCAACTCACGCTGGCGGCGCAGTCGCTCCTGCTGCATTCAGATGCCTCGCATCGCTCCAAGCCAACGCACCCGGTCGCCGCTGCTCACAGAGGCACTCTGTCTGTCGAGCTCATGCCCGCCACACCCGAGATCAGTCCCGACAACGACGTCCGCCACCACGCGCACAAGTCGGCGCACGCCTTCTTGCATCGCATCTTTGCCGATGTGCCGCACAACCTGTCCGTCGAGGATGCCGGCGTCGAGCTCGTCAGTCCCGGCTGGAGTGGCGCGGTCATCAAGTCGCATTCGGCTGCTGGCCCCGCGTCGGCGCACGCCTCCAGCTCTTTCTCCTCCACCAGCAGCAGCGATAGCTCGGCGGACGCACAGCGCACTCTGTACGTCAGCATGCCCGCTATCGTCGACGCGAGCGTGCTCCGCGAGCAGGTGCTCGCCGTGCTCGACGCGGCCAGCGAGAAGCTCGGCTGCGACTCGGTCATGATCTGCCTCGACCGCGCGCTGCGTGACTTTGCCTCGGTGCTCCACGGACTCTGCTACGTAGGCGGCGCTCTTGTCGCTGCATCCGCACAGACCACCAGCGGCAGTGACAAGGCCTCCGACCACTTCAGTGCCGGTCCGCACAGGCTGCCCGACACTGACCCGGTCTCTGGACTGGCGCTCAGGTCCGGCCTCGTGCTCGTTGCCATCGAGCTTTGAGCGCACGCCCCACACCGATGCGAGGTCTTGACCCTTCATTAGCATCTCTCTATTTCCACTCTTCCCTTTCTTCGTCCCAGTTTCAGTTTCCGGTTGGTCCTGGTTTTTCCCGGTATATCCCCCCCCCCCCCCCCCCCCCCCCCCCC
>AWNI01000008.1:1938866-1968539 GCA_000517465.1 Moesziomyces aphidis | reverse complement strand
GCTGCTGCTGCTGCTGCTGCTGCTGCCTCGGATGCTCGTGCGGATGCCGGATGGTTAGGTGGCCGCCTCCCGCTGCGGCGGCTGCTCCCCCAGCATGGCAGCGGCACTTACGACTCGGCCGCTTCCTCCTCCTCCTCCTCCCCCCACCTCAACCCGCCAACTGTGCATGTTGCCTCCACCTCGCCTTCCCACCATCACCATCGCTTGTCTACGTCTTCCATCTCCAGCACCGCTCTGCTCCTTGCTACATCTCTGGCGGCAATCTCGGCTTCATCTCGCCGCTACGTCGAATCGGGCCCCCCCCGCTCACACTGGATGAGGAACTCTCGGTCGTCCTTCGCTTTTCGCCTTTCGCTTCGACGCTGCACGATCAGCTCACCGCCCGAATTAGCTCTTCCTCGCGTGGCAAGCTGAGCTACCTGCACGTCCCTGGACGCTCGTAGCATCCTACAAGCATCCTGCATTCCGTCTCCCGTCGGCGTACGGAGCCGCTAGTGCCAAGAAGTGGCCGGCCTGGACCAAACCCTACCCCCCCAACCCACGCGCCGCCCTTACTTCCGAACCAAGGTTCGTCCCACCCTCTCTATACCTCCGCTTCGGGCACTCACAACCGAGACCGTACACGCACACGGCTACGCGATTGCTCCCGACCGTCCCCTCTCTCGGCCCATCGCCAGTCGCCAGTCGTCAGTCCGTCCAGTCCGTCTTTCGCTGCGACTCTCCCTCCCTTACCTACGCCACGTCATAGCATTGGATCGACACACATCTCCACAACATGCTGTCGTCAAAGCCCATGGACCCCATCGTCCACCACGCCACCGAGCCCGATCAGGAGCGTCGAGGCGCCGACGTCGTCCATCTCGCCACGCAGACAAATCAGATGACGCTCCGAGAGAACTCGGCCGCTCCCGGCTACACCACCTCACCCCGCGGCCAGGCTGCCTCGTCCACACAGCCCAGCGCCACCTCGACATCCGACTTGCCCACACCCGTCGCCAGCAACAACGCACACGTCGTCTCTTCTCCTGCCCAAATGGCTTCACCCGTATCCACCGCTGGCCTCGACGCTTCTAGCGGCATCGTCTCCGGCCCCGTTGATGCCATCACAGGGCCCAGCGCGTCCGCCGCCAAGATCCGATCCGACAATCTCAGAAAGTTGGGTCTCAGCGAGCGCGCAGATCACTCGGGCGTCGCCACACCTATCGGCACCGGTGGCTCCTCCGCACACTACCAGCCCAACAACGCGTCGTCCGAACCCGTCTCTCCCGTCATGAGCCAGCCCAAGTCCAGCCTCAACAAGGTCGTCAGCGGCGCCATGACTGGCACCAACTTCCAGCCCGTTCAGGGTGCCGGCGCCAGCGGCCTCGCATCGGCGCGCGGCGTCGATGCTTCCGGCAACGAAATCGCCTCCAGCACGCCTCCGCAGTTCATCTTCCCCAAGCTCGGCTCGCGGCGCAACACCGACCGTCACTCCGGCAGCGGCAGCGGCGCCGCCTCGCCCTCGGACAACGACGGTCACCACAAGAAGAAGAAGGACAAGGAGCACTCGTCTCACCACCACAACCCCCTCTCCGACTTGCGCAAGTTCCTTCACAACCACATCGGTCACCACAACAGCGACTCCCGCAGCGACAGCAGCCGCTCCGGCGTCGCAACCCCCAAGCGCCACGGCAAGGACTCGCCGCCCCTCGGCGAAGACCACGCACACCTCGCCAAAAAGTACGGAAAGTGGGGCAAGGTGCTCGGCTCCGGCGCTGGAGGCACCGTGCGTCTCATCAAGCGCTCAAAGGACCACACCGTCTTTGCCGTCAAAGAGTTCCGCCAGCGCAGGCCGGGCGAGAACGAGAAGGAGTACATCAAGAAGGTCACCGCCGAGTTCTGCATCGGCAGCACCCTCCACCACGTCAACATCATCGAGACCATCGACATCATCTCCGACCACGGCCACTACTACGAGGTCATGGAGTACGCCCCCTACGACCTCTTTAGCGTCGTCATGAGCGGCAAGATGTGCCGCCAGGAGATCTACTGCGTCTTCCGCCAGATCTGCGACGGTGTCGACTACCTCCACTCCATGGGCCTCGCACATCGCGATCTCAAGCTCGACAACTGCGTCATGACCACGGGCAACATTGTCAAGCTCATCGACTTTGGCACCGCCACCGTCTTCCACTCGCCAGGCAAGACCAAGGTGGTCGCCACCGGAGTCGTGGGCTCCGACCCTTACCTCGCACCCGAGGTGCTGTCGCAGCAGACCTACGATCCGCGCCTCACGGATGTGTGGAGCTGTGCGATCATCTTCTTGTGCATGATCTTGCGCCGCTTCCCCTGGAAGCTGCCGGACATGAAGACCGACCCGAGCTTCCGTCTATTTGTCAACTCGCATCCGGAGCTGTGCAAGCCGCCCGCATCCGAGGCCAAGAGCGACGGTCTGCCGAGTCGACAGGGAAGCACAACGTCGAGCACGCTCGCAAGCCGCGTCAACTCGGGCAACGACGTGTCGGCCATCCGCAGAACGCTCGGCATGTCGTCCATCGACCCGGTCACCAGCTCCGACGATGCCGCCACGCCGCAGATCCGATCGGCCAAGGAGGCAGGCTACATGACGCCGCACTCGATCCACTCGAACCCGCACTCGCCGTCGCTCAGCGACTCGTTCGACACGCACAAGATGCTGGGCGAAGACGGCAACGGCAGCGGCGGCGCACCTGTCGCCAGCCCCGGCGCAGTGTCTCCCGTCGTCTCCTCGCCGAGTTCCACGCTCGGCGACAGTGCGGAAGGCGGCGCCTTTGATGATGTGCGTCCGCATCAGCACCGCAGCGACAGCGTGTCGTCGGCGTCGTCGCAGACCACGTACACGTCCGGTGCGGCCGACAGCATCTTCCGACTGCTGCCGCGCGAGACGCGCTCTGCGCTTTCGCGCATGATGGCGGTGGAGCCTTCGCTGCGATGCACGCTGGGCGATCTTTTACGCGGACGTCGGTTCAGCGATACGGACAGCCCGCTCACGCGCACGCCCGTCATGTCGCGCAGCAACAGCACCGACATGCTGCGGTCTGCCATCGACGGCGCGCATGCGCAGGCGCATCCGGAAGGCTCGGGCACCGTGTCGCCGCGCAGCGGCACCATCGACGGCATCAGCCGCGACGCGCACGCGGCCGGGCTGGGCTCCATCGGACTCACCGAGTTCGAGGACGACGACGACCATGGCGACGACTGGCTCAAGGGCATCCGCACGTGTGCGCACATCGTCAAGGACGGCAAGCCAGGCGAACAGGCCGACCACCCGCACGTCAAGGTCATGAGCGAAGACAGCAAGCGCAAGAACTCGCTTTTCCACCGAAAGGACTGAATGAAAAACAGACACTGGATCCCCCCCAATCACGAATCCCGCCCGCCAACAAAGTGTAATACGGAGGAGAGGAATTACGGATGCAACCCACGCCCAGCCTCTCTCGCTTTCGCACCCATCGCGAGTGTCGGAGGCTGGCGTGGTGTTGCGTTACGACCCATTTGTTTAGACGGAAATCAATGTTTTTTTTGACTCACTCGATGCGGACATGGGACTATTTGGGTCTGTGATGTTTGAGTCTGCGATGTGATGGATTGTTGTGGAAGGGGGAGGAGGCTAGTGTACAGGTGCGGTCGAGGAAAGGCTAGATGGAGTCGGGTTTGGCGCATTTCCGGTTCTCGACGATGCCGGTGATGGGGTCGATCATCTGGTTCCAGCTGATGGGGACCATTTGGTTACCCGCGATGTTCCACCCGGGGCCCTGGTGGGCATTGGATGATTCGCCTGCGGATGTTGCGGAGAGGGCGTAGATGACGCCTAGATGGTTTGCTGCCGTCGAGAGGTAGTAGCTGCGAGCGTCGCCGAGGCTGATGACCGTTGCGCGCACAATGTCGCCGGGACGGAAGCAGTCTGCGAGCTTCACCTTGTCCTTTTCCGTCGAGCGCACATCCTGACTCCTAACAACGCCCTGGAAGTCGATCCCTTCACCTTCGCCTGCTGCGTGGTTGCCAAGACCTGACTGTACGAATGTAGACGAGGTGGATGACGAAGAGCCGCACGGCTGGCCGTCGACAATCAGGATCGACAGGTACGCCTGGCGAGGCGTCACGCGCGTCACGCGTGCAATCACCGTCGAGTCAGGCCGCGGTACCACAAAGCGATTCTCCACACCGCTGATCGAGACTGTCTCCGTCTTGGGTACTTGCGAGCGAGAAGACGATGATGGCGCAGAAGCCGATGTGGACGGAGTGCGAGTCTCGTAGCCGACGAGCGAGGACAGGACGTAGTCGCCGCGAGAGTATGTGCCCAGTCCAAGCTCGAGCTGCGGTTGCCCTGGCTTGGTAGAAAGCGTGGACGAAAGAGGCTGACCCGGCAGCAAAAGCCGCGAGCTTGATGCAGATGTCGTCGATGCGACCATCTTAGTGTGAAGCTGTGGCGAAGGAAGGAAGGATGAGTTGGTGGAGGATGGACGTGAGGTGAGGGGAGGGGAGGGTGACTTCTGAGAAATGATGGACGTCAAATCTGGCTTATGTAAGCAGCAGACCGAGTGGAGCAAATCGAGAAATCATCGCTCGACAACTGCGAGGGTTGTTGAGAAGAGCCAGGAAAGCTGCTGCACCCTGAACGCCTTCGCATTTCGGGATTTTTTGCCTCCAAAAAAAAGTCGGCAGCCGCCTCGGCCTCCGCCTGCTCCTCCAAAATTTTCTGGAAGATTGGGTGCTGAGCCCCGCTGGTGAGGTCTGCGTCATAACCAACACCATCAACAACCCCATCAGCTCCTACCGAACCGGACGGCTCGGAAACATCGAAAGCATCACAGTCCGCTTCGCACACACATCGAGCAGCCGAAACAGACTCATAAGACCGGCTGCCTTCCAAGGAACCCCTCCTGAAACGCACCGACGAGGCGAGTGGCGGTCGCTACATAGCCCAGCATGCCGGCCAAGTCCAAGACCAAGAACAAGTCGATATGGCGTTCGGAGAATGCACAGCACTTCCAGCTCGTGCATCGCTCGCAGCGTGATCCGCTCATCAACGATCCCGATGCCGGTGCACACGTGCTGCTCTCCTACGACCCCGCCAACCAGTCGAGAGCCAAGGGCAAGACGCGCGCCGAGCTCGAGGCCGACGCCACGGTGATCCGCGACAAGTACGGCAAGCCCATCCGTGGCAACATCGGCGAGGCAGCCAACTACGGCATCTACTTTGACGACACCGAGTACGACTACATGCAGCATCTGCGTCCCATCAAGGATGACGAAAACGTCAAGCGCGGCGGCGAGAACGTCGACGAGACCGTCGACACCATCCTCGTCTCTGCCAGCGCCAACAAGGGCAAGGGCAAGGAGAAGAAGGACGCCAGCTTTGCCTTGAAGGACGGGGCAGAGGAGGTGCAGGATGGCAAGCTCAACCTGCCAGCGTCGGTGCTGCCATCGCAGAAGGAGATGCCGTTTAGCTTCACGTCGCATCTGGCCGTCGAGCCTTCTCTGCAAGGGTTCCAGCCAGAGATGGACCCACATCTGCGGCAGGCACTAGAGGCGCTCGACGACGAAGCTTTCGTCGACGACGACTTGGACGACGACTTCTTTGGCGAGGTCGTCAAGGACGGCGAGTGGGACGGCGTGGTGCGTCAGGACGACGAGTGGAGGAACGATGCTCCGGGCGGCGATGAGGCCATCTGGGCCGACCCGGCCGCGCGCGCAGAGAAGGAACGGGACGAGCTTGGCGAGGAGAATATGTCGCTCGAAGCGCGCGTGGCGCTATTCAAGAAGCAGCAGGAGATGCAGCGCAGGGCCGGACCCAGCTCGGACGACGGCGAAGACGACGACGAAGAGCGCGACCAGCTCGCCTCGCTCCGTGGCGGCTCGCGAGTTGCTGGCTCGCAAGCGGGCACCATGTATACTGCCGGCGGTACGGCCATTGGCAAGAAGGGAAAGCCAGGCGCGCTCGCACGCCGAGCCGCAAGCACCAAAGCGCCGTCGATCGGCGGAGGCAGCACGGCGTGGTCCATGTCGTCTTCGGCCATGTTCCGAAACAAGGGCCTCACTGATCTCGACGACCGCTTCGCACAGCTCGGACGCAAGTACGGCATTCGCGAGGACTTTGACCCGTCGCTTGAGGAGCTCGAGGACGAGGAGTTTGTCGACTCGGACGGCGACGAAGCGGGCGAGCCGGTCACGCGCGAGGACTTTGAAGGCATCATGGACGACTTCCTCGCGAGATACGAGACCAAGCACGGCAAGCTGCGCGAAGCGCTCGGCGGCGTTGATTCGACTTCTGCCGAGAAGCTCGCCATTCTGCGACAGGCGCTCGGCCGTGCGCGCATCGACGGCCGCGAATGGGCAGGCAAGGGCGAGGACGAAGGCAAGGGCGAGGGCGATCTGGGCGACTACGAGGACTACGAGTCGCCCGACGAGGAGATCGTGGACCCTGTGCCGCGCAGCCACATGCGCGAAAAGTGGGACGTGGAGACGATCCAGAGTACCAAGACGAATCTGGAGAACCACCCTCGGACGATCACGGCCAAGGAGAGCGTCTTTGGCGGCAGCAATGCGTCCGTCTTCCGTCCCGGCAGCGTGGTGGGTGGCAGCAACGGCGGCGTCAATCGCGCCATGCTGGGCAACGGCATGGCGCCAAGCATGACGAGCTACACCAGCCAGCGTCCGTCGGCGTCGGCGTTTCTCAACGACGAAGAACGCCTGCCCAAGATCCGCATCAACCCCCGCACGGGCTTCCCCGAGATCGTCGGATACTCGAAACCGCGCGGAGCTGCCAAGCAGAAGCAGAATGCAGAAGGCAAGGACGCAGAGGAGGACGAGGATGACGGCAGGGGTCCGCCGTCGGGAGCGAGCGATTCCGGCTCGGATACCGAGGATGGCGACGGCGACGAGTACGATTCCGACGCCACCGAGGGCGGCGAGTTGGCGCGCAGGCTGTCGACGATCGCGGTGACCACCAAGCGAGATCGCAACGAGAGCAAAGAGGACAGAAAGGCACGCAAGGACGCACTCAAGGCCAACAAGAAGGAGCGCAAGGAGCGCAAGATGAAGACCAAGCAGGCGTTCGCCAGCGAGAAGAAGAAGCAGACCAAGGCGGAGCGCGGCCGCAAGGAGACCGAGGGTGGGCCAGCCGGTATGCGTCTTCTCTAGTCGTCGTATACGTTGCAATCTTTATACGTTCACCGCATCTTATGTTCATGGTGTCGCTCGTCGTTCGTGATGTGACGTCGAGGGGCGGAGTTGGGCGTGGCCCAACTGTGACAATGTTAGAGCTTGGCAGCTACGGCACGCAAGGCAAGCCGGAAATGACGCCGAGGAGTTTGGTGGGGCTTTAGGCGGCTGCTCAACCTCCACACTGTGACGGGCACTGGAACAGTGTTGCGCAGCTGCACCCTGACTCAATGCGGCAGCCTCCCAGCCGAGCAGAGGTCGCAGATCACAGACCCACTCGCTCACCCACCCAACCCTCGATGTATGCGCCCTCCTGCGCGGCCCTCCTCTCTCCAGCGAAAGGAACACCCTGGCTGTATGCGCCTTTGCTCACCTCCTCCGACTTGTCTCACCTCCATCATCTGCAACATCAACATACATCCACCTCCTCAAGACCCACGATGAAGTTCACCATCCCCATCGCCGCCGTTGCGGTGGCACTGTCCACGTCCACGCTCGGCGCATCGGCTCTGCCCATCCACGATGTCGTGTCCACCGGCGGTTTTGCTGGCTCGCTCTTCGGCGGGCTGACCAGCTCGCTCTCGGACCTCTTTACGCCGCGCCTCGTCCAGACCGCGCCCGAGCAGCAGCCGTACTGGACCACCGAGTTCGGCAAGCAGCTGCTGTGGTACCGCGGCGTCCACTTTATGGACCTCACCGACACGCCCACGCTCGGCGAGCTCTCGGCAGCGCGTCTGCAGGCGCAAGGCTCCAACAGCCTCGTCGGCAGTGACTCCAAGTTCCCCAGCAAGCTGCAGCACCACAAGGCGCTCAAGAAGGTGTTCAAGCTCATCTCCCAGGACGGCCCGCGCAAGCATCTCGCCAAGTTTACCAGCTTCCACACGCGATACTACAAGAGCTCGACGGGTCGCGACTCGCAGGCGTGGCTGCTCAAGACGGTGTCCGAGCTCGTGGCGTCGTACGACTACGTGAGCGTGCGCGAGTTCCCGCACGCCTGGGGCCAGAACTCCATCCTGCTCTCTGTCAAGGGCACCAACGCCACGCTCACCAAGGACCGCGGCGTGACCATCCTGGGTGCGCACCAGGACTCCACCAACCTCTTCCCCTTCTTTGCTGCGCCCGGTGCGGACGACGACGGCTCGGGCACCGTGACGATCATCGAGGCGCTGCGCGTGCTGCTCGAGTCCAAGTGGCGTCCCGAGACGGATGTGGAGCTGCACTGGTACAGCGCCGAAGAGGGCGGACTGCTCGGCTCGCAGGCGGTGGCGCAGTCGTACGAACGCCAGGCCACCAAGGTGCACGCCATGCTGCAGCAGGACATGACCGCCTTCGTCAAGCAGGGCACCAAGGAAACCGTCGGCCTCGTCTCGGACTTTGTCTCGGCCCCACTCACCAAGTTCATCGGCTCGCTCGTCGACGAGTACCTCGACATTGGCTATACCGAGACCAAGCTGGGCTATGCAGGTAGCGACCATGCCAGCTGGACCAAGATCGGTGCCGACTCAGCGTTTGCCATCGAGGCGACGTTCGAGAACAGCAACCTCAAGCGCATCCACACCACCCAGGACACCTTTGACCATCCCGAGTTCAGCTTCGACCACCTCATGCAGTTCGTCCGTCTGTCGGCCAGCTTTGTCGTCGAACTCGCCGGCTGGTCCACTCCCTGATCCGCATCCGCGCGCCCTCTCTTTCGCGCATTGGAATCCCGCAACAAACGTTGGCCTCTCTCATCGCCATCCAGACCGCTTATTTTTGCCCATGCTGTGTTTTGCCCGTGCTGTGCGATGTTCGGTGAGAACGCGCGATGACGGTAGGATGATGAGGTTGCATGAAGGGTGTGGGGGCTAACCCTGGGCCTCGAGGTGGTTCTGTTCGCGAATGTCGTCGAGCGTCATGTGGCGTTTGGACCAGTCTGCGAGTTCGTGTTTGGCGATACTGCCGGACTCGCCTTCGGCGCCGTCCCAGGCGGTGCTCATGAGACTCGGTTCCTGCGGATGCCAGCTCACGTCTCGTACGGTGCATGCTGCGCCGCCGCCCGTGCCTCTGTGACCTCGACCTGCGACCCTGCTCGCCCTTCCACCCGCCGAGGCGTCGGTTGCCGCAGCCCCATGGCGTCGCGGATGCTTGCGCCTGAACCACGGCACTGGTGGCGCTGACGGATCCGATGCAATCCCCGGTGGACGGAAGACGTCCAAGTCATCGTCTTCCGACTCGTCATCGTCATCGGCTGTACCTGGTGCCTTGTACGCATGTACCTGGTTGGCTGGATCCTTTTCCGCGTACAACGGGCGCACCTGCGACCGATCCAGCACCTGTGCAACCGTACCGTCCAGATTCCAAATGTGGATCTTGCCATCCGCACTGCCTGAGTAAATGTACTTTTGCCCCGTCGTCTCGGCGGGGGAGAAGTGGCATCGGATGAGCGTCTTGAGCACCGCATGGCCACGGTACGTCATGACGGAACAGTCCTGCGGATGCGCCTGGTAGCGCGGCTGTCGGTACGACATGTTGCGATAGTCCCAGTTGCGCAGGCCATAGTCGAGGTGCGTCATGCGCTCAAACTTGGCCGAACTGTGCATCATGCGCAGATCCCACAGCCTGCACGACTGGTCCTTGCCGTTCGAAATGCAGTACCGTCCATCGCCCTTGGGCGACACATACGTCACGCCCTCGGTGTGACCCATCAATACGCCCGCCGGTTTGCCGCCCGACAGAGAGCGTCGATCCCATACCTTGACAAACGAGTCGTCCGAGCCAGAGATGAGCACGTTGGACGACGCTGCGTCCGCAAACGCCACCGCGTTGACGTCGTCCGAATGGCCCTCGACCCGCAGCACCCGCCGCCGCGCTTCAATGTCGTACACGTAGATGTCGCCAAAGTGCGCACCCGCCACAATCTCGCGCGAGTCGCCCGAAAATCGAATCGACCAGATCTACAAGGCAATCAAGGTTTGGAAGGAGTCAGCTTGGCAGTTCGTAGTTGTGGCAATGGCCTCGGGGGATCTTACCGCTGAGCGCCATCTTACCCCTGTGTCATCATCCGTATTGGAGAAATCGAGCATGACCTGGTTATCGTTGGGCGTGCCGCCGCCCGTCTCGAACGTCTGCTTGGTGGGCACGAGGTGGACAAAGGGCGTGATGCTCGAGTAGATCATCCACTGGTTGTCCGGGCTAAGATGCGCGTCGGTGATGGTATGGGCGCCCTGTCTACCCTGAACGCTCTTGGTCTGCTGCAGCGACGTGTAGTGCGTGGTGCCCATGAAGCTGAAGAACCTGCCGTTGCGCACGCGCCTCGGCCCGTCGTCGTGCACCTGCACGCTGCGAGGTCCCGCGACGGTGGTGTCGTACATGTGCACGCGGAAGTCCTGCGTGCACGTGTAGAAGAACGACGAATCCTGCGAGTACTGCCCGCAGTAGACGCGCGCCGGGTACGTGGCGACGATGGTGCCGTTGGTGTTGGGCACAAATGCGCTCATGTCCTGCTTGAGCATGCGCCGACGCGCATATTTGCGCTGGTGCACCAGATCCGACAGGTTGCGACTCTCCTCAAACGCAGAAGGCGGAGCGTCGAGCGGGCGCTTGGGCTGGCGACCGAATTCTCCGCTCAGCGACAGTTCCTGACCTGAGCGCATGGGCTCTTCGATGGGCTCCCAGAAGTCAGCCATTGGCTTGGAGCGTGCCATGTGGTACCAGTTGTCCTCATCCTCGTCATCCTCGTCCTCGAGCTCATCGTCGTCTTCGTTGACCACGCCGCCCGTGGCTGCGGCTAGGAGACGCTGCAGGCCGCTGATGCCAATGCTGTTGAGCGCGCGAGAGATGGCTGCTCTGGTGTTGAGCGCTCCCGCATCGCCGCCTTCGTCGTCCTCGTTGCTGGCGGCGAGATGCGCGCGCAGAAGATCGCGAATGTCGATGGTGATGGATTCGCCATCATCTTGTTCTGCGTCGTCTTCACCCTCGTCATCGTCGTCATCGTCGTCGGCCATCTCGATCTCGAGCCCACCTGCGTCCTGAACGAGGTCTTGGTATACGGAGCCGTCGTCGTCGGAGGGAACGTATTCCGAATCGCCTTCCGAGTCGTCGAACTGGTTGCCGAACGAGTCTCGCGCCTCTGCTTGCGCCACCATCTCCTCCAGCGCATCTTGTAGCAGCGTGTCTTCATATTCGTCGTCCTCCTCGTCGTCATCTCCGTCGAGGTAGATTGCGGCCTCGCCTTCCGAGAGAAATTGATCCTCGTCGCTTGCGGAAGGGTCTTCGCTGTCGTCTCTAAGAGCGCCGGCTCGACGCCTGTAGTCGTCTGTGCTAGCCATGCTTCGGTATGCTCCGTCGGCGCAATAGGCCTAGACGTTCAACGTGAAGGTAGTGTGAAAGAGCGACCTCGGCCCTTTGTGCCATGCGGATGCAGATGCCGAAATCAGTTGGCCGTGCGCGTTGAGACGATAGACGGGCGGACGAGATGCATGCGCTGCTTCGCTCGCCGTTCGAGAGCAGAGTTGTTGCAGTGATCGAGCCAGTCGACAGACTTGTGGGCTGATGGGGTCGAAAGCGCTCTCGCAATGAGCGTATGTGGAAGAAGAGTGGGGAGATCCGGCTGCGGGTGGGGCTCGCCAAGTGTGCACAGGGCAGCGCCCTTGGCGGGTGGAGGTCCGAGGGCGGCGGCGGGCTCAGCCTGCTCGCCCGTCTAAACGCCGCGCTGAATTTCAACGCAGATCAGCGCGGTTTCGAAAATCCGTCTTGCGCGCACCCACCTCTGGCTCCAAGTCATGCACGCCTGCAGCCTAGCCAGGGTCCGCATCGGCACTTTCCTCGAGGAGGTCAGGCGTCGCTTTACGTGAGCCACTCCTTGAACACCAGACGGCAGATTTAACATACTACTTCATGAACCGAACCAAGTTCAGCCGACGAACCCCACCATCTCAACGCACGCTTCATTTGGAGTACACACACAGACGGCAAAAGATGGGAGGGTGCCAGGTCAGGAAGTCGAACTCCCGTTTTCCTGGCTTTTGAGGTAGTGATTCCAAGTCCCGCAGGCTACATCAGAGAGTGAACTAGACATGGCCAAGATGGGAGTACCGGAACACACGCCGTCGCTCTCACAAGCGGCGGCGACCGTCCTTCCAAGGCATGGTAAGGGGTTGAGAAGGGACCGCTTAGTTCTCCTCAGCCTCCTGGTCGTACGAGACGTTGAAGAACTTGATCTCGTAGCCCTGCTTGGAGGTGGCAACGACGCGGAGCCAGTCACGCAGCTGCTGCTTGCGCAGGTGCTTCTTGGTCAGGTACTTGAGGTAGCGCTTCGAGAAGGCAACGTTGGTGTTGACCCAGATCTTGCCCTCACCTATGAGTTTCAAGGTGCAAGCCGAAGCCGGGCAACAAGCAACATGCGAATGCGCGAGACGTTGGCAGAAATAGCAAAAGGGAGCAAACCAAACGCAGAGGTCGAAATCGAGGACGAGAGAGCTTGAGTCAGCTATCTCCGACTCGAGTGCGCGATGCGACCTTCTGTACGAAGCAGAAGTTGCGGAAGGGGAAGAGGTGGGGCCGTGAAAGAGCGATTCAAGCCAAGGCATCTATAGCTGGGCTGAGATGTAGAGAGCCAGATCAGAGAAAGAGGTGCGCTCGCAACAAAGGCTCCCGGACGTGCACCGGTAGCCGCTGTATACCAAATCGCATCTGAGGAGGAAACAACTCGCTGAGAACCTCCTGTTGGGAGGTAGGCACTATTGCTGTGACGTCCTTTTCTTTCAACCCATCGTCTTCCCTGCACCTTAGCCCCAGCGCATAATGAACATGCTGAGGTCGCCATTCCTAGCCCCACCTGTTTACAGATACTTACCCTCACGGGTGATGGTGACGTTGTCGCCGAGGTTGCCGGCCTTGCCGTCAACCTTGATGCGGTCGTGCAGGTACTTCTCGAAAGCGGCGGCGTCAAGGATACCGTCGTTGGCGGGGCCCGAGAAGTCGATGAAGAACTTGTGGGCGGTCTTGCCCTGCTTGGCCGAAGCCTTGGTGGTCTTGGTAACAGCCATTGTTGATGATGATAAGCCTACTGGGAGATCAGCAAAGCGAGACGAGATGGTGTAGGATGGGAAAAGACCTCAAGTACGGCCCCTCCCTGTCCAGCCTCGGAGGCCTCGCCAAACCCGTCAGAAGTCCCCCATCTACGCCAAAGAGCCATTCTGCTGCCGCCTAAATTTTTTACAGTTTCTGTCTCGAAAGACACGTGACCTCTGTTCTACGCCCAGCCGCATTATTCTTGTCAATCTTGTTAGACCACAGAAACAAAGGTGGCCGGATTATCTGACCAATGCGTAGTCAGCATTTTGATCTCGCGGATCCGCCTAGCTTCGATGAGATTTGTGATTTTAGAGAAAAAAGCGCTGAAGAGCGGAAGAATTTTTGTGGTGCAGGAGGGTTCAGAGGGGCGGCCCAAGCCATGAAGCGGTAGAGCGCAGCGCATGCAAACGAACGAAAAAACGAGGCGGGAACAAAGCTCAGCGGACTCTCGTCACCAGCCTGGAGATCATCGTCCACCTCTCCCTCTCACCCTCTCCGCACCTATACCAGCCAACCCTCCCGACCATACACCCTCAAGGCTTCCTTGCGCCTTTCTGTCTGGTCCAACATGGCTCTTCCTCTCGGAACCTCGGTCGCCCAGGCCCAGGAGCAGGGCGACTTCATGATCAAGCCCGAGAACTCCGGCCCTAAGCTCAACACCGCCGACTGGCCTCTGCTGCTCAAGAACTACGACCAGCTGCTCGTCCGAAGCTCCCACTTCACGCCCATCCCGCACGGCTGCTCGCCGCTCAAGCGTGACCTCCAGAGCTACGTCAAGTCGGGTGTGATCAACCTCGACAAGCCCTCCAACCCTTCTTCGCACGAGGTCGTCTCGTGGCTCCGCCGCATCCTCCGCGTCGAGAAGACCGGCCACAGCGGTACCCTCGACCCCAAGGTTACCGGCTGCCTCATCGTCTGCATCGACCGTGCCACCCGTCTCGTCAAGTCGCAGCAGGGCGCCGGTAAGGAGTACGTCGCCGTCCTCCGCCTCCACGACAAGCTCGAGGACCCCAAGAAGCTGCCCCGCGCCATCGAGACGCTCACCGGCTCGCTCTTCCAGCGTCCTCCCCTCATCTCCGCCGTCAAGCGTCAGCTGCGTATCCGAACCATCTACGAGTCCAAGCTCATCGAGTTCGACAACGACCGCCACCTCGCCGTCTTCTGGGTGAGCTGCGAGGCCGGCACCTACATCCGAACGCTCTGCGTCCACCTCGGCCTGCTCCTCGGCGTCGGCGGCCACATGCAGGAGCTCCGCCGTGTGCGATCGGGTGCGCTCTCGGAGAACGACTCGATCGTCACCATGCACGACGTGCTCGACGCCCAGTGGCTCTACGACAACCAGCGCGACGAGACGTACCTCCGCCGCGTCATCCGCCCGCTCGAGTCGCTGCTCACCGGCTACAAGCGCATCGTCGTCAAGGACTCGGCGGTCAACGCCGTGTGCTACGGCGCCAAGCTCATGATCCCCGGTCTGCTGCGCTACGAGAAGGACATCGAGGTGCACGAGGAGGTGGTGCTCATGACCACCAAGGGCGAGGCCATCGCGCTCGCCGTCGCACAGATGTCCACCGTCGACCTCTCCACGTGCGACCACGGTGTCGTCGCCAAGGTCAAGCGTTGCATCATGGAGCGCGACACCTACCCGCGCCGCTGGGGTCTTGGCCCCAAGGCGCAGGAGAAGAAGGCCATGATCAAGACCGGCAAGCTCGACAAGCACGGCAAGGCCATCAACGGCGTCACGCCCGACAAGTGGCAGAAGGACTATGTCGATTACTCGGATGCCGCAGCTGCCCCCGCAGCCGCAGCGGCAGCCTCGGATGTGGAGAAGGTGGCGGCGGCGGCGGTGGTCGAGCCGGTCACGCCCGCCAAGAAGGACGACGAGAGCAAGAAGAGGAAGCTCGAGGAGACGCCCGGCGCGGCGATTGACGGCGAGACCGAAGAGGAGAGGAAAAAGCGCAAGAAGGAGAAGAAGGAGCGCAAGGCGGCCGAGGCGGCGGCGGCGGGCGAGACGCCCAAGTCCGAGAAGAAGAAGAAGGACAAGAAGGACAAGAAGGACAAGTGAGCGGTTTGTTGATCCCACCCCCACTTCCCGATCGCGATCACGTTCATCTCCCCCACTTGAGGTCCAGTTCGTCTGTCGACGTGGAGTCTGTCGACGAGGGAGTGTGCGGCGAAGAACAGCATGGCGGCACCCGATCCTGCCACTTATACGTCGTGGTACAGCGAGGATGCGGGTTTGTCTGTCTGTCTGACCATCGTTCGCGCGCCACTTTCGCCGACTGTCGCTCCATTGCCTGGGCGTAGTACAAGGGGTACAGCATTCAGCGGCAACCCGCGTTGCTCCCCACACCTACGCACACGCTACCTTCCGTTCCTCTCGCCGGTGCCATCGGTCTCATTCTCATGGTCCTCTCCTTTCTCATGTCCCGCCGGTTCTCGTTTGATTCCCACTGTACTCTAGCCATTCTAAGTTTTGTTCGCCACGCTCGCGCGTCTGTGATGTCCATGTTTTCCAAAAGATGCCATTGGATTGGATGAGGCTATGCTGGTGCGGGGAAGGATCGTTGGATGCGGGCCGTAATGGGACGATGGTCGGAGATGAGGAATCCTGCGTCGCCCTCGCTCCAGTTTGGCAGCGTGCCGAACGTTCGAATCGCCCATCTAGAGGCTTTATCACTCTGTCCAGCTTCGGAACGTCGCATTGCGCCTGCGGGTGGAGGCGATGGCGAGTGGTCGAGCCGAGTATGTGGATGCGTCTCATCGACCACAGCAGCGTTGTCGAGGAGCATGATGAAGTCGATCCGATCGTCAATCGCGTTCCTTGGCGAAGGTTGGAAGTCGGTGAATGTCCTTAGCGGGCCAACGGGCTCCGAGAGCAGTCCTCCGCGACCAGAGTCCCCCGGCGAAGAAGGAAGTTTTCGGCCCGAAGCCAAGATGGCTCGGTGC
Source organism: Moesziomyces aphidis (assembly GCA_000517465.1). Lineage (NCBI taxonomy): Eukaryota > Fungi > Basidiomycota > Ustilaginomycetes > Ustilaginales > Ustilaginaceae > Moesziomyces > Moesziomyces aphidis. Next base: position 1,952,357 of record AWNI01000008.1, on the reverse strand, counting down.
GGGTCCTCGTTATCCGTCAGCAGCGGAGACACAAAGCGGGTGGGTACAGACAGCGCGGTGTCGAGGAAGGAAGCACCGGACGAGTTGGCGGGGATGCCGTAGTGGGCGGAAACGAGGGTCGACCAGCTGCCCTCATTGCGCGGGCTGTTGAGATCACCGATCAACACCACTAGGGGCTCCTCCAGCGCCAGCGCGGACGACTTGGCCTGATAGAATGCCCGTGTGGACGCCGAGGCACGACGGGCGCGCTCTACGATGAGTTCCGACGACTTTGCGCGCGCCACGATTCCCTGGTGGTCGTAGTGCGTGGAATAGACGTGGATGATCTCGTGCGTGGCGCGCAGCCGCAGACTGACGTGCGTGCACATGCGCGTCAATGCAGCATCCCATCCGACACTGCCCACCTTGCTCGGTGTCGGCGAGAGCCAAAAGTGCTCGACGCCGTCCTTGCCCACTCCGCCTTGATCCTGTCCGACGCGCTCGAATGTGTCGCGCCGCCAGAAGACAGGTACGGCCTCTCCTGCACGGTGTCCATCATCGCGCCCGACTCCGGCATGATCGTATCCTTCGCCAAGCCAGTGCACAAGGTTGCCGAGCTGCCCATCCAGCACCTCCTGAAAAGCAAACAGGTCCCAGTCGTTGAACAGCGCCACGTCGGCCACCTTGGGCCCGCGGAGCAGCCAGCTGCGTTCGCCGTGGTACTGCTGCATGAGATACGGCGAGCCTTCCGAAAAGACGTGGTGCGACGCGGGGCCTGCACCCTTGCGCGCAGCGGTGATGAGGTTCTCGATGGACGAGAGCATGGACTGCGTCGAGTCGTACGCGGCGTTGCGCGAATAGCGAATGTTGAGCGAGCCGATGCTGAGCGAGACGCGCCCACGCTTGCCTCCGTTCAGACCGGTGTGCACGCGGTGCGTGTCGAGCTCGGCAGGGGAGACGGGCATGGCGGCGGAGGAGCAGGAGGAGGAGAGCGGAGCGACGCGGCAGAGACCGACGGAGACGAGGTCGTACGAGCGGAAGCGCAGGTAAAGTGCGAGCGAGAAGGTGAGCGAGCAGAGCAGCAGCACAGCCGCCAGCGGGCGGTGTCGCATCTTGCGCTGGTCTGTATTGGAGCCGGCAAAGAGAGCTTGTTGGTGGTGGTGGAGGAGGAGGCAAGTGATTAGGTCCAGACTCGCACTGGGGATGCGGCGTTCACGGGGAATATCGGCGACTGGGAAGCTGATTCGACCCTGCAGCCGCTTCCCCACGTGGGCAAATCTCCAACTTAACATTCACATGATTTCGAGCAGTGTCAGGTAAGGCGGCTCGACCTTTCTTCAAGCTGCGAAGCCTCCACACGCAAGACATGCTTCCATCATCTCTTCCCTATCTGCGGGCGCGCTGGTACTTGCCCACCATGCAAAACCTGTTCGCTTCAGCACGGCTCGCGAGTCGTGGATTGCGCTCAGCGCGGGCCACCCCCCATGCTCCGCACAATCTTGCTCCGCGCCTACCCCACGCCGGCCGCCCGCGACACTTTGCATCTTCCTCTTCAGGCCCCTCGTCCTCCTCATCATCTCCGCCGCCAAAGCACGGGGGGCCCAGCATACCACACATCCTACTCGCCTCGGCCGCAATCGTGGCTGTCACGCCTAAACTCCTCGAGGGCTACGCTGCGCTATCTGGCACCTCTCCGGGCTCGTCGCGCACGTCCAACTCGATCCCCGGCAAGCTCGAGCCGCACACCCACCACCCCTTGGCACTCGCGGCGTCGAGCTTCTACCCCGACGCCAAGACAAGCTCGAACCACAAGCTGTTGAAGATGGCTCTGCCCGCGTCGGTGTCGGCGGGCAGCAGGGGCGGGGAGGATGATCTGGCGCAGAGGCTGAGGATTAGGAGCGTGTACATCAAGGAGCCGAGCCTGGTGATCGAGCGCGCGTATACGCCGCTGTACGACTCGCTGCCCGGCACTGCGTCGCTGGCGATGGAAGGTGTGACAAGAGCAGAAAAGGACTCGCTCGACTTGCTGGTCAAGCGCTACCCGGATGGGGAGCTGGGTCGATTCTTGCACCGCGCGGTGCCGGACGCGAGCATACCGCAGCTCGAAGTTCGCGGGCCCGTGGACACGTGGTCGTTCGAGCGCGACTCGGCACCACAGCTGCCGGATCGGATCGTGATGCTTGTGGGCGGCACAGGCGTGACGCCAGCCTATCAGCTACTTACCAATCTGTTCGGACACCCGAACAGGCCTGCTTCTTCGCACGCCGCATCACCGCGCGTAGAGGTGCTGTACGCCATGCCGGACCTGGACAACGCCTTGCTGGTGCCCCAGCTGTATGCGCTGGCCAACAGCAATCCGGACAAAGTCGGCGTCAGTCTCTTCGCCGAACATCTTCCTTCCACCAACTCGGCGACAGCAGCGCTCGGGCAGCTGCAGACACAAAGCACCAAGCGCAGAAGCTGGCTTCCATTCTTCGGCAGTGGCTCGAGTCTGGATGCCAAGCTGCAACTCGGAACGGATGGCGCATCGACGACGATCCCCGTATTCGAGTCGAGGATCACGCAGGATCACCTGCGCCGTACCCTCGCACCCACAGCGGCGTCGCGCACGCTCGTGCTCGTCTGCGGGCCCGACGGAATGGTCACTGCGCTGGCAGGACCAAAGTCGCGCGACGGCCAGAGTCAGGGCGCTCTCGGAGGCACTCTCGCACATCTCGGCCTAAAACAGCAAGACGTATTCAAGCTCTAGCGTCTCCATAACAGCGTAATGATTAAAAAGGGAGGGTATACAGAGTTCATGTTGTTAGAAAGGGGCTTTTTAGACGCCGGTCTTTTTGCGCTGACCGTCACGCAGCACGTTGTTCTGCGCATGTTGCTTTTGCGGGTTGAGCGATTCGGTGTGTACGAGCTGTGCGTCTTCCTGCGGGTTGGGATAGGCGTCTGCCGTGCGTTGCTGGACAGCTACAAGGCCGAGGTGGTATCGGAGCAGGGCGGCGAGCTGCGAGCGTGCGAGTGCGAGGCGCGAGTCGTCACCCGCCTCGAGCGGGCGCTGGAAGAGCGAAGCCGTATTCCACTCGGTCGCCAGCTGGGTTGGCACCGATCGATCCGCAATCACAGCGTCTGGATCCGCGTGATTGATCGACGCCGGATCGAACCGCAGCTCTTCCGGCAGCAAATGCTGGGGTGCAATGTCATTGGTGGCTCGTATCGCCTCGACGACCGGCGCGAGCTGGTCGGTCACAGGCTCGCCGAATGTGATCGACACGTCATTGCCAAAGCGCGGCAGCCACTTTGGCTTTGCCCTTGGCTCGGGCATCATCCGATCGAAGCCCGTGATCCAAATCGGTACGACGGTCGGCAACCTTTCGGCCTCGAGCAGCATCCTGGCGATTCCCCACTTGAATCGGCGCAGCCGCGAGCTCGTGCTGACATTCACATAACCCTCGGGAAACAGATGCACCCAGTTGGCAGTGTTGAGCTTGCTGATCGCCTCGTCAATCGCCTTTTGATAGATCCCACCGCCTCGGTGAGTCTCGATGCACTGGCCGTTTCGGAAGAAGCGCGCAAGCATGGAGTTGGTGAACATGATGTCGCTCGCGCCAAGCGTCCAACGCACCGTGCGTGGGTCGCGGAAGGTAGAGGCCGGTAAAGTGCCCCAGATCGTCGGCTCGTCGAGCACCGAGATGTGGTTGCAGTAGGTCAGCAGCCCGCGCGACGATGCCGTGCGCTCAGCCGAGTGCAGCTGCGCCAGGAAGCGGTCCAGTCCACGCACCGTGACGTTGCGACAGCCGAAGCGTAACAGATTGCGCGCAAACGCAGCCACGGCACGGATGGTGTACGTCGACGACGACGACGGCACGGGCGCCATGGCGGAGGTCGATATCGTCGACGCGGTCGCTGCCCTCGCCGTAGATACCGCCGCTGCTGCACTAAACGGTTTCAGAGCGCGCGCTGTGGCCACCACCATGCTTTTCGCAACCCCAGGCAGGCGGTTGCTATGTCCCTATCGCCCTTGGAAAGATAGCCGGAGCTCGGTCGTGTGAAGCCGAGAATAGCCGCCGATGAATCCGTCCTGAGACGCTCGAGGTCGAAATGCAGCTCCTGTTGCGCCTGACCGATGGATAATGCCAGTCGACCGACGCTCGAAGGTGGGTTGAGTGTTGGATGAAGGTGGATTGCAAAGCCGGCGGGCAATGGAGGGGTCCACAATGGACCTCGGCTCAGCTCGGCGGAATTCGGGCACAAGCAAAAAATGCGGCTTTGCACTGCATCGCTTACAAACACAGAGTGGCCCGACAAGCACGTTTCTTCTCCTCGATCGGAAAATTAATTTTTAGCCAACATCGCCAAAAGTGGAGGAACGTAACTGCAAAGTCAGCGTGACATAATCGTGAGTGCTCAAGAATCCTCTCGTCTGACCGGCTCCGCTGGTGCGGAAGGCTTCCACCCCTCCTTCTCCACATCCTCTTCCCAACCCATCTTCGACAAACCCACACATCATGGATCTCAGCTCGTTAACAGGCAAGTCTGCCACTGGCGCTAGTGCGAGCTCGGCCACCTCGGCTGAGCGCAAGGAAGCCATCAAGCAGCAGGTGTAAGTTTTCCCACCCCTTCTTCACCACGCCTTGATCCCCACCCCAAGTTCACGGCGCTGACTTAGGTCTTACGGCATGTTTGATCGGGATGGCAGTTCTTCGGAGCTGGCGATGGCGAATGCGCAGCAGCTCATCACCAAGGCGACCGAAAAGTGCTACGCCAAGTGCATCCCGGCTCCTGGATCGAGCCTGTCGGGCAAGGAGCAGACGTGCCTCACCCGCTGCATGGAACGCTACTTTGAGGCCTTCAACATCGTCTCGTCCACGTACGTCCGCAGGGTCGGCAACGAGCGTGCTGCTGGCGCCGTCGCAGAGGCCGGCCTTTGAAGTTTGCCCATGTATCAGTACCTACACCAAAAGTGTCAATCAACACCACTCGCTCGCAAGACTGTTGGAATCCCATAGCTTTCTCAGGCCATGTGGTGGCTTGACACCATCATGCAGCACGAACATCGGCGGTGTCAGACTATGTTTGATTGCGGTGAGGTTTTGGCATCAGCGGATACTGCCGAAGAGATTGAGGGCGGATCTGCGGGGTGGCGTGGGAGCCGCATCTGCATTGGCGGCCTCTTCCGCGCCTTGCGCATCCGCTTGGGTTTGCAGTGACAACAGCTGGGCAAGCGTAACGTCAGAGCCGTTGTTCCCGACAGCAGTTCGAGACTTTGACCGTGAGTTCGCGGTGGCATCAAGACTGACGTCGCGGATTCGTTTCAAAGCGCCAGCCGTGCCCTTCCCTGTGGACGCTGTGGGGCTCGTCTTGGGACCAAACACGACGATTCTGCGGATGTGCGTGTCTTTGCCGTTGAGATGGTTGGCGAGAATGCACACTTGCAGCAGCCACAAGCGTATACCATCCTGCTCGTCCTCTTCATCCGACCCTCCCTCCTCCCCCTCGCCGTTGGTCTGCTCGTTCTCGCCATCCGCCTCGTCGCGCTCTTCATCTTCCTCCTCCGTAGCTGCGTCTACAGTGCCAGGTGTCATGCTAAAGTGCTTCCATCCCTGGGGCGTGTCGAAGGTGCGCTGTCGAACGGGCGTCAGGTCGTGGTAGTTGGTGCCCGCCTTGATGGCGATCTTGGTGGGCGTGTACGAGTCATCCTGCTTGACGTCGAGAAAGATGGAGACGTGTGTGACGCACGTGCGCCGTGCGAATTGTATGTTGATCAGGTGCGGCTGGTTGCCGTCCGACTGCCACAGCTTGGTCAGGTCCGCAGACCGAAGCTCGGCTACGCCAGAGCCCGGCTTGTACGACGATAGCGTCCATGAGGTTCCCGGCGTCGAGCCAACGTCGACCTTGGTGCTGCGATCTACCGATCAAAGAATCAGAAGAGGTCGCAGGTGTCAGCGGTGAGGGAGCAAGAGCACTGAAGAAGACGAGGAGGCTCACCGTCAACGTCATAGATGCGGCGCGGACGCTTTTTGCGGAATGGCGAGGATGGGCGCGGCTCTGGTGCAGAGTGGCTGGTACTGGCGACTGCGTGGACCTCCATATCGTATGCCTTCTCGGAGTGGGCGCTCGTTTGTCGGTGTCTGCGGGCACGGAAGGAATGCTTGGTGGCGCGATGCAAAGCGCCGAGAGGCAAAAGGTGCGGGACTAAAAGTAACACTTTCCGTCAAGCACAGAAGCACAGACTGCCGGCTGCTTTACGCGCCGGCAATCACAATTCTCCACCATTCGACGCGGCGGCCCTCAATACCGATTTCTCAGGACCCCCCAGATGCAAATGTGTACCCTCAGATGCAACCGTCTACGATTCTTTACCGCACTCGTATCGGTCACACGGCTGTCGCAGTCATCTATGCATTGCCAGTCTGAATAAGAAAGTGCCTATCAGCCAATTTTCACGAGCTGGACCTGTTCTCCTCTTGGTCATCGGAGGCAGGCTTGGCGCTCTCGTACGAGGGCAGCTCCCTATCCTCGATAAAGGCGCAGCCAATGACGGTGCCGACGCTGACGAGGGCAATGCCGATAAACACCCAGCGGAGCGCATATGCGTACGACTCGACGGCAGCCTTTTGGAGCTCCTTGGGCAGCTCTGGGACGATCGAGGTCTTGTGTCTGATCTCGGAGATGATCCTGTCGGCATCCTTGCCCGTGATCCTCTGTCGCAGCTGTCGTTTGAGCAGAGCCTGGAAGAGTGTACCGCCTCCGGAAACGCCGAGGATCTGACCCGTGTTGCGCGCCATGTACGACATGCTGGTGGCCACGGCAACGTCCGAGCGCGGCACCGAGTTGATGAGTGCGATGAGCGTGCACGTTAACACGCCCGCCGTTCCGAATCCATGCGGAATGATCGAAATATAGGTAAAAGCCTCGGAGCTGTGCTGGCTCATGAGCGCAAAGCAGACAATGGATACGGTGATGAGCATCGAGTTGACCAGGTTGTAGGTATAGTACCTGCCCGAGTTGCGCATCACAATGCCCGCCAGCACCGAGCCGATGCTGAGCGCCACGCTGTTGGGGATCAGATGCAGACCCGCCAGCGAGGGCGTTTCGAGCTTGACCGCCTGGAAGAAGAGCGGAAAGTGGTAGAGCGTGCCGAACGACACGATCGACAGGCAGAAGTTGGCAAACGCGACTGCAGCACCCGAGCGCTGCGTGATGAGCCGCAGCGGCAGGATTGGGTTGCGAGCGATGCGAGCCTCGGCGTAGAAGAAGAAGACGATGCTGGCGAGTCCAACAAGGAAACCTCCCCAGACCGCAGGGTGCGAGATGGCCAGATCGTTGGCGCTCATCAGACTGAGTGCGATGAGCGTGCTGGACAGACCGAGCACGAGCGAAAAGGCGCCGAAGAAGTCGATCGACTTGAGCTTGTCCCACTTGGACTGGTGCGCGAGCGAATTGGGCGTCTTGACGTTGACAAATACGAACGCGAGCACGTAGTCGGTCAGCAGCAGCGGGATCTGGATGAGGAAAGCGCGTCGCCATCCGAGCGTGTCGTTCATCCAGCCGCCGATAGGCCCTCCAAGGCCTGATCCAAGTCCGAAGACAATGTTCGTGAGCCCCTGGAGAAGTCCGCGCTGCTTGAGCGGAACGAGGTCGGAGAGTACGATGCTGGTGGTGGTGGTAAGTCCGCCGCCGCCCATGCCTGCCAGGGCACGCGCAAAGATGAGCATGTTCATCGAAGTGGACAGACCGCAGAGCAGGGTGCCGGTGGTGAAGAAGGTGAGGGCGGTGTACATGCAGTTCTTGCGTCCGATAATGTCTGCCATGCGGCCGTAGAGCGGGGTGAAGCAGGCGACCGAGAGGAGGTAGGCGGATCCGAGCCACTGCGCCTGCTCGGACGCGTTGAAGGAGCTGCTGATGCTCGAGATGAGTGTGGCGGTCACCGTGCCATCCATGCTCGCCACGAACACGGGTACCCACAGCGCCGTGAGCAGCGGTGCAAGCTTGCTCAACGGCGGCATGACCTTGACGTGATCCTCTTCGCCTCCATTGTCGTTCTCTGTGGGTGACGAGGACAGCGACGACGAGTCAACGCCGTCATTGTCTCGGTTGTCGGACGTTGAACGATAGCTCGACGTTGCACTGTTGTCCTTGTGAGAGGTCAGCAGTGCCGACCTCTCGTCGACGGTGCCATTGGACCGAGCCATGTTGAAGCAAGGTGGTGGCAGCAGATGAAGGAGTGATGTGTGGGGCCAAGGTCGAATACAGTGACGCGGTAATGCAAGCCAATAGTGGGCCGGCGTGAGCTCATTCGCCTGTGTTGCACACCCCGGCTTTTGATAGGCGATTTTCCCGGCGAATTTCGGCGCGCCTCAGTGCCCTCACCGAGTCTCAACACCTCCTTCCATGCATCGACCGACGCCACAGTCGGCTGGAATAGACGGCGGACCGCCTGCCTGCCGCTCAACACACAATCACGGTACAGCCGTGCAGCTCCTGCAGCACCTCACGATCCTAACTCCTATCGTGCTCCGCGGCCGAGCTTCCGTCAAGAAGCAAGCCTTGACCGCATGAGCGTGGGGGACTGCCATGTGCTCTCCGTGGCATCCTCTACGCTGTCGGCCCGTGGGTCCGAAGTCTCCTCCTCACACTGCGTCCAACACCCGACAGGTCCGAGCACTGAAGCCGCTGCTCCGTCATTGGTCTCGAGACGTCCTTCCTTCGAGATGTCAGACATCAATCAATCTGTCGACTGCAGAAAAATCGTCAGAGATGTTATGTCGTAGTTGTGGACATTTTGAACTTAAAAACTCTCTCCCGTCTCCCGAAAAGCCTCGGAAAAAGGGTCGAGCGAAAGGCGGCAAACCAAAAATTTCGTGCGTTTTTCCTTTTTCTTGCCTGTTGCTGCTCGACACTTTTTTTCTGCGCAGCCCAGCCTTGGAAGTTTGTGGGTGGCTCGCTGAGGCCAACGATTCACTCGAACCACGCAAGGCTGCTTCTTCTCTTTCTTGAATCACCACGCTCATCACCACTTGAGTCTCAGGTCACTCCGACACCATGCCTGGAATCAAGCGGTCTCGTCCTGCAGAGGATGCGCCGGCATCTTCCGCCGCCGCCAGCTCCTCCAAGTCGAGCCACACCAAAAAGTCAAAGAGTGCTTCATCCGCTCCCGCCGCAACCTCCGCACCCTCCTCGTCGCTTCTCTCGGCCCAAGAGGTCGACTTCCCTCGTGGTGGAAGCTCTGGTCTCACCGCACTCGAGTTCCGCGAGGCAAAGCGCGAGGCGCGCTCCGAGTCCGCCGCCAACGAGCTCCTCTTCAAGGACGCAAAGGACGAGCAGGCAGAGGCCAAGCGCAAGAAGAACAAGCAGAAGTACAACCGAGAAAAGCGCAACGATGCAAAGAAGAAGCGTACTTCCACCACCGCTGCAGCCGCTGCTTCTGCCTCCGCATCACAGTCCGAAAAGAAGGACCACATCCGCATCGAGCACATCAACTACAAGCGTCTCGTCCCCGGCTCCAAGCTGCTCTGCTCCGTGCTCGCCGTCCACCCGCTCGCCGTCGTCGTCTCGTTGCCAAACCAGCTCCTCGGCCATATCCCCGTCACCCAGATCAGCCCTCAATTCACACAACGCTTGCAGGCCGCTGCCGACGCTGCGGCCGAAGAGTCCGATGACGACGACGAGAGCATGAACGCAGACAGCGACAGTGACGATGACGATGACGACGCCGCCAGCTCCTCCAACAAGCGCTCCAAGAAGAAGGTGCCTGAGCTGCGTGACCTCTTCCACGTCGGTCAGTGGCTCGTCGCCAGCGTCGTCCAGGTTCGCGGCGGAGACGTCGCCAGGGGCCGCCCCACGCGCGAGGGCGGTGAATACGAAAAGGAGTCTCGTCGTGTCGAGCTCTCGCTCGCTCCCCAACTCGTCAACGCTGGCGTGTCTGTCTCCGACCTGGATGCCGGTGCCACTCTCTCGGCCACCATTTCGAGCGTCGAGGACCACGGCTACATCCTCGACAGCGGCATCGGCGAGTTCCGCGGATTCGTCTCATTCGCCGAAGCCGCCAAGCTGCCAGAAAACTTCCATGCAGGCAAGAACGGAAAGTCGCTCCAGGTTGGCAGCGTCGTCTTCGCCAAGATCACCAAGGTCCCCGAGAACAAGCGCAGCTTCGAGGCTACGCTCGACCCCAAGGCCGTCTCCACCACCCCGATCAAGCACGTCCCCAGCATCACCGCCGTCCTCCCCGGCACCCTCACCAAGGTTCTCGTCACTGCCGCGCTCCCCACCGGCCTCAACGTCAAGCTCTTCGGCATGTTCGACGCAACCATCGACCGGTTCCACCTTCCCGAGCTGCCCGAGGGCAAGGACATTCCAGACGTATACAAGGAGGGCTCCAAGCACGTCGCTCGTGTCCTCTGGGACCTGCTTAGCCCTCCCTCGGCAGCGCTGCAGGGTGAGAACCCGGAACACGAGCGCAAGTTTGGCCTTTCCCTCGCTCCCCAGGTGCTCTCGCTCCAGGCACCCGTCGCCAAGGACCAGCAGCTCCTTCAGCACGCATACCCCATCGGCACCCCAATCAAGGTGACCGTCGTGCAGACCGTCACCGACTGGGGCCTCATCGTCTCGGTGAAAGGCACCGATCTGCGCGGCTTTGTTCACATCTCCCAGGTCTCGGACGACCACGTTGTTGCGCTGCCGCCATCCAGCGGTCCATTCTGCAAGGGCACCGAGCACAAGGCCCGTGTTGTCGGCCACTCGCCCACCGACCGCACCCTCCAGCTCTCGCTCAAGGCGTCCGTGCTCGAGCGCAAGTTCATGCGCGTGTCGGAAGTCGAGGTCGGCGAGGTGGTCAACGCTACCATCATCAAGCTCGGCTTGCCCAACGCCATCTTCCTCCAGCTCCAGGGCCACGTCGACGGCGTCGTCTTCGCAAACCACTTTGCCGACGTCAAGCTCACCCAGCCCGAGAAGCGATTCAAGCCGGGCCTCCAGGTCAAGGCGCGTGTACTCGACGTCGATCCCAGCCGCAACCGCATCGTGCTCACATGCAAAAAGTCGCTCGTCAAGTCGGATCTGCCCATCGTCGGCTCCATGCAGGATGCGCGTGTCGGTGTCGTGACCCACGCCACCGTGTTCCGCGTCCAGGTCAACTCGATCATCGTCAACCTCTTTGGCGGCCTCAAGGCGCTCATCCCCGGTAGGGAGGCGAGCGAGGCCTCGTTCGAGGATGTCAAGTCCAGCTTCACCGAGGGCAAGGTGGTCAAGATGCGCATCACCGAGGTCGACTACGAAAATCAGAGGCTTGTGGGCAGCATCAAGCAGGCCTCGCCTGAATTCTTGGCCAAGCTCAACGTGGATGCCGTCGAGGTTGGCGAGAAGGTGGTCGGCAAGGTCGCTGCGGTGCACAAGGAGGTGGTGGTGCTTTCGCTTGTGCCGTCGGGCGTGCGCGCGCTGCTCTCCCTGTCCGTGCTGGCTGCCATGAGGGGCACTTCCGCCGAGGAGCTCCTCGAGAGTCTCGAGGAGGACCAGGAGATCGACAACCTCGTCGTCTCGGTCAAGAACCCCGAAAAGGGCCTCGTCATTGTGGCAGACAAGGTCAGGTCGAGCAAGACTGCTCGCGATGCCAACGGATCTGTTTCCACGTCTGCGCAGGTCGAGCAGGGCGCCGTGGTCAAGGGTCGCGTCATTCAGAAGAACGAAAAGTACCTCGACTGTGTCGTTGCGCTCGGCACCGCCACGCGCGCTACGCTTCACATCACTGATCTTGCTGACGACTTCGCCAGCGGCGTCTCGCTTCCTCCTCCCGGAGACAACATCGACTGCTTCGTGGTGTCGCTCAAGGCCAACGGCAAGAGCGGTGTGGTCTCGACGCGTGCCTCGCGCATCTCGCCCTCGAACGCCGAGGTGACCGATGCCGAGATCACCGCCATCACCGAGCTGACCAAGGGCCAGAAGGTGCGCGGCTTCGTCAAGGCGATCACCAACGTCGGTGTCTTCGTCTCGCTGGGCCGCAAGCTCGATGCGCGCGTCCAGGTGCGTGAGCTGTTCGACGAGTTTGTGCGCGACTGGAAGAAGCGCTTCACCGTCGGTCAGGTGGTCAGCGGAACGATCATGGACGTCAACGCCAACCAGAACGAAATTGAAATGTCGCTCAAGAGCACGCCCGGCAGCATCAAGCCGCGTGCCGAGCGCGCACAGGAGCGCGCCGAGGCCGACGGCAAGAAGCGCCCCAAGCGTCTCACCGACTTCAAGGCCGGTGACAAGGTCAAGGGCTTCATCAAGAACATCATCGACTTTGGCGTCTTCGTCCAGATCGAGGGCACCAACGTGTCGGGTTTGGCGCACATGAACGAGCTCAGCGACGGCAAGGCCGACGAGGCGCTCAAGGCGTTCCGTGTGGGCGACAAGGTGCGCGCCATCGTGCTCAGGATCAACGAGGAGAAGAGGAAGATCAGCTTCGGCCTCAAGCCCTCGTACTTTGACGCGGCTGACTTCGAAGACAGCAGCGACGAGGACGAGGACGATGAAGACGAGGACGAGGAGATGGACGAAGACGATGTCGCCGACATCGGCTCTGATGCCGAGGACGACGCGAGCGACAGCGAAGACGACGACGAAGTTGATGTCATCGAGATGGATGAGGACAGTGATTCCGAGGCGGAAGCTGCGCCTTCCAAGTCCAAGACGTCCAAGGTTCCCTCGCTTGCTCTCTCGGGTGGCTTCTCGTGGTCCGCAGGAGCTGGCGACGACGACGCTGCGGACGAGCTGGATTCGTCAGACTCTGACTCGGACTCTGACTCGGATTCTGAATCCAAGGCGGCCGCGCTCAAGAAGGAGAAGGCCAAGGCGCGCAAGTCGCGCAAGGGCGCTGCGCTCGAGGAGGACCTGACTGCGGACCTTGCAACCAAGGCGCCCGAGTCGTCGAGCGATTTTGAGCGCCTTCTGCTGGGCTCTCCCAACAGCTCGTTCCTATGGATCCAGTTCATGTCGTTTGCGCTGCAGCTTTCAGACGTGGACAAGGCGCGCGAGATCGCGCGTCGCGCACTCAAGGTAATCAACTACCGCGAGGAGCAGGAGCGCATGAACGTGTGGATTGCGCTGCTCAACCTCGAGAACACGTACGGCTCGGACGAGACGCTCGAGGCGACGTTCAAGGAGGCTGTGCAGGCCAACGATGGATTCACAATGTACCTCAAGATGGTCAACATCCTCGAGGCCGCCGAGAAGAACGACGCGGCCGAGGAGTTGTTCGTCAAGGCCAAGGCAAAGTACTCGACGACGCCTGATTTCTGGATCGAGTATGCGCGCTACCTGCTGCGTACCGGTCAAGCCGATGCGGCTCGTGCGCTTCTGCCGCGTGCCATGCAGGCGCTTGACAAGCGCGACCACACGAGCACCATCACGCGCTTTGCGATCAACGAGTTCAAGCTCGGCGACGCCGAGCGGGGCCGAACAATCTTTGAGGGACTGGTGGATTCGTACCCGAAGCGCCTGGATCTGTGGTGGCAGTACCTAGACCAGGAGTCGCGACTGGAC
>AWNI01000008.1:1918687-1938766 GCA_000517465.1 Moesziomyces aphidis | reverse complement strand
GCGGGGCCGAACAATCTTTGAGGGACTGGTGGATTCGTACCCGAAGCGCCTGGATCTGTGGTGGCAGTACCTAGACCAGGAGTCGCGACTGGACGACAATCAGAACCAGGTGCGCAACCTCTTCGAGCGCACGCTCACGCTCAAGCTCACCGCCAAGAAGGGCAAGAGCCTGCTCAAGAAGTGGCTCGAGTACGAAAAGGCTCACGGAGACGCAAAGAGCCAGAACGCCGTGCTGGCCAAGGCCAAGCAGTTCGTCGACGAGATCGCCCGCAAGAACCAGGCTGACGACCAGGACGAGGATGACGAGTAGACGTGTTTCACCCGCACGTTTCATATGTACCCAGCAGATGCTTTCAAATGCTACGATACGGTTTCGCTATTATTCCAAGTCCGGCTGCAAATCGCGCGTGGTGTCGACGAGGCTGTGGCACGAGCCGAGCCGTCATCGTGACTTCCATGAGTGCATCGTGGTCGTAATGTGACAGGTTTGCGAAGAGGGAACCGCTATGCTACGAACATATGATTGAGCGAGCTTTGATTCGCAAGTTGACTGCGACGAGATCGATGCTTTCGAAGGCGAAGAGGCGCTTTAGGCGATGTGGCGACCGAGCAGCTCGTTGAGGTAGTACAGAGCGACGGGAGCTGCAAGTCAGAGCGAATCTCAATGTCAGTCAGCCTGTCCGTTCGCGTGCATCAGGACACCTTTAGTCGACCATACGAAGCCACGCAAGCGACGAGGGCCACCTCAGAACTTACCGGACCAGAGACCGGCAGCGTAGACAGCGAACTGCTTGAGGGTGTTGCGTGCCTGGAGGCGAGCGGCGGCTGCCTCTGCGGGCGAAGGCTGACTGGGAGCACCACCGAACATTGTGAAGCGTACGGATGTCAGAGAGCGAGATGGTGGTCAGAATCGATCGAAGAGGCGATGGAACCTCGGCGTGAAGTGGAGAATTTTTGGCCGGCCCGATCGATCCCGATCCGCAGCCCCAAGCTCAGGGTCCAGAGGAAGAAAGTCGCCGCAACTAACTTTGTTCCGCACCCTCTGCATATCCACCATCCAACAAGGCGAGAGAGCAGCACGACATGGACAGCCACGCCGAGTGCAGCAAAGATGCAATCACACCACGATCGAAAAGTAACGGTGGCGCAGGGGTGAAGCGCACGACGGTCCAGCACCAGCAGCTGCCTCCGCGGCCCAAACTCGTCCCCGCCTATCCCTCGGCTGCTGGACGCACGCCGCCTCGCAACTCGCACGCCGAAGGATCGAGCTTGCCCTTTTCGCTTGCCGGTCTGACAGCAACTCAGGATGGAGAGGCGGACGGCAGGTGGGTGTCAGTGATTACAGCGCCGGCGTATGCGCCGCTTCGGTGCTGGCGCAGCGTGATGCAGAGCCTGATACGGCATCCCGAGCGCAACTCGAGCAACATCCTTCGAGCCGACATCCTCGCAGACACATCTGCTACCGAAAGTAGCGAGAAGGAGGCAGCTGGTGGTTGGAAGAAGCAGTGGACAGTGCGTAGAGCGCTGCTCCCACGACGGCCTAATCTTGACTGGCGCATGGAGCAGGACTGCTCCCTCTACTACCGCTACCGAGCTCCAGGCACGGCTTCGAATCACCGTGATTCAGACGATCAGGCGCACGGAGATGATCACCACGAGGAGGAGAACGTCGAAGAGGCTCTTGTGGTGTACACGCCACTGGTGGGCGTGGAAAGCCACCCCAAAATGGCTGTCCCGCCCACAGTACAATCAGCGGCCATCGGCGCTCCTCCACCGCACGAGGCGTATGTGCCGTTCTACCACCCCAAAGTGCGCGCTTTGGCCTTCCACTTTCGGCGCATTCCCAGCTCTGACGACTCTCAGGCTGTCGTGTACGGCGAGCTCGGCATCTCTCTCGTTCCTTTTTCTTCCGCCCCGGATGCTGAGTCGGACGGGCAGTTTGGGCCGACGCATCGGCTGTCGCGCGTGGGGCTGTCGCTGCTCACCACGCTGCACATGCACACGTGGGGCGAGCTGCACAGCTACCAGAAGCGCGTACACCACGACCAGATCGTCGCACGCACGCTCTACCAGGACACGTACCTCGAGCTCAAGTCGCGCTACGCCTCGCACCTCATTGCAACGTGGGCAGAGGCAACCGATCCGACCAAGCACGTGTTTGAGGAGATGGGAATCGCCGCCTTCCTCATTGCGCTGTGGCGTCAGCTGTACGCAGCCGAACAACCCGCAGATGGGAACGAGGAGTGGAAGCGCGGGGTAAAGTTCGTCGATGTCGGATGTGGAAATGGCTTGCTCACCTACATCCTGAGCCACGAAGGGTTTAAAGGTGTAGGGTTGGATCTGCGCGCAAGGAAGAGCTGGACACAGTACAGGAACGATGGCGCAGAGCTGCACGAATGGACGTTCAACCCCGCCGACCTCATTCACACACCAGCGGCCAGCGATGTCTGGCAAGGCGCGTTCTTGATCGGCAACCATGCGGACGAGTTGACGCCGTGGCTTCCCGTGTTGGCGACGCACTACGGCTGCAGCGGATTCATCAACTTGCCCTGCTGCTATTTTGGCTTGGACGGCACGAGGGACTTCCCACTACTGCTGCGTGGAGTTGTACCGCGCAACGAGCAGTATCTTGCGTACGTCTCGCATGTCCATCAGCAGTTTGGTTGGCATGTGGAACTGGAGCCACTGCGCATTCCAAGCACCAAGAACTGGTGCTTTGTCGGTCGAACTCGCACACCACTCGACCCAAATTCCCCAGACGCTGTCGTCTTTCAAGAGCGCCTCGATGTCGCTATCCAACAAGCCCTCGCCTCGGGCTGGGCGCCTCGCTCCGGCCAAACCTAGACACACACGCGGCAGCCAAGGGAATATGAGTGCATTTCCAATCGCAGTCTCTACTCTGAATGCCAGCCGTAGCGCATGAAGGCATCGACGGTGCTGACTTTCGCATCGGTAAACGCCGAGAGGATGCCGCGCGCCTCCATGTAGAGCCACACCTTGATCATGGGCAGCATACGCTTGATCTCCTCCTTCTTAGGCACGTGCATACCGCCACCCTCCTGGTGCTGCAACTCGCGTCCCAAATGCCTCAGGATCGGCAGCGCGCTCTTGAACAGGTCCATGTCCGGATCGAGCTGTCTACCGATGCCCTCGAGCAGCAGGATGGAGATGACCGTGTTGACAAAGTCGGCCTCCATCTTGACGTGGTGGTCGCGCACGGCCATGAGCACCTTGTTGAGCACGTCCGAGATCTTGATCTTTGCGAGCGAAAACGTCTTGGACTTGACGCTCAGCACGAGATCCTGCATCTTCATCGCAAATACGTCTTCGTCCACCACCAGGTCGGGCGTCCTGCATCGCTCCACCATCAGGTGTCCCGCGAGTGCGCCGTCAAACTGAGCCACGGCCGAAAAGAGGTCGAGGAAGTTGCGCCTATTGAGCGGAGTCAGCTCGACGGTGAGACCGGCGTCGATGAGCACGATCTCGGGCTGGTAGCCCTGCGCGTCGAGCCGATCGAGCTCGTCGAGCCACGCGTCCTGGTCGTGGTTGAGCGGACGCAGACGCTGGACGATGCTCTCGTCCACCTGGTCGTCGGGCGTAGCCGGCGCCTTGCGGTGACCGGGCGCATAGTCGCTGTCGAACTTGCTCAGGATGCGCGCAAAGAGGTCCGAGAGCAGCGACTCGGTGGAGGGCTTGTAAAACTTGATCATGATGTTGCCCGGATGCAGATCGGCATGGGTGAAGTTGTCGATGAGCAGCATGTTAAGGAAAGCATCCAGGCCGAGGTTGGCGATGCGGTGGTCGAACTTGGCGCCGCCGAGCTGGAGGAAGTGTTTGAGCGGAAGCGCGTCCTCGAACTCTTCGATGAGCACCTGCTTCGTGCTGAACTCGGTGAGCGGACGCGGGAACGAGATGGCGGAGCGGCGGCGCGAGAAGTTGTGCTCAAACCTGCGCAGGTTGTTGCCCTCGTTGCGCAGATCGAGCTGCGAGAACATCATGTCGGCAAACACATCGACCTCCTCTGGGAACGAAAGCCATTCTGCACCAGGAATGACGTTGATGAGGCTGGCGAAGAAGCGCATGATCTTGATGTCGCGTCCGATGGTCTTTTCGACACGCGGGTGGAGGATCTTGATGGCAACGCTATTGGTAGGGATCTGGGGTGGCGCCACGTCCTCTTCGTAGGAGAGTGCAAGCGTTTTAGAAAGCTTCTTTGTGGTCTCGCCGGAAGTTGGCTCCTTCTTGGCTCTTCTATATCCAGGTGGCAGTAGATCATGCTTGAGCTTTGCCTTGTATACCTGTGCTACAGCGCCGATGCCCATGGGCTCGTGGCCAAACTCTTCAAAGATCTCGTCAAAGGGCATCTGGAAGATGCGCTCGATGACGCGCTTGGTGTAACGGAATGAGTGCGGCTTGCCGTTGGAGTGCAGGCGTCCAAGACGCTGGCACAGCTCCTCAGGGAAGAGATCTTGACGACTGCCGGCCCACTGTGCGAGCTTGATAAAGGTGGGCCCTGCGCGCTCCATCTGTTTGACCAAGAACGAGTACCACCAGATGGCGCCCCAACGATCGCCGTCCTCGTCCTTGCGCACCTTTCTGCCGCGCATGCGCCCTTTCTCGCGCCGAGCACCGACGAGGAGCATGGGTGCTGCGAGGATGACGGGAGCAAAGAGAAGGAGGAGGTAGAGGAAGCGACGTGCGGTGCCGAAGGGCTCGATGATCCAGACCTGTACGATGTTTCCGATCTTGAAGAAGACGCGGACGACGATATTGCGTCGTGCCAAGTCTTCGTCATCTTCCTCGACGGGAGGAGCAAAGTCACGATGCTGCGGGTTCTCTGGCTGCGGGTCGGTTGAGGAGGTATCGGACTGGAGCGGGCCTTGTGCGAGGTAGTATCCGATGAGGAGGGACCCGCCGATGCCAGCGATGGCCATCGATGCGATGCGGGCTGAGCTGCGATGCGAGTGTGAGCTGTGGCCCGCGTAAGATTCAGCAGACGCGGCATAGAAGCGCTTATTTGACTGTATCAGGTAACGGATGCTGGTGGTCGGTCTTGAGGCGTGGTGGAGCAGTGGTCTTGTAGTAGCATGGGTAAGTATGGAAGGCGAAGCAGCGGTGCTTAACAACGCCAGCTGTGGTCTTGCAGCGAGGCCGAATCGTGCCGAGGCTGTGTTTGTGAGGCGGGCGCCCACGGGGGCCACGAGGGCGGGACGTAAGAGTGGCATAGTGTGTGTCCTGGCAGCAAGAATTGCTACGGTGTAGGAAGACGATGGCCTCGACCTACATGCCCCTGGCGCAAAGTGGTCCGGAAGAGCGTGAGAATGTTGCGATTGTTGCTGTCGATGGTGGTGGTGTTGTGCCTGATAAGGTCGGCGCAAGCGGTCGGGTCTCCCTCTCTCTTGTGCTCAGGCACCGCGACACGAGCCATTCCGAGAGGTGTGAAAAGCAGCGACTACGTAGCGCTGCATCTGGGCGCTGTCGCTGCACTCAGCCGGCCGTGCGTTTCCGTTCGGGATTTCTGCCTCCACCTGGATCGCGTCGAGTATTTTTGAGTATTTGTGTTTGAAAAATGGACTGCACTTTGTGCCGCTCTCACATCTGCATCGGATGCGCGTGGCGCTCCAACACGCTCATTTCATTAAATTCTGCAGGGCGCGACTGCAGTGGCACGACTTCAGTGTGCTGTCAAGAAGAACGCGTTTCCTTTTCGACTTTCGACTTACGGCAGACAGGCGAATCTCTCTGGGCTCCGTCCGCACTTTGGTCCGCTCCACACGGCGTCAATCAGTGCAGCTCAGCCCCGTCCTTCCCCCACCCCATGTTCCGCCTTTCCGCGCTCGTGCTCCCCTCCTCCTACCTTTCCCCTCCCCCTCATAGACAGCCGGCACCATGAACGAGGACAACGACTACGAGCAGGAGCGGCTCAAAAACATCAGGGAGAATGAGCGCCTCATGAAGGAGCTCGGCGTCATGGGCGGTTCCTCGGCCATCGGCGGGCCGCCCCCCAAGCGCGCCACCCCATCCAGGCCCAAGAAGCCCGCCACGCCCAAGGGCAAGGCCGACTCTACACCGACCCGCATCATGCCCACCCGCTCCAGCGCACGCCTCGCCGGACACGAGGCAGACTCCGAGACCCTCAAGCGCAAGTACGAGAAGGAGGCCGAGGAGGCACAGCGAGCCGCCGACGCAGCCAAGCGCGCACGCCACCAGCAGTTCGACCTCTCCGGTATGACCGGTGGCGAGCTCGAGGAGGAAGCCATCCTCGCCCTCGAGGCTACCCTCAGCAGCCTCGCCTCCAACGCCGCATCCGCCGCAGAGCTTCTAGACATCAAGCACGAAAACAAGCGCAGAGCCACGAAGCAAGAAGACGACCAACACAGTGCCGATCGAACCGAGCTAGAGCAGATCCTCAACAAGATGACGCTAAAGAGCGCAGCCAAAGTCACTCCCAGGCGCATATATTCGATGGCCTACCACCCGGCCATCGACAAAGATCTCATCTTTGTCGGCGACAAGGAGGGTGCCATCGGTGTCTGGGACGCCGCGCCCGCTGCCTCTTCGAGCAGCAATGGCGTCAAGACGGAAAATGACGAGGACGTAGAGGAGGACGACACATTCCCAGAGGGCACCGCATGGACACTCCAGGTCCACGGCCGCAGCCCCGTCACATGCATCAAGTTCGACCCGGTCAACCACAACTCGGCCTTCTCCAGCTCATACGACTCGACGGTGCGCAAGCTCGACCTGGCCACAGGCAAGTCGGACGAGGTGTGGGCGGGCGAAGAGGACGTGCTGCTGTCCATCTTTGACATCCTGTCGCCCTCCACCCACGCCGGCGCCTACATCGACACGCCGCATCCTTCGCTCGACGAGCGCTCCATGTGGATCGCCGACCACCGCGGCGGCCTGTTGCACATCGACCTGCGCGAAAAGACGCGCCGCGGCAACAACACGCGTCGCTGGCAGGTGTGCGAGAAAAAGATTGGCGCCATGTCGCTCAACCGTGCGGCACCCCACTGTGTCGCAACAGCGTCGTTGGACCAGCACATTCGGCTGTTTGACGTGCGCGCCCTCGCCTCCGTCGTCAAGGAGACCGCAGAGGCTCCGTACAACTACAAGGGCGTCGATGCCGACGATCTCGAGGCCGCACAGACACAGGCGCAATTCGCAGCCAATAAGGCCAGACAGGCATGCACCAGCGTCGACTTTAGCCCCAGAGGTGACCAGCTCGTCGGCGTCTCGTACGACGACGTCGTCAAGGTATGGAGCATGGATCCCGGCTGGCTCTACTCCGAACACGGCCTCAAGAACAAGGCCGCCATCACAGGTGCTGTCAACGGCGCCGCCAAGGGCGCAAGACGTAGCGGAGCAGGCGTGAAGAAGGAAGAACCCGAGCCCAAGAAGGGTGCACTCTCCACATGGCTTTCGAGCTTCAATGCACTCAAGACCGAGGAGGAAGTCAAGGAGGCCATTCAAACAGCCAAGGCTACGGCTCCGGCCAAAGATCGACCTCAAGACGTGCTGGAAGATCCGGTGCGCATTCCTCACAACAATCAGACGGGCAAATGGCTCACCATGTTCCGTGCAAAGTGGAACGCCAATCCCACGCTCGAACCCCACTTTTCCATCGGCAGCATGACGCGCCGCGCCGAGATCTACGCTGCCGACGGTACGCTGCTTCGCACGCTGTGGGACGAGAACCTCGTCACCGCCGTCCCCGCTGTCACCGCAATGCATCCTACCCGCCCCGCCCGCCTCGTCACGGGAAACGCTTCCGGAAGATGCACCTTCTGGTCCCCAGACCAATAGATCCTCCTCAACGAAAAACACATACCCCCCGGCCCCTTGCCTTTGTAACACTATCAACAATACATCCGCAATCGTCACCCTCACTACGACTTGGTCATCTTGGTTATTATTCTTGGATTTCGTGTGCGGAATCACACAGCAGCTCGCTTCGACCTACACGGCCAAAACCATGTCTACTGCGCGCCAAAGCGGGAATGTGCGGGCAGCTTTAGAGCTTGCCGGTGGAGCCGAGGTCGGTGAAGGCCTCCTTGCAGCGCGTGGCCATGGTCTTCTCGCCCTCGCGCACCCACACGCGGGGGTCGAAGAACTTCTTGTTGGGCTTGTCCGCGCCGTCCGGGTTGCCCACCTGGCTCATGAGGTAGTCCTTCTTGTTGAGGATGTAGTCGCGGATACCCAGCAGGTACGCCCACTGCGTGTCCGTGTCGACGTTCATCTTGACCACACCGTGCGACACGGCCGTGGCGATCTCGTGCTTCTCCGAACCAGAGCCGCCGTGGAAGACAAAGAAGACGGGGTTCTCCTTGTCGCTCTTGATCTGCTCGCGCACGTGCTCCTGGTGCTTACCGAGCAGCTCGGGCTGCAGCGAAACGTTGCCCGGCTTGTAGACGCCGTGCACGTTACCGAAACCGGCGGCGATCGAGAAGTTGGGCGTGATCTCCGAGAACTGGCGGTAGATGTCCCAGATGTCCTCGGGCTGCGTGTAGAGCGAGGCGTTGTCGACGCCCTCGTTGTTGACGCCGTCCTCCTCACCACCGGTGATGCCGATCTCCATCTCGAGCCAGATGCCGAGAGGAGCCATGCGCTTGAGGTACTTGAGGCACGTCTCGATGTTCTCCTCCTTGGACTCCTCCGAGAGGTCGAGCATGTGCGACGAGAAGAGGGGCTCGTTGTGCTCCTTGTAGTACTCCTCGTCGGCGGCGAGCATGCCGTCGAACCAGGGGAGCAGCTTCTTGGCGCAGTGGTCCGAGTGCATGATGACGGGCACGCCGTACGAGGGGGCGACGGCGCGGATGAAGAGCGCAGCGGCCTTGGCACCGATGATCGAGGCCTCCTGGTTCGAGTTCGACAGACCCTTGCCGGCAAAGTTGGCGGCACCGCCCTGCGAAACCTGCAGGATCAGGGGCGACTTGGCATCGCGAGCAGCCTCGAGGGCCGAGATGGCAACCGACGACGACTGCCGATTCGCGCGCAAAAAGGAGCAATCACGGGATATCAGCATTCAGCTCGTTACAACAATGAGCGCACTCGTTGTTCAAGCGCCCCGAGGACGATCGCAGCCATTGGCTGAGCCTCTCGCGGCGGGTCAAAAGATACTCACGGTGACGTTGAAGGCGGGGATGGCGAACTTGTTCTGGCGAGCGTAGTCGAAGACCTTGTAGACGTCCTTTCCGGAGACGACACCGGCGGGAACAATGTCAAGAACACCCATTCTGCAGTTGCGAAGAAGCGTCAAAGAGTGAAGATGCGTATCAGCGACGAATGCTC
This sequence comes from Moesziomyces aphidis, assembly GCA_000517465.1. Classification (NCBI taxonomy): domain Eukaryota; kingdom Fungi; phylum Basidiomycota; class Ustilaginomycetes; order Ustilaginales; family Ustilaginaceae; genus Moesziomyces; species Moesziomyces aphidis. Next base: position 1,929,472 of record AWNI01000008.1, on the reverse strand, counting down.
ATTGCATCGATGCTCGTACCAGTCACAGCCATCCCAATTCTCCGTGTCGACATTGCGACACGACCGGGACATGGCCGCGGGGAAGCAGCCGAAGGTACGAAGAGGCGTGGTGCTATATGCGGGGAAGGGGGCCATACTCACTTTGATATGATGCAACGAGAGTGAAGAGTGGTAGTGGGAAAGATGTGGTGGTGGTGGACGGAAGACAGGACGATACAAGTGAGCAGGAGCTGGCAGCTGTGGGGGCGCGCGCTGGGCCTGCGAGAAAGGCAACCGGTAGGATGTCGGTCGATCTGCGCTCTGCGGCTGCAAGCGGGCAGAGAGAGAGAGAGAGTGGCACGGGCGCAAGGGCGCTTTCGACACATGACCTTTTTTTCTTCGCATCTGGGCCGAGCTGCACGGACATCCCAAGATCGATCAGGCTGCCTCTCCGAACCCACAGCGATTCTGCGTTGATTAGAATCCAATCGAAATTACCAGCCAATCCTAACTGCCGCCTCACCCAACACATCAACCTCCCTGCTCGTCTCTTGCACCTCAGCCTTCTTGGTCTCAGAGGCGACCTGACCTCATGGCAGCGTTTCAGCAAGCAGGCAGGAATGCTTGCGAAGATGCCCCTGCTCGGCGAGTTGAAAGCGGAGTAACGTTGAGCCTCTGCAACGAGAAGAAGCGCGACTTGCCGCGATCGGCCTAAGCCTGCAAGCGACCCTGCAGCCTCCACCTTGCTTTCCGCCGCCCCGCCTCCGCTTCCTTGGGAGCCCGATCGACGCTTGCTGCTCGGCCTCGGAAACATCCGTGCGCTGCTGGTCTGCTGCTACCAACGCGTCCGAGCCTCTCGGGTGAGAACGTGAAAGGCACGGCCATTCACGGAGCAACACCTCGCAAGAGCCGACACCTCCGCATTTCCAATGTTCCCTGAGGCCGAAGACGACGGACGGCATCCATTCTCCATCGGCGATGTGAGGAAGGCAAGGCTGCAGATGCGATCGGGCTGGATCAGACGGGCGTCCGGGAATTCGCCGAGGGCACTAGTCCTTCGCATGCAAGCTCCTCGTTCTTCAGTCACTCCTTTACGCCCTCTTCTTGCGATGACAGCCTTCCGCATAGGCATGAGCCTGGACAGCGCAGCTTTCGGGGTAGCTACACTGCAATCAGAGAGCTACTGATGGCACCGAAGGGGCGAAGGCGCTTGCTTATCGATAGCGAAATAATCTCTCCGCGACGCGCGTGGGAATTCGTCCGAGATGCCTCTTCGCCCCCACAGGATGACGCTTTGCTGCTCATGTCGACCCAGGCCGGAGCCCGCTCGTTGCGGCCTCGGTGCAGCCTGCAGCAAGGATCGCCCTTCTCCATCGGGTGCCGATCTCTTGGCGCAGATCTTGATTTGGACGCCATCAACGCCGTATCAGCTTTCATCTGCCATGCTAGACCACTCAGGCCGATACTTCAGTACATCTTCGAGCGGCACAGACGCCGCACGTGTCTCGGCTTCAGGGCTAGTCTGGGGGTTGTCGGTTCGCATTTCGTATTGTCGCGAGTGTGCGAGCGCATCCTACCTCTAAGCACGTCTAGAAGCCCTTGTCGTACTTGCCAGAACTGTTGGGACCACATCGCGCGGTCAAAGGGGGCGGAGATAGGACGTCGAGTCAGCGGCACTCTCGTGAGAACATGCAGTCGGCCGCACGCCACCAAAACTTACGCGTAGAAGGCCTTCATGTGGGCAACAATCTTCTCAAGGGCGGCGAGCCACTTTTCGAGCTCCTCGTCCACCTTGGACTGGGGCTCGCCGAGCTTGGCGTAAAAGTCCTTGCGGTACGGACACGCCTTCATGGCGAGCGCAAACACGGGGCGGATAAGCATACCGTGATGTGGGCGGAGCGTGGTGCCGTATGCGCTGGTGAAACTCGTGGCCAGCTCCTCGTTCTTGTTGTTCACCGAGTTGCGCATCGCCTGCGCCGTGAAGTCAAGTCCTCGCAGCAGCCACATGAGGCCCTCGGTGGCGGGTCGCTTCGAGGTACCGCCGGGGCCCTCGTTCTGAACGAGCTTTTCGAGTGTTCCCGACTTTTCAACGCCCGTCTGAGCGAGGCGAGTGTTGACCTTCTATTGTGGGCGAAGACGGGTTGAAAGGGAGCCGATTACGATGCAAAGGGCAGGATTCTGTTCAGCCGCTGTGGTTGAGACGCAGCATCCTGCTGCTCAGGCACTTTAAACGGGATACTGACCGCAATGTTGCCGTTCATGTCGTTCTGCACCACCTTGAATGCCGTGTTGCCGAGCAGGTCGAAGAGCTTGACGAGGCCCTCGCACGCCTCGAGGAAGGCCGCCGTATCGACACCGCCCTCGGTGGGCACGTCGGCGAAGGACTAGTTAATCCAGAGAGACAGCGCCGGCATAGTGAGTGAGATTGAAGATCAGCATCGCGTCCGCATTAGCTTCTTTGCCAGGGAAGACGGTCGACTATCTGTGCGCCAGCGCGAATTGGACTTACACGTCTGCACTGCTCAAAGTATGTGGTGGCCATCTTGTATTCGAGATGAGGCGATTGCCGGTCGTTGTGATAGGTGGTGGCAAGAGATGACGGATGTGATGCGAAAGGAGGGCAGCGGACGTGTGGCGAGAGCGAGCGAGGCTGGCTGGCTGGCTAGCTGGCGGCGTCCTGTCACGCGGGTGGGGGATCTGGGGGAGTCGGTGCCTGGCAGGGAACCCGCATGCACTTCCAGGTGTTGGTTCGCGAAGAATTCAATTTGGGCCAAGGGGCTGCAACGCGCCGGCATCAAATCAAACGCACAGACCGCGGCATGCAGGCCCAAATCCCTCACGCCCACACGAAACGAACCCGACCCCGCCGCACCACCGGCAGAGCATACAACGGAAAGCCGGCTCCTCCCCGCTCCCAAGCTCACCTTTGCAAGGCTGGCTTTCATTGCCAAGCCCAAGCTGGATAAGCTCACTTCGTTCATCGATCGCGCAATGCGATCCGCACTCATTTCATCCCACGCACGATTCTCCACGTCGGCCCGGTACGATATGATAAGGAATGGAGAGATTGCCGAACCAAATGAGCTATCTTACAGGACGGTACGGTATCGATATGTGCGCTTCGGGCGGACATGGGACAAGGATCCAGGGACGACGACGACGCTTGTACAAGATGAAGTCTAAGCGTCGTCCGACCTCAGAGCTTGGCAGCAGCGGATCGAGCGATCTTGGCCTTGATGTAGCCGCTGGGATGCGCGGTGGGCAGGAAGACTTCGGCGTCCTTCTCGTCGAGGTTGCTGAGGCCCTTGAAGCCGAGGTCGATGGGGATGTAGTGCTTGTTTGGCAATGCAAAGGCGACGTCGGTGACCGTCTTGTTGGCAGCGTCGCCGAGGATGGCCTCGCCCATGCGGTACATGGTGGCCTGCACACTTGCCGAGTCGTCGAGTGCAAAGACGCGCAGCACGTGCGACTTGACCGAGTTGTGGATGTCGCAGAACTTGGGCAGCGAAGCCGGCTTCTTGAGCGCGGCGCTGAGTCCGCCCTGGGGAAGCGCGATCGCGTAGGAGCACTCGACTTCGGTGGAGAAGATGCGGTCGCGCACCTCCTTGAGCGTGGTGAAGCTGTCCCTGTGGAAGCCGTAGAAGGCGCTGCCGCTGCTCTTGAGCACGAGCAGACCCTTGATGCCGCCCTCGAGCGTGGTCACCTGGATCTCGCTGCCAGCTCGCTCGCCGAGCGCGCGCACGGTGCGCTTCTCCTCGCCGTCACGCACAAAGCTGTGCTTGTGCGCGCCGCCATCCTTGGCGTCGAGCACGATGCGCGTCCACTTGTGTTGGATCAGGTCCACCTCGGTCTTTTCGATGTGCGAGTAGGTAGTGAGGAAGTGGTTGACGACGTGCAGCGCGTATCGCTCGGGGCACAGCACGTCCTCCGCTGGCAGCACTTTGGCGAGGTAGTTGAGCGTGTTCTTAACCGTGTCCGTGGCGACGACGGGCGAGTTGTCGGCCTCGGTGTACGACGGAGTGAGGCTCTCGCCATGGAGCAGGCATCGCACCGTGTACTCGGCGACGCGGTGCGACGAGGGGTCCTTGCTGTCGCGCACGATGCGGAAGATGCGCACGAGGTCCTTGCCATACGACGAGGACGCCAGACGGACGTTGGATGACGAAGCTTTGGACGACATGGCCAGATGAGGACGGAAGCGGGCGGGCAGATGGGCACGGGAAGTAGCTTTGACAGACGATGGGTGGGGATGTTCGGCGAGTGCCAAGGCGGACGGCGTGAGCTTTATGTAGACCCGGAGGCAGGCAAACGAGCGTCGAGAGATTGGGTCGGTGGCAAGCCCAGGGTGCAGAGCAGCCTTGCTGTTCGAGTGGGGAGCAGCAACGGGCCGCGTCGAGCGATAAGCGGAGGCCACGCGCAAATTGCTACGGGCGCTGTCCGAGCTCGGCTCGGTTGCAGTGCCTGTTGCTCAAGTCAAAAGTTGCGGCCACAACCGCCAACCTTGGCGCCCAACCCGAAAACGGCTTGTTGCTCCTCATCCCAAGCTTTGCACCAGGAGCACGGAATCGTGCAATGTGGCGGGGGAGCTTGTCATCGCTCTGCGCAGAAGCTAAGACGCCATGCGTGCCGCGGTGTGGAAATTTTCGAGGCAGCGGAGCGAGCATGGAGATCGCCGAAGACCCTGAGCACGGACAACTGTAAACCCGCAGCAGCAGCGGTTGGCGTGTCGAGCTTGCTTCCGCCATCCGCTCGGCTCAGCCATCTCTCTCAACATTCACAGAGGCCACTTTGTGACCTTTATGTATCCGCGCCCGCTCAACGCAACTCCACCTGACCAGCCACGCCTGCGCCTGTCGCCCACTCGATCCGGACAGCATGCCTCGCAACGTGCCAACTGTTGCTGGCGCGAGCCATGTGGGTCTTGATCTCTCCACCCAAGCGGTGCTCTGCTGAGCGGAATCACGCTGAAGGGGGAGGGTGGGCAACAAAGTGTTCGATGCATTCTGAGCAAACAGAAGCCAGTCGGCGAGCCATGCAGCCAGCCAGCCAGCCTCGGACAACGCCGAAGTCAAGGAGCACTGGAGACTCGGCCGCTTCGTCTTCGGCCATGTCCGAGCTTGTGTCGACCGGACGACGCTGACTGATCGGGATCATCGGTCGCCGCTGCACCAATTTGAACCCGATTCTGTTCCGTTGCCGATTTGCTCTCAACACGTTGGGCACGTTGCGCACGCGCGTGACCTTCTTTTTGCTCGCCCTTAGAGAGTGCGGGTCGCGACCCTTCACGTCGAAACTACGCGAGTTCAACACAGCTCGTATCGACAACGCCGCCGGTAGCATCGCCGTCCAACCACCACGCCAGGCGAGCCCATTCACATTCATTCATCATCCGCTCTTCAGCCACGACTCTGCTCTCTGTTTCTCTACATTATCGGCACGCAACCACCAACCATTGACCAATCGATTGGGCCGTAAGCGCGAAACGCCAACTTTGTGTAGCATGACACCACCATGGATGCAGCACAGTCGCTAGGAACGAGATCGCATATCCAAATCACCACGCCCATCTCCAATGCGTTAGCTCGACACTACGCATCCTTCCGCCATACATAGATGACATCACCGCTGCGCTCGTTCGCTAGGGATGAAGCTTCGGTCACTTCACCCTACCGCCATCCGTTTGCTGCGTCTCCGTCGCCTAAACCTTCCCACAGCCCTTTCTTGGCCCGTCGGTCGCTTACCGGCGGGAACAGGACCTCAAAACACTCGCGGTCAAGCAACGATATCCTGTCAGCACCTCGTCCCGATCTAGCCTCGAAACCACCAGACGCCATCTCGACGTCAAGCAGCACGCTAGTCAACGCCGACACCACATCCGACTATCGCCCGTGGGAGGTGCGTTCCAGCTCGAGTGACAGCTCTCTCGCCTCGGCTCTGCTTTCGGTAGACGGTGGAGCCACGCCCACACTCTCCGCGCTCGACGAAGTCGGCACGCTCCCTTCCATCCACATTTCGCCTCTCCCTGCACGCACACGGCCTCGCCCAAAAGGCTCCGACAGACCCGCCGTCGCTGCTTCGCCTCGCAGGTCGCGTCCACGCCAGGTGTGCCCGGATGATTGCCGCTGCTCGGATCAGGACATCGATCTTGCACTGTGCCGTCGCGCCGTCGCTTCCTCCTCTTCCGGCTCGGACCCGGGCTCGTTGTCCGTCGGCATGCATCCCATGAGGCCGCGCAACACTACCTCGGACGCTGTCATTGCCGATGCGGAAGAAGCACTGAATCCCGGTAGCGCGCCTGCATACGACCAGTCTCACAACTCCAACTCGGCGTCCGAACCACGTTCGCACAGCCGCGACTTTGAAAAAGACCCCGTGCTGGTGCCCAAGTCGGCACGCGCACGCTTGGGGCCGCGCACACACCAGAACTCCTTCGACCAGCTCCAGCGCGGACTCGACACGCTCGAGAGCAGCGACTCGGCGGACAGCGATGCAGAGCACTCGCGCGCCGTGCAGAGGAGAGCAGAGTCCATGGCCCGCTGGACTGCTCGCCGCTCTTCTACCGAAGTGCGTTCCCAATCCAACGGCAGGCGCTCACCGGTTGCAGCGCCCGTAGCAGCAGACACGCCCTCGCCGGCGCGCCCGAGCCCAGTGCCCTCTCCATCCCGCCGCACACCGCAATCGAGGCTCGCAGAAGAGTCGATCGAGGCATCGTTCGCCACGCCCTTGATGACGCCCGGCCGCAAAAGCATTGCGGCCGTGTTCGAGTCGATGCAGAAGGAGCGCGAGGCGCGTGCTGCCGAGGAGCATCGGCAGTGGCAAGAGAAGCAGGCGCGGAGAGAACGTGAACGGGCAGCCCGCGCTTTCGTACCCTCCCGGCGCCGCACGTCCGCAACCAGCTCCCAATTCGACAGCCCCGCATCAACATCAACCGTCCCCGAGCGCGCCTCGCCGGACTGGAGGACTCCAGCGACTCGTTCGCCAGTATCAGTCTCAGCCACTGCATCGCCGCTGCTCTCGAGCGCCGGCTCGCCCAAGATCGACGAACACGCAGCTTCCGATGTGCAGCCGCGGCATCTGGGCGAAGAGGCGAGTGCGCGCATCCCCGACACGCTCGCCGAGGCAGACGAGGACGAAGTGTCGTCCGCCAATGGCCAGGTTCAAGATGCCGATCGCTCGCAGGAGGTAAGTGTGGGAACGAGGGCGGTGGACAAGCTGCCGACGACGCCGCAGACGCAGCAGACAGCATTCGGATTCGCGTCGCAGCCCATGGCGCTTGACCTGTCGCCTGCACGCAGCTTGTCGTCGGTCTCCAGCCCGGCATCCTCCCCGCGCAAGGGCGCACACCGGCGGCAGAACACCAACACCGTCAGCGTCGCAGCGAACCTCCCCTCGGCCTCGCTCGGCGCAGCTCGCCAGCGACTCAACCACGTTCTGCGGTCCAATGCTTCAGCGCCCGACGAGCAGGACTCGCATCTGCAGGCAGGGCAGGAGTATCCGCAGACACCGATCAACAGCATCCTTTCATCGGCCAGGAAGGGACCGTTGAGTGCAGCTCGACGCGGGCACAGTGTGCGCTTCAGCCCGCGGCCCGACTACCGATCCGACTCGGGCTCCTGGGACGAGAGCACCCAGGCTGCGGGCAACGACGAAGGCGACTCGCGCGAGGCGGCCGTGACGCGTCTGCTGCTTCCGGCTCAACCCATTCGGATCCCCGACATTCTTCAGGCTGCGTCCATTGCGGCACCTGCCGAACCCAACAACGAGCACGTGGTGGCTGCGGCGGAAGCAGTGGAGAGGGTCGGTGGACTGCATACAGCCGCCAAGGTGGAGGAGCCCGAGGCGGCGGGCTCGTTTTCGCAGAGCGTGCGCTTCCCGGGCGCGTATGCACGCACGCCGGTCAAGGCCAAGACGTTCTCGCGACACATCATCCGTGCCAGCCCCAAGACGGAACGAGTGCTGCCTCCCGCGATGATCACGACACCTGCAGCGGTGCAGGGCGAGTATGGGCTGTTTCCGGAATCGGGCGCGCATATTCCGCGCGAGTCGACTCCGCCTCCCAGACCTTTCTTGCCACCGGATGATCCGCGCAACTCGCCGCGCTCGCCGAGGCCGGCGAGCCTGGGTCAGGAGTTTGCGAGCTTCGAGACAGGCACGTCCGACGACTCGGGCGGATCCAACGCGCAAGATCTTCGCGGCGGCGGGGGGGATGAATCGCTGCAGGCGACGGTGAGCAAGATGCTGTCTACCATGCAGGCGGCGCACGAAGCGAGGGATAAGAGGAGTAGACTCGGTGAAGCGATCACTGCAGTCGGCGAACGCGTTCGCAGGGTCGAGGCGGTACGACAACCAGAGGGGAACTCACCCACGGCGCGGCTACCTCGGGACTCTCGTGCTGCATTGGAAGCTACGATCAAGGCGGAGGAGCAAGACAGGAAGCGCATCGAGGAGTTGCGGGCTGAAGTTGCGCAAGCTCTCGCTGTTCTTGCCGACCGTATTGTACGACTTCAAGCACAAAGTCCCAACCATCTTGCCACACAACCGCTCACCTCGGCGAAGCCCAGCAGGGCGAAATTGCGGATCGTGGCGGTTGCGGTGGTCCAGTGCATGGTGATGGCGTATCTGATGGCGCTTGCTGAGCGCAAAGCCCATCGCATGCGCATGTTCGCCGGCCCCAGTGACCTTCGCCACCTCTTGAACGCCAGGTCAAACATCGAATGGGAATCGTCGGCGCACGATATCCACCTCACCCCTCTTCTCGCCATCCCAGGCCTGGCTCAGCTCGCCAACGCCTTCCCACCGCTTCCATCACCTTCAATGCTGCGTCTCATTCCAAACCACCCCGCAACGTCGGTATCCCAAATCTACACGGCGTACGTTCGCATCAACGGATTCCCGACCTTCGCCCTACAACTAGCTCTCTATGCCATAGCCCAACTCATAGGTTCGATGGTCATCCTCCTCTCAGCCCCGATCCACGTGCTCTGGTACATCGCCAACCCCTCTGGCTTTTGATTATACCCCTCCCCGTCCCCCCGCCTTTGCCTCGCTCTGTACCACTAGCTCCCCGACCCCTTCTCCTCCCGCATCGATTGCAAAACCGGAATCTTGTAACCCATCCCCTCTCGGCTCATAGCGCGGCCTCATAAACTGCAACTCCGAACAAGACGCGCGCGTGTGAATGGTGACTGCTTTGAGATTGTTGTGACGGATGAATGTGCTTCTGACTGGTGGTGATGGTACAAGTGCAAGTGGATGAATTTGAGCCCGGCCAAATGATTGAGGATCCGATGATTAGAGTTGAGCGTGACACGGTGAGATGGACGGGGGCGAGGGGCAATGCAAGACAAGACTGAGGGATCGTTGAGATCGATGCGGCCATTCGGAGACGCGCCGTTCGTAGACAGCAGCGTTCAGCGTCGAAGGCGCTTTTGGAAAGAGAGAGAGGTGACGATGGATGCGAGTACCAGTTCATGCGCGGAGGCTGGCGCGACCACGAGCAGCCGCCGATCCGAAGCTGCCGCCCGACGAGAGCGACTGCGACTCCTCGCGCTCGTCGTCGCCGTCGAGCTCGAGATCGACGTCGTCGAAGCCAGGGTCCGAGAACTCGGGAGCGCGCGAGCGGAGCGGGCGCTTTTGCTGCTTGGGCTCCGCCTCGCCACGATCCGAAGCGCGGTGGCCGTAGCCGGCCCACGACACCTCGCAGTCCGGCTGTATCCAGCGCGATCGAGATCGCGAGGCGGACCCGCGCTCCTGCGAGCCATGGCCCCGGCGCGAGCTGCGCCCCCGGGTTCGACCCCGCGCTTCTGCGAGCGGCTCAGTGACGTCGACCTTGGCCACCGCCTCATTCTCGGAGATCAGGGCAAGCGGCGATGGTCGTTGAGGCAGTGCGGAGCGGAGCTCCTCGTCGTGGTGGTAGGCGGCGTCGTCGCTGGCGCGACGCGAGTCGCGAGCCATCATCGAGATGGAGATGGGCTGCGAGCGTGGCGAGATGGGTACGGGCGAAGACTCGTGCGTCCCCACCAGCGACGAGTCGCGTCGGGCAGCTGCGCGGGGAGGGCTAGGGCTGCGTCGGTGCGAGCTCCTGCCGCGCGCCTTGGATCGGCCGCGCGGAGGCGTGGCTCGCACATCCTGCTGGGCGTCGGCGGCGACGGAGCGCGGGCTCCTGTGTCGCGAAGACTCGGTGGGGCGACCCTGACGCTCGTCCTGCGCATCTGCCTCGAGCGAGTCGCGCGAAGCCATGTGCGTGAAGAAAAGGCCAGCGGCCGCACTGTGCGAGTGCTTGTGGTACTGCTTGAGTCCCTCCGTGCGCGGCGACTTGGAGGCGCCTCGCGACCGAGACGAGAGACTGCTGCCGTAGAGCTGGTAGTCACCCGAGACGTTGGAGATGGTGCGGCATCGGTCGCAACCGAGCTCGGTGCTGCGAGGGCTGAAGGCTCGCGAGCTCGAGGGGCTACCTCCGCGAAGTGTGCGGCCGGCAGACGAGGCGACGGAATGCGCGGGAGGAGGCGATCGAGTGTCAATCTGCTCGGAGCGAGCGCGGCGAGCAGTGAAGAGGTCACCTTGCGCCGACTGGCTGCTCGAGACGGGGACCGACGGGAATGCCTGGGCGAGGACATCCTTGGCAGCCCTGCGAGTCAAGGTGGCCTGGGCGTCGAGCGGAGATCGAGGTTGCTCGGCGGTGGGGCTGCGGTGGTCTTGGCTGGTGGCAGTGACCATGGTGGTGGCGGTGATGGCGGGCGAGGTGTACCAACTTCCACGCGAGTTTGTGTTGCTGGGCCGACGAGCGTACCAGAGAGGCGACTTGGG
>AWNI01000008.1:1898905-1912033 GCA_000517465.1 Moesziomyces aphidis | reverse complement strand
AAAAAAAAAACACGACGCAGGAACCAGAGCATATGTTTTGGCGTCGCCTTTAGCACAGCGAGACGGCATCAGCCTCGCCGGAAAGCCGAGCGGAGAATGCTCGAGACCACATCCAGTACGCAGATGTATTTCGGGACCCGAATGGAAGGCCGATGGCATCGGTGCCGGGTTGAGAGACATTTGTTTGTCGGCAACCTGGCTCGCTCCGGGGGTGGTTGAGGACAGATCATTTTTTTTTCTTCTCTTTCGGATGGTGCAATTTTCCAAACGCCGCCTGGCTCCGCTGCGACGCGATGACGTGCCCTTTTCCGATAGCGTCTACACAACAGCCGGGCCGAACCAAGATGCACGCCTCGATCGGCGCCGTCTCTACCTCCACCTCATCACCGTAAAAATGCAGGGGTGCGTGCTGTGCGTGCTGCCGATCGACACCAAGTTCTCGCCTGCGACACTGCCGCAGCGCAAACCCTTGCAAGCGCAAATAGAACGGGATCGCCTCGTTGCCCCGACAACGCCGGAATCGCAGCTCAGCTTCGAGCGGCGGGCGAAAGAAGCTGCTCGGCTCAGAGCATCGCCGCCGTAGCCCGACAACCCCACATTCGGAAGGGCTTCTCTCAAATTTACGCTGGCACGAAATGTGCCGTCATCACGGACTGTTTGCCTGAAGCTGGCGGTGACCACCGCCGCAGCGTCGTCTTACGGCGAGACGGGCAACGAGACGACCCTTTCGCCTCACGTCGTGTCTCGTAACGCCACACACTGGTTGCCAAGGTCTTGGCTGGGTTCCTAGACCAGCCTGGACGATGGCGCCATAATGCTCGCCAGCCACGACGCAAATAGCTGCGCCAGCCAAGTCCGGGTGCGGTGGCCGCCTGTCGGGGGTTGCCGTCCCGTCGCGGTGCTTCGATCGAAGCGTTGCACCGGTACCGAGGTGGTGCGGGCTACGTCAACCGAGGCGAAATTAATGGTGCTGGATCGTTGCATCCCGTGACCTGCTCCACTCAACCTCCCCAGTCGCGTGCTCATCGTCTGCCCTAATTAGGCGCAAGGCCACCTTCTGGGCTTGCACCTGTTGCCGACGCTCAGTCAGCGCAGCCTAGACAGTCTTGGCCCAGTGGTTCGCGTACGACCCAGCCGAAGTGGGCTGACACAGGACCCTCGCTTTTTCTCGCTCGGTTGCGTGCGTACCCCGCACGCTTCGGCTGCGGTCAGCGGTCTGTCGTGAAAAACCCGCCCAAAGCGCAACGCATCACAGGATCAGCGCCTTGCTACGAGACAAAACGTTGCGGCGAGAGTGCATGCGTCAGACACAGGCTGGGTGAGGCCGACATTGCGTGCGCCGTACTTACGTTGACCGTGCCGTGCGAATGACTCAACTCGAAAGTCGCGGTGCGAACGACGAAGCTTCGAGATGGGTCACACCGTGCAGCGGTCCGCCCCCAACACTGGACACCCCAGCCTTTCACACGGGCAAAGCACGTGTGGGTGCGAACCGCGGCGAGCCGATCCACCTCCACCTCGGAGCATTGCGTGGATGCAATCGGCATCGCAGACCGGCCAAGCTCGACGTTGCGTAATCTTACCGCAAACACGGCACGGCACGGAACGGCACGGCTTCGGATCGAAGCTCCGAAAAGGACCTACGCGTGGCCATGCATCGTCCACTTTCGCACGCCGGAAGCTCACACCGACTAACCCACACCTTCTTTCGGACGAGACCACGATCCCACTGCTTTGAACCCGATCAACGAGCATGCCCACTGAGCTGAACTGAACTGAATTGCATATGCGCGCGAGCTACGGCGGGCTAGACATCGACGTCTTCACGGTCGAGCACCTCGGTGTTGGCCACGTCGACCTGGATGAGCTGTTGGAGGAGCGAGTACAGAATGACGAACGGCTCGAACGGCAGATAGACGAGGATGAAGCGCATCGTAAACACGAACGCATGGATGCAGCCATAGATGGAGGCGACGTGGCCGAGGATCGCGCCAAACACGCCCATGTGGCCGGCCTGAAGGAAGGGATCGTTGAGCAACGGCTCGGGCACCGCCTCAGCCCGCGGTGCCTGCTCTGCCGCACCATCTGCATCGGTACGCTGTGTTGACGACGATGACGGATCTTGTCGATCAGAAGCTTCTGTGCCCGAGTGGCTCTCCTGACTGCTCCGAACGCTCCGAACGCTCCGAACGGCGCTCTTGACACTTCGCACGAGCTGCGACGCCAAGCGTCTGGCCCTGCCAAGCGTCCAGCGAGCGATAAAGAGCACGCTCGACACCGTCTGTCGCCACGCCACGCGCATGCTGTCGCCCGAATGTAACGCCAGCTGCCAGATGCTCACGAGCGACCGCCACGCCTGCCTCGCAAAGTGCGAGATGGTCGAGTCCCAAGCCATCTTGGTGGCTACCACGAGCGCTAGCGCCGTGGTCACCAGACATCCAAGCAGGAACGCCGTTTTCCATACGCTGAGCTTGGGCATCAGTGCCATCTGCAGCGGCTTGGTCCTGCCGGGCAGCAAGCGCTTGGTGCCCGCCTCGAGCCAGAGATCGTGCAGCGTAGCCTTGCTCGCCTGTTCATCACCCAGCAGCGTTGCAATCATCCTGCGGTAGCCTTCGGATGCCGAATAGTCGTGGTGTACCCAGTCCGCGCGTGTCCATCTGTCGGTCGTCGTCTTGAAGCGTTCCGCGCGCGTGCTGAAAGAGGCCAGTCCCGAGACGATCGCATCGAGCAGTACGGTGAGATTGGGCGCGAACACCGCCGCAAGCTGGGTCATCTCTACGCGCTCCGTCGTCATGAACTGACGCGGACGCATGTAGACCGCGAGCGAGTACCCGCCCCACCAATTCAGCCACATGGGGCCAAACACTGTATCCGCCCCGACGACCATAACCTCGCGGACCATCGCCGCCGCACGTCGCCTCTGTGTCCTAGGCGGGCCGATGATCACCGCGTTGTCCGGATTGAACCTGACCGGCTCAAACTCGACATCGACGTACGCAATGAGTGCAGCGACGGCCGCCTTGCTGGCGCACCAGAGCAGCTCGCGATGTGACTCGAGCAGCAGCAATGCGAGCTGCAGCGCCGAGCGCGCGATCGACGACCACCACGGCCGGAACACGCTGGCGAGAAAGTAGAAGCGGTCCACCAGCGCCAGCACGACGCAGTACGGTACGTAGCGTGCGAAACCAAGCCACTCGGGCAGGCTACGCACCAGCACGTGCTCCGAAGGCTCGTCAAGAATGAAGCTGGACAGCTCCTCGTAGTCGAACTTGATCGTCATGTTCTGCCGCTGCCAAACATCGAATTTATCCTCATGCCCAGCCGTGTCGGCGTCGCTCTCCTTTCGGTGCGAAGAGAGGAAAGGAATGCCGAACTTGAACTTGAAGTCGCTGCCAACGAGGCGCTCCCGCAGCGAAGGCGTGAGGTTGAAGGGCGTTTGCGAGCTCGGCGAGGAGATATTGGCACTTTCGCGCTCTGGCACGGGCAAGGAGGGATGTGCTCCATCCTGCGCTACGCCTGCTTCGCCCGCTGAGTGTTTTGTTGGTTTCGAAGGAAAGAGCGGAAGACCGCGCGAGATGCGCTCGAGTTCCTCGGATACGTCCTCGCCCGAACGAAGCTTGGCTCGGACGATCATGGCGTCGGTGTAGTTGGCGCGATACGACGAAGGCAGACGCTGCACGCGCTTCCAATAGACTGGATTGAGCAGCTGTTCCTGGCGAACGCGCGCAAAGACCTCGAGGTCGATCTTGGAATAGAACTCTTCGTCGAGCCGAGGCATTCCACTGGTGCTTGCGCTGTGCTTCCACGTCTCGGCGGGAATCCAGACCTCAGCACGCGCCTTGTCAGGCTGCAGTGTGATGTTCCACGGCATGCTGTTGACGTGCACTCGTCGAAGCGCCGCATCTCGAACGAAGCCCAGCGGAGTCGATCCTAGAAGAGCGACCGTCTTGAGCGACAGCAGAGCAACCATGCCAAAGGCCACAGAGAGGATGAAGATGGCCAGGACGCAAACGAGGATGCGCAGCATCTGGCTGGCCTGCACAAAAGCCATGAGATTGGCGTGTGGTCGGCGACGGAAGCGATAGCGTGCGTGACACTGGCCACAGACGCGCGCGGCTTCCGAGGCCTCCGCTTTGCGTCGCCACTGGTCGAGGCACGTATCGTGCACGTAGCGCATGCTGCCATCACAGTAGCACGGACGTATGAGCCTGCCGAGCGATGAGCCGTCGTCTGCCAGCTCGGCTTCCGACGAAAAGCACATGCGACAAACCTTCTCATCCCCATCTTCATCGCTTCCGCTGTGTGATGTTGCCGCCGCAGCAGCCTTGTCGTCGCTTCTCCAAGCAGCGGGACCGTCGTTGGGTTGACCAAGTTGCGGCCCGTCGTCGGCCTCCGGTGCTGGCGCCTGCTGGTAGCCGAGATCTCTGAGCACATTCTGCGTGTTGTGCCACAGCGACGGCAGCGCGCCGAGGATGAGCTCAACCTCGTGCTCTTCGCGCTGCTGATCGGCAAGCTGGATGCCTTGTTCGTCCATGGCTCGGCGCCTGGTTGCGCTGACGACCAGCGCCCTAGCTTCTCCTGCCTGTGCCTGATTGGCCCGTCAGCATCCGCGTAGCTGGGCGGTGGACCGAGATCTGTACCGCCTTTGATCCTGTTGGTCTGCGCAGGGAGAGCGTCCCTGTGACGATTGTCGTTGAATCAAACCAGATGGGAAGGCGAGGAGAAGCCGGAAGGGAGGACCCGATGCGAGGTCCGAGAATTGGGCCGACACCGCCATTTTTGCGGAAACCTCCACGTTAGCCAATTTGACAGATTCCCGCGTCCTCCCACGCGCACGAACCCTATCTGCGACACCACACTGCTTCGGCCCCCACACAAAGTGATGAACCCACACGGCGCACGACCTTCGAGCATAACTGGCAAGCCGGAAAGAGTGGAGTAGAGATTGTGCGCGTGCGGACCTGAATGAGATGAAACGACGACTACTAATACACGGAATCTGGGGCGGGGACAGGCAGATTGGGGGAGGTCTAAAGAGTACAAGAGTACAGAGAGCGAGGTTGAAACTGTGCTGATGATAAAGCGACTCGAGCGAGGCCCTGTACGGTCCAAAGGAAATGCCGGTACGTTACTGGTGTGTCCGAAAAGCTGCTGAGGGGACCAGAGAAAGGGCATGCGGGGGAAACGCTCTACCACTTGCTGGCACTGCTGTCGTTACCGAAGCGGCTCTGGCGAGCATCGCGGCCGGTACCAAAGTTGCTGCGTCCGCCTCGGCTGTCTCGACCATCGTGGCTGCCGCGGAAGTCACGGTTGTCACGACTGTCGCGACTGCCGCGGAAGTCGCGGCTGTCTCCACGGCTGTCGCCGTCCCTGCTGAAGCGACCCCGACCGAAGGATCGGGAGCTGTCAGCACGGTATCCACCGCCACTGCCACCGCGACCACCACGCGACGATGACGAGCCGCCTCGCATGTCTCGCATGGACATGCCCATCTTCTGCAAGAACGAGTCGCTGAGGTGAGGCGCCTTCTCCATGCGGGCCGCCTGGACGCACCACTGCTTGAGGCCGTCGAGAACGGCGAGCTTGTTGGTGCGCAGCTCGTCGCCCCTGCCCATGTAGAAGCCAAGCAGCGAAGTGAAGACCTCGCGCGACGCTTCGGACTCCTCCATGTTGGCGAGCGTCTTTGCGATGAGGGGCTTGAGCTCGCTCGATTCGTACTTGCCCGTCAGAGGACCGCGGATCTCAGCGGGAGGCTTGACGCCTGGAGTGCTGAAGCTGTCACGGCCGCGGCCGCCCTTCTTGAGCTCCTTCTTGGCCTGCCTGGCAGCCTCGAACACCTCGTCGG
Source organism: Moesziomyces aphidis (assembly GCA_000517465.1). NCBI lineage: Eukaryota > Fungi > Basidiomycota > Ustilaginomycetes > Ustilaginales > Ustilaginaceae > Moesziomyces > Moesziomyces aphidis. Next base: position 1,906,188 of record AWNI01000008.1, on the reverse strand, counting down.
GCACAGCAAACTCTTGGGGATTCTCGTCAAACTTGGCAGCGAGCGTCTCGACCTCTTGCGCAAGGTCGTCGACGTGGAGCTGGTTGACAGGGAGGTCGTCGAGCTGGAAGTGGAGGAAGCCGCGTTCGAAATTTTGGAGCACAATGTCGGAGCGGCCCTGTGCGCCGGCTCGTCCCGTACGGCCGATGCGGTGAATGTACTGGTCCTTGCTGCTGGGGATGCCGACCTGGATGACGCGAGTGGTACCGGGATAGTCGACGCCACGAGCACTGACGTCGCTGGTGACGAGCACGCTGGCGCCGCTCCTGTCCTTGCGGAAGCGGTCGCTGGTGTTGAATCGTGCGCGCTGGTCCTTTTTGCTGTGGATCTCGTAGATGCTCGATTGGGCGGGCAAGTGGCGCTGGGCGTCACGAATAACGTCGGCCAAGAACTCGGTCATCTTGGTGGTAGGAGCAAAGACGATGGTCTTGGATTTGCCGGGGTTGACGAGCTGGTCATGCGCAATGAGGCGAAGAATGTGGGGGATCTGCTCCTCGGCGGTGTCGAGGACGGTGGCGTACTGCGGGATGTGCTTGTGCACGTTCTCCTCGCCCGCAGGCACGCAGTCGACGAAGCGGTGGTCGGGCTGCAAGCTGGCCCGCGCGATGGCGCGAATCTCTGGGCTGACGGTGGCACTGAAGAGCATGTTCTGGCGCTCGACCTTGGCGGGAAGATGCTTCATGATGGCCTGCAGATCGTCGCGGAAGCCCATCTCGAGGAGCGTGTCGGCCTCGTCGAGGATGAGGGTGCGGCAGGCGGTCATCGCCTCGCGCATCATACCGACGTCATTGAGCAGATCGAGGATGCGACCGGGAGTGGCGACAACGACGTCTGGCCTCGACCTCCTCCAGTCGTTGATCTGGAAGTTGCGGCTGGCGCCGCCGACGAGCAGCTGTACCTTGAGATCGGGCGCATGTGTGAGGAGCTTCTTGGCCTCGTCTGCGATCTGTGTTGCGAGCTCTCGGGTGGGCGAGAGGATGAGGGCGCCGACGGTGTTGTTGACGTACTGCTTGGTGATCTCGTCGAGCTCCTTCTTGGAGAGGGTGGAGACGTCGAGGTCTGGCCTGTGTCGCTTGAGCATGTCGAGCCAGGGCTTGGAGAAGCGGCCCTTGCTAACGTCCTGGATGGATCGCAGGCGAGCTTCGAGCGCAGGAACGAGGAAGGCGATGGTCTTGCCCGTACCGGTCTTTGCCTTGACGAGCATGTCCCTGCCCTGACCATCAGGCATGGGCGTAGCGTTTGCACCGACGCCGCTGGCGAGCTCGGGGAGGAGGTGGAGGACGCTCTGCTGGACCGCGGACATGGTCTCGTAGCCAAATGGCTTTACGGTGAGTGCCTTGAGGAGGCTATAGTCGATGGAGCCGCGAAGCGAAGCAAAGGTGGCGTCCTTTGTGCGAGTAGCCGACGATTGCGCATCCTTTGGGAGTTGGCTGAGATCCACGTCGGCTGCCTTGGCGGCGGCGACGGCAGGCTCTGCGGTGTTGGAAGATTGGGAGAGAGCACGGATGGATTGGGAGAGGTTCGAGCTGAATGCGGTGCGAGCGCACTGGCTGATGGCGAGGGGCGCGCTGCGCGATGCAGAAGCCATGGTGGCAGCGCATGGGCTGACGATGGACGGGATGGCAGAGCGGCGCATCAATGTCGAGATGCTTCGTGCTGCCGATGTGGAACGGGCCAGCCCGAGCGGGCTCGCCATCTTTGTGTACAGCATCGTGCCGAGGCTGAGCAGAAAGCACGGAGGCTTGACAGGAAGAGACTGGACTTCCCTGCTTGCTCTGGAGTGAAGATGCTTATGGAGCAAAAGCTTCGAAGTGCGCCGGATGAGTTTCGTGGTGTGATAGCAAGGACGAGGAGGACCACGAGGCCGGAGTGGACTGCTGCTCCGCTTTCATTTTGGTGCCACCAGGAAGTTTCCTCTGAAATTTTCGCGACAGCTGCAGGGTCAGACCCGAACACTCGCGAAGGCCTCACTTTTTCCTCCTCCTTTTGTGCCGCACTGATGACCAAATTTTCGCTCCACACTCAGCCACCCCGATCTGAAAGCTCTGATCACGAGATGTAGTCCCGATCTCAAAAAGGTAGAGACGCGGGCCGAGTCTGTGCACCGTTGCTGTTGGCATTCTCGACAGCGGCGGTTCGGCGATTCGGAGGTGGAAGAGCAGCAGGGCAGCAGCAGCGCAGCACGCGGTGCACGCGAGCGACAGATCATCCTTCCGTCTTGCCTCGCACTCTGTTGCTCTGGCACAAGCGACTCCTGACGCCTTGCTCTTGCTCTCTTCATCTCTCTGCTACCCCGACCTGCGAACTGGCGGCTCACTAGCCCCTCACTCCTGGTCGCCAGCCGAAGAAGCCGCCGAGTCGTCACCATGTCGACCTTCTTCCAGAAGCAGCAGCAGGTGGCTGCGCTCGACCCTCGTCTGGGAGGGCTCATGGCGAGCGCCGGTCTCTACAACCTCAAGGCGCTCATCAAGGCCATCCGTTCGTGCAAGACGCTGGCCGACGAGCGATCGCTCATTCAGAAGGAGTCTGCCTCCATCCGAACCGCCTTCAAGGACGAGGACCCCTTCGCACGCCACAACAACATCGCAAAGCTCCTCTACATCCACATGCTCGGCTACCCCGCCCACTTTGGCCAGATCGAATGCCTCAAGCTCGTCGCCACCCCTCGCTTCACCGACAAACGCCTCGGCTACCTCGGCATCATGCTCTTGCTCGACGAGAACACAGAGGTGCTGACGCTCGTCACCAACGGCCTCAAGAACGACATGGAGCACTCCAACATGTACGTCTGCGGCCTTGCGCTCTGCACCTTTGCCAACATCGCCTCCGAGGAGATGTCGCGCGACCTCTGCAACGAGATCGAGAAGCTCATGGGCAGCAGCAACACCTACATCCGCCGCAAGGCCGCCATCTGTGCCATGCGCATCGTCCGCAAGGTGCCCGATCTCATCGACCACTTTGCCGACCGCACCAGGCAGCTGCTCTCGGACAAGAATCACGGCGTCCTCCTCTGCGCCGTCACCCTCGCCATCGAAATCGTCCGACAGGACGCCGACGCCTTGCAAGACTTCCGACGCGCCGTGCCGCTGCTCGTACAGCACCTCAAGTCGCTCGTCACCACCGGATACTCGCCCGAGCACGACGTCTCGGGCATCACCGACCCCTTCCTCCAGGTCAAGATCCTCCGCCTCCTCCGCGTGCTCGGCAAGGAAAACGCGCAGGCGTCCGAAGCCATGAACGACATTCTCGCACAGGTCGCCACAAACACAGAAGCCTCCAAAAACGTCGGCAACAGCATCCTCTACGAGACCGTGCTCACCATTCTCGAGATCGATGCGGACAACGGCCTGCGCGTCATGGCCATCAACATCCTCGGCAAGTTCCTCGGCAACCGCGACAACAATATCCGCTACGTCGCGCTCAACACGCTCAGCAAGGTGGTCTCAATGGACACCAATGCGGTGCAGCGCCACCGCAACATCATCCTCGATTGTCTGCGCGACGGCGACATTTCGATCCGCCGCCGTGCGCTCGAGCTGAGCTATGCGCTGATCAACGAGAGCAACGTGCGCGTGCTCACGCGCGAGCTCCTCTCCTTCCTCGAGGTGGCGGACAACGAGTTCAAACTCGGCATGACCACGCAGATCTGCCTCGCCGCCGAAAGGTTTGCGCCCAACAAGCGCTGGCACATCGACACGGTGCTGCGCGTGCTCAAGCTCGCGGGCAACTACGTGCGCGACGAGATCCTCTCGGCCTTCATCCGTCTCGTCTGCCACACGCCCGAGCTGCAGGCGTATACGGTGCAGAAGCTCTTCTCGGCGCTCCACCACGACTTTTCGCAGGAGAGCCTCACGCTCGCCGCCGTCTGGGTCATCGGCGAGTTCGGCGACGTGCTCGTCCAGGGCGGCAACTTTGAGGACGAGGAGCTGGTGCGCGAGGTGCAGCCCAAGGACGTCGTGGACCTGCTCTCGTCCGTGCTGGATAGCCCGTATGTCAACGGCCACATCAAGCAGTTTGTGCTCACCTCGCTGGCCAAGCTGCATACACGGCTGTCGGATTCGGCGCAGCAGAGCCGCATCGAGCAGATCATCGGCAGCTTCGAGAGCAGTGTCGAGGTCGAGATCCAGCAGCGCAGCGTCGAATTCTCGAGCCTGCTGCGCAGGAGCGACATCCGCGAGGGTGTGCTCGAGAGCATGCCACCGCCCGAGATCAAGCAGACCGTGCTCGGCACCGTGAGCGAGGCCAAGCCGGTGGGCTCGACACGCACGGACAAGGATGCGTTGCTCGACCTCATGGGTGACGAGATGCCGGTGGCAAGCGGAGGTGCTTCGGCCAGCGCTGGTGCCAGCACGCAGCAGAGCACGCAGGATCTGCTGGCCGACATCTTTGGTGCCAGCGACATGGGTGGCGCTCCCGCGCCTGCTGCTGCGCCAGCGGGTCGACCGGCTCAGAAAGCCAAGAGTTCGGTCAACGATATTCTCGGTCTGTTTGGCGACGGTGGCAGCACACCCGTTGCGCCAGCGGCGGCTCCTGCTGCAGCAGCTTCCGCATCGTCGGCCTTTGGGGGTCTTGACTTGCTCGGTGGTCTGGACGGTAGCTCGTCGTCCCCTGCCCCTACTCAAGCAGCTGCTGCACCTGCACCCGCTGCGGCGCCCGCTGCGCCTGCGGCTTCGAGTGCCAAGGCGCATACAGTGTACGAGAAGAATGGGCTCAAGATCACGCTTACGCCCACGACCAACCCGGCGCGTCCCGAGATTGTCAACATCACGGCGCGCTTCACCGCCACAGGTGGCAACGTGTCCGGGGTCAACTTCCAGGCGGCGGTACCCAAGACGCACAAGTTGCAGATGCAGGCCATCTCCAACTCGGATGTTGTGCCTGGTGCGACAGAGACGCAGGCGCTGCGTGTCATGGTGCCCAACAATGCGCCCGTGCGTCTGCGTCTGCGCATCGCCTTCACCGTCAACGGCCAAAACATCCAGGACCAGACAGATTGGGCTCAACCCTCCGCCTAAACCCCCCGCCACCTCTAGACCCCATCTGCATTTTTCCGAATTCATGGCTTGCCTCCGTCAACACAACAGGAACTGCACACGGTCGAGGAGGACTTAGCTGTTGTACAGCCAGCTTGGCTTGAGATAGAGTACAAGAGAATCGAGATACAAGTACATTGGTGGAGGGCGAAGAGGAGAGATCCATGGTCTAGTAAAAGGAACTTTGTGGGGGGTATCGTATCCAACGTTGCGCTCGGAGCAGGTCAAAATCAAACCTTGACTTCCTCCTCGACCCAGGCGCCAGCGAGATCTGGCGGCAGCTCCTGCATCTGTACACTAGGAGCGCCATGCAAGTACCTGAGCTGTTCGAGAATCTGTACGCGGATCTTTTCGAGGCTCGCTTTGGAGTTCTGGTTCTCGACCCTGCCTGCCTGCGTGGGCTCGTGCAGTCGATACGAGGGCGCAAAGAACTCCATGTAGGGCGTGCTGGGCAGCGTGTCTGGGATGGAGCATCCGGTCAAGACCGACGTCTCGTACGCCCAGCACCTTGCGACATTGCGGATCGTGTAGCCTCCTCCGCCGAGCACGAGCAAGGGCAGGCCAAACGACTTGATGAACTGAACGCACTCGCCGTGCGCGGCGATGCTGAGGTTGAAGCAGCCGAGCCTGTCGAGTCCGAGCGAATCGGCGCCGCACTGGAGTACGATCGACGACGGACGGAAGGTGGTGATGCAGGGCTCCATGACGCTCTTGAACAGCGCCACGTATCCCGAGTCGTCGATGCCATCCTGGAGCGGCACGTTGAGGCAAAAGTGCTTGCCAAGCCCCGTGCCGATCTCGTCGATGTTGCCGGTGCAAGGGAAGAAGTCGTTGCCGTACTTGTGGAAGGAGACGGTCATGACACGATTCGAGTTGTAGAACGCCTCCTGCACGCCGTCTCCGTGGTGGATGTCGATGTCGATGTAGAGGACGCGCGGATGGTAGCGGAGAAGTTCCATGATGCCGAGCACAATGTCATTGACGTAGCAGAAGCCAGACGCCTCGAACTTTTTGGCGTGATGCAGACCGCCGGACCAGTTGATGGCGATGTCGGTCTCGCCCGCCGCAAGACGCCGCGCACCTGCTAGCGAGGCGCCCGAGTAGGCCTTGCAGAAGTCGTACATGCCATCAAAGACGGGACAGTCGTCGGCGAAGTTGAATTTGGTGAATGCGGCCGAGGGCGGGGTGGAAGGGGTGACGTTAGCGAGAAAGTCGACGTAGTCGCTGTCGTGGAACATTTCGAGCTCCTCCTTGGTAGCCTCTCTGGGGGTGAAGACGTTCATGTGCTTGTGGAGGCCGTATGCGAGGACGAGACGGTTGGTGAGCGTGAGTCGCGCAGGTTTCATGGGATGCCGCTCGCCGTAGTGAAAGTCGCCGACTCCGGCCGGGTGGTAGTAGCTGACACGCGGGTTGCTGTGCGGCTGGATGTGGGAGGCATCTTTGTAGATGGCCTGACCAGCGCCGTTGGCATCTGATCGATCGTAGAAGAAGGGCGAATCGGAGAAGGTGGCGGCAGAGTTGCCGCCCGTGGCTGCCATGTCAAAGTCGATGACGACCATGGCGGGAGGTACAGAGCTGGCGGATGGAGCTCAGCCGGGCATGGACACCAGTCAGAGTGAATAGCTGGCTGAAAGGTTGGAGCGAAAGGTCGGTGCGCCCCACACCGAGATGCGCGTAGCTTTAGCCCAACAGAAGCGGCTACGAGTGTCCCAGACGAGCCGTGGATGGAGTGATGGTGGTCGAAGCAAAGCTGGAGGAGGAAGGGTCTAGAGTGGATGATTCGGAGCCGTAGCATCTAACTCGATGCGGACTCGCAAGATACGACGGCCTAACAAAGTTGAATTTCGAGCCGCCAACTTGACCGGCAACTCTGCTGCAGGCCTTTGGGCCACCTTTTCAGCTTATTGGCTGGCGAGAGAGAGAGCAGCTGCCGAAATTTCAGAGCTGTGCACAAATGAGCTGGATTTGCGGCATTTTGCGCGGCGCCAGTGGGCGGTCGAGAAACCTGGACCCACTCACCCACTCGGCCACGGTGGAGGGCTGACTGGAAAATGTGAAAATGGGGGCGAAAAGGGGCAGCGAGAGGAGTGAGGTGACCGGCTGGCGTGACGCCACTGCCAGTTCATTTGCAGTCACAGTGCAGGCAGAGTGACGCGCGCGGAGTTTATGCCCAGCGTGGACCAAAAGTGTGTGTGTGTGAGAGAGAGAGAG
>AWNI01000008.1:1858458-1881286 GCA_000517465.1 Moesziomyces aphidis | reverse complement strand
GCAGCAGCCGCAGTGCAACAGGTGTGGGACCTGCCTCTGACAGCCTGACTCGAGCAAAGCAGATGCTGCGCGTTGAGTCGCTTTCAACGGTGCTGCCTGCTGCCTACTGCCTGCTCACTCACTCACTCAGCTCACCCACCTGCACTCTAAATCGGCTGGACCAAGAAAGTCGCAGGTCTCAGCCAGCAGGCGCTCGACGCCTCCCCTTGCTGTGAGACACGCTCAGCGCAGCTTTCCAGATGTGAGATTTTTGGCACGTCCCTCCAGAACTCCAACGCTTCTCGTGCTGAGCTCACACCTGCACATCCACGCAGCTGGTGCAGAGGCACTCAACGAACGATACGACGTGCGTGCTCGATACTGTATCAGTCTAATGAAGATCGTCAAGACGGCAGACAGTGCGGCGATCCGATCAGAGACGGCGAGCGGCAGGCTCGCGGTGTGAGGGTCGTGTTGAGTCAGACAGACCCTTTGACTGCGTCATTCCATCGGTGGCCCTCCCCCCCATCCGAACTCTTCCTTCGCAAGGGGCCCTATATATACATGAGATTCACAATGCGGCTTAGCCGCAGTCTCTGATAGACCCCACACCACCCCAGTCAGTGCCAACGTCCAGCTCATTATGTCGTCCGCCGATACCGCCAGCGCCAAAAAGGCAGCCGGCCAGCTTCAAAAGGACCAGGGCCAGCTTCAGCAATCCGCCGAGCTGCACCAGTCCGGTCAGACCGACCTTGACCGCGGTCAGGGCATGCAGAATGCCGACAACGAGACCGGCGCTTCCGGGTGAGCTTGCCTCGGTCACCGCGAGTGCTCGCACTCATGTCCTGCTCAGTCAACTGACACTATCTCTCCTCCTCGCTCATCGTATGTAGCTTCTCCGCCGTCGCTGGCGCCAAGGACGTCGTCAAGGATAAGCTCGAGGACCGCAAAGACGTCTGATGCCCCCCCGGCGCAGTCGCATTCGTGTCCATGTCGGTGTCGCGCGTAGTCCCAGACGGAATGAAAGCGCAATCGGTAAATATGATTTGAGCATACGGAGCATCTGAAGTTATGAGTCGACCTCCATGCTCGGGAGTGCCTGCAGATCTGGGGCGTCGGTGAGGGGTGATGCGCCAATACCTTGACATGCGGCGCTGAGACCACGCGTCCACACCTGGCGCTCCCAGTCAAAGCCGCCGGCGCGATAGCGTGCAATCATGTCTTTGGTAATCCACGCGGGTTTGAGCCAAGGATCCTCGTAGCCCGACACTCCTCTTACTCCCTCGAGGCCACCGAGAGCCGTTGGCGCCTTGCGCACGTCGAAGAGCGCGCTTGCATCGTCCAAGTACGCCAGAGGCCCCTCGAAGTCCAGCAGCATGTCGACACTCCAAGGTCGACGGTCAACAGCATCACCAGAACCCCCCGCACCGTTGGACGCAGCTTGAGCGGCCTCTTTCTCGCGCCGCCGCGATTCGAGCTCCTGCAGGCGCTGGCGTTCTTCGCGTTCCTGGCGCTTCTGACGCTGCTTCTCCAGGATCTCCTCCGGATCACCACCGCCTTCAAGCTGGCGCATCATCTCGATGCGTTCGCGTTCGCGCTCCTCGCGCTCCTTCTCTTCTTCCTGACGCAGCCGGTCGGCGCGCGCCTTCTTGGCGAGCTTCTCCTGCTCGTCCATCCGTGCCTGCCGATCAGATTCCTGTTGCGACAGGTTCGCAGAGCTGGCAATCGCCGATCGATGCGCTGCCTGGTACTGCTCCAGCTTTGCGTTCGTGCGCGGCAGGTCGATTTCGTGGATGAGGTTGAACGTGATCTCTTCGACTTCTTCGAGGTAGTCGTTGTACGCCTTGAGGTCGAGGAAATCGTCTTCGCGACGGTTGAACAGCTTGGCTACGGTGCGACGCACAGCAACCTCCCTTTCGACACCGAGATCCTGAAAAGTCTGAGCCGTAAACTGATTCTTGGAGACCTTCTTGCCGCATTCAGGACAGGGCGCCGGTCCGAGCGAGAAGATGCGATCGATGCAGGATTCGCACATCTTGTGGTAGCACGGGCTGACCAGCAGCCGAAGGCGCGGATTCAGGTATCGATCCGTCTTGCATTGTGGACACTTGTCGTCGGAAGAGGAGAACTCTTCGATGCGACGTGACTTGTCAAAGATGGCGCGCGGACCCGCAGCGGAGCTGGGAGCTGGACGAGACGGTCCACCTGGCCTCGACGATGTGACCGACGAACCTGATGGACGGCCATTGCCTGTGCCTGTTCTCCGCATGGATGCCATCTTGGAGAGTGGTGGAGGTCCTGACAGACTTGCGGGGAAGAGAGAACTGCGGACGCGGTTTGAAGGGCTGGCGGATGAAGGAGAAGGTTGGAAGTGACCGTGACCCACGCAAGAGTCGTTGGACACTTGGACCCTGCTCAGCTGCACCTCGAGGTGGAGGTTCGCTGCTGTAAAAGATTTCGTGCGAGAAGCCGAGCAGCAGGTGCGGATTTTCCATTTCTTCCAGATCGGCAGCCCGACGTTTTTTTCGCCTTTCGCTGACTCCGGCAGGTGGATCCATCGTGCGCCCCAACCACCAACTTCCTCGTACAAGCATACCGCTTTCTTACATCGTGCTTCGGTGCGATCTATCGCGCTGCGTCACCGGCATCATCCTAGGACTGTGCAGCGTGGACCGAAGGAGCTGACCATGACATCGCTCCCATGATCGTCGGGTCGCAGCTCGCCTCAGCATCTTTTCGTTCGACCCTAACGCCATCCCATCTTTGACAGAAGCCAGAATCTCGCTGGCTTCCCTCTCTTCCAGTTCCCGCCCACTCGGTCCCAGTTACGAGTTGAAGTTCGTCTCCCTTGTCCGATCCCCAGCCCCAGCCCCACGTCCAATCCCCTTCCTTTCTTCCCACAAACCGCAATCTCGGTGACGTATCCCTTGGCCTCTTTCGGGGCCGAGGCCTGGCTAGTCTCGTTACAAAATCTGCACGCGAGATTCGGCTCTACTTTGAGGCTCTTCGTGAGCTTCGGTGGGCTTGATCTTGGGGCAGTTAAGAGGCTGGCCAGGTGAGGATGACGTTCACGTACGAGGCTAGTTGCGGGAGATCAATCTTTTTCGGGACTTTAAAACCATCGTCAGGAGGCGCCCTCTACACGAGCGTTGCTGCCCATGATTTGGGGATGACCGAATGTCCCGACATCTCTTCCTTTCTCTTCCGCTACCTTGCTGGACGCGGCCGGCCACAGACAAGCAAGCTGTGACTGAGTCGCGGCTGGTCGCTCTGAACGGCCTATCTGGAACCAATGTAAGTGTAGGCGAGTCCATAGCGGAGCCATCCGAGATCTCTTGAAATGGTGATGAAAACAACTATGCACAACGCTGGAAGCAACGGCTGGACTCTTTGTGAGTTCGAGCACGATGCACGTGTCGAGCGGGGACGAGCCTTGGTCCCTTCGGACCGGCTGGCCCTGCCAAAGAGTAAAAGGCAATGCTGAAGCAGATCTTGGTGTGCTATCTGGCGTGTTCTCGCGAAGGATAGCAGCTGACACTAGCTTCATCCCGCATGCTATGGGTCCGCATCACAGCCATGAATCAAAGCTATAAATCTCCGTTCAAGCATCGATTGCGAAAGGTCGACCGCGTCTGTTTGAGGCCGACTGGCTCTGTGTGTCAATGCCCTATGTGCTGGATCTTTAAGCATTGAGCTCTGTTTTCAGGGTGCGGAAGGCTCGCTTTTAGAGATTTCGGGTGTCGGGGGCGCTCTCGAGCCAAGTCGAAGATCAACACGCGCCGAAGTCAAAAAGTGGTGGAAGACCAACACACTTCGACGGCGCCTTTGTACGCTTCCACCATCGCCTGCCCGCAGTGCATCACTCGGATCGCCAGAGCATACACCATGGGTTCGACAGCACCGGCTCGTGCGGCTGGCACGGCCAAAGTCATGACTGCGCATGCACTGGAGCCGTCTCGACCGGCACTCTATCTCGTCCTTCTTTGCGCGGCTGCGCTTCGACTTGGCATCTTTGCCTACACTTTGGCGCCGCAGGTCTTGGAGGATAGACCGGAGCTCAGCACGCCATTCAGCAGTCTGCGCGCGCTTAGGGAGACGCACTACCTCTTTCACCACCCACCATCGCCGATTCCAGGCACCGCGTCCGGAGGCATCCCAGACCCTTACTCGGCAGGAACGGTCCATCACTCGCCGCTCCTCCTGCCCCTCCTCAACAGCGCGTTGCAGCGTATGCATCGCTCCGATGACGTGCTGCCAACCGCGCTTATATGGACTGCAGCAGATGTGATTGCGGGATGGCTGCTCTTCCGGATCTGCCTCACGCGCGAAGTGGCACTGTGGGCCCGCAAGACGCATCTGTGGTCGTGGGATCAGAGCCGAGCCGTCAAGGTCGCAGCACTGTTCCTCTTCAACCCGTATACTCTCGCGACCTGCTTGGCAAGAAGCACAGTCACCCTCGAGGTCGTGGCTCTGCTTGCGACTGTTCACGCCGCCATGGCCGGTGAGTATGCTCGTGTCGAGCTGCAGATACACGGACGACCTGTTGGCTGACGAGTCTCTGTGTTGTGGTTGTACAGGCTCGGCCGTTTCGCTCGCTTTGCATTGGGCGTTCTCGTCGCTGATTAGCTTGTATCCGACATTGCTGCTGCCCATGCTGATCCAGCTCGCGCGTCGAAGGGCAGGCGAGCGCGTGTATGAACGCGAGGTGGCTCGCATCGGCAGCGCCAACTCGACCGCTAAACCGTCGCGCCAGCTCGGCTTCCTCGTCGATCGCGTACGATCCGCCAAGGTAAGCACGTCAAGTCTTCGTTCCATGCCCAAATCTCCGCCTGACTTACCCTCGGTTCTTGCTCTCTATGTCAGCGCTTCATGGTGTTCAAATGCGTAGTGCTCATGCCTGCCGCGCTCGCAGGAGGGCTGTGGCTTTCCCGCGCCATCGCTCTGAGTCCAGGCGACGCTTCCATCCGCGCACTGGTCGGAAACATCGCAACGGTCATGCATGTGCCGCTGGAAGAAGGTTGGGCCTGGACCGAGCAGGTGTACGGCTCGATACTGCTCGCAACCGACCTCACCCCGAACCTCGGCCTCTGGTGGTACTTCTTTATGGAGATCTTTGACCACTTCCGCGACTTCTTCCTGCTCACGTTCAACGTGCATCTCGCGTGCTACGTGCTGCCGTTCTCGATCAAGTATAGGTGCGTACATCAACCGATCTCTCACACTCTTGACGATGGGTATACTAACGTGACGTTGGTGCGGTCGTCGATTCGGCAACTACAGGCAAGATCCGCTCTTCGGTATCACGCTCATGAGCGGTGTGATGGCCGTGTTCAAGAGCTATCCTACGCTCGGTGACCACGCCGTCTTCCTGGCGCTGCTAAGCTTGCACAGCCAGGTCTTCGAATGTAAGTCGGATCCGAGTGGCCTTTCGATGGTGTCGACAGTGAGGGTGCAAGTATGCTGACTCTGCTTGCTGTGATCGGTTGATTTGCAGATATGCGCTACCCATTGGTGTCGACGCTGACCTATGCGTATTGCACCTGCCTCTCGCCGGCGTTCCACCACCTGTGGCTCACCGCGGGCTCGGCCAACGCCAACTTCTTCTATGCCATCACGCTGGTGTGGGCGTTGGGCGGAGGCATGCTGGTGCTCGATGCCATGTGGGCATGGGGCCGCGAACGGTGGGAGAAAGAACGGCCACCGATCCGAGCGCGGTCCAAGGCGCGGTCCAAGTCGCCGGTGCGTGACGAGCCGTTACTCGACACCGATGCGTCTGATGGCGATGCTCCGGCAGTTGCTGCAATCGACGCAGCTGAAAGGGACCAGAAGGAGAATCGCGCTCGTCGCGTTGTTGTACAAGTATAGACAGTAATGCTAAGTCTGAAGCAAGGCATCCATTCCCACTGGAAGCAGCTCCACTGAGGCGTATGCTAGGCTGCGGACAAGCTCGCTGTAATTGGCGGCTGGTCGAAGTCGGCATCGCCGTGGTAGTAGATGCGGTCTGCAACATCCTTGACGGTCCAGTCGAGTCCGTCCACCAGATGGTCCCCCGTGTAGGCGCTGCAAGGCTGGATCCTCCAGCTGTGCGACGAGACATTGTCGAGCTCGAGATGCTTCTTGATCTGTTCGGCAGAAAGGGCACCTGGGATGTCCTGTTTGTTGGCAAAGATCAGGATGGTTGCGCCGTGCAGTCGCTCCTCCTTGAGCAGGTTGTCGAGCTCGAGCTTGCAGTCGGTGAGGCGGGCGGTGTCGGAGGAATCGACGACCCAGATGATGGCATCCGTCTTTTCAAAGTAGTTCTTCCAGTACGGCCGCAGGCTCTTCTGGCCGCCAATATCCCACACGTTGAGGTGGTAATTACCGTACTGGAAGGTCTGGATAGAGAAGCCGAGTGTGGGCGAGATGGCCTCGATCTCGTCCTGCGGCTTGTTCTGAAGCTTTTTGAGGATGGTCGTCTTGCCTGCGTTGTCGAGGCCGAGAAAGAGGAAGCGGAACTCGTGCGAGCGCAACTTGGTCTTGCGGATGATGGTGAGCAGACCCATCGCGGCAGCCAGCGCGAGGACACGCAAAGTGCTTCAGGTGCTGCTGCTGAATGTGCTGGTAGAGCGTGGAGAGGGGATGCTGGCACGGATCTCGACATGCTCCACCTGACCGGGAAGAGACCAACACCTGGGCGAGACGCGGCAGGAAGAATCGAAAGAAACGGATTTGTTAGCTGGATCGAGGCCTCACAAGCCTCAATTGTGTTTTTCCTGCAAGGCAGATCAGCGCGAACAAAAGCTGGATCGGCCTCAGTCAGGCCACCACTGAAGCCGAATGCCTCGGCGCCGGCAGCGGGAATGCGACGACGCGCTGGGCTCAGTCACAGTTGGCTGCGATGCACTGCCCTGTCGATCCGGCTCGACCAACGCTCGTTCCTCGCAAGCACACCCGAGGCCATGCTGACAAGCGCTTCATCCAGCCGTGAGCCTCGAGCCGCGAGCCTCGAGCCGCGAGCCGGTCGTCCTTCGCGTGTCCAACACCTGCAGGAAACGACTGACGCTCGTACCTTTGTTGTGGTGCCCCGGTCGGTGCGCTGTGTGCTTTGTGATTTCGCACTGGATTGTGCCGAGCCGGAAGTTCGTTCTCGGCCAATGCCTGGACCCTTTCAAACTCCTACGCGGCGGCTGCTGCTGCTGCCCGGCATTCCGTTTCCAGCCAGCTCCCCTTGACCCTCGGCCCTCCAAGCTTGTCCGTCGCCATGCAGCTGCCGGCTGCCCTGTCTCGTTAGCTTGTCTTACTACCACCATCCTCTCCCAGCACAAGGTCGACGTCAACGACGCGTTCAAAGCCGAGAACCATGCGATCCATGGCTTCAGCCGGGGCGCTGCTGGCGCTCTTGCACCTCGCTCCGAGCGGCGCTTGGGCCCAGATCACCCCGCAGCAGGTCTATCAACCTCCGCCAGCGTCGCGCGGCGCGGTCTCGCAGCAGTCCAATCTCACAAACGGCGTGAATCCACAGTACGCAGATCTGCTCGGCAACGCTCTCTGGTTCTACGATGCTCAGAGGAGCGGCGCGCTTCCCGCCGACAACCGCGTCTCCTGGAGGAACAGCAGCTGCGAGAATGACGGATCGCTCAACAACACTGATCTCTCCGGAGGCTTTTACGACGCAGGCGACTACATCAAGGCCACCTATCCATTCTGCTGGACACTCACCTCGCTGGCCTGGAGCGCCCTCAGCTTCGGCTCCGCATACGAGAGGAGCTCGCAGGACGCCTACCTCGACTCGACGCTGCGCTGGGGCCTCGATTGGCTCTCCAAAGCACACTCGGACGCAGACACGCTCTGGGTTCTTGTAGGCAATCCGAGCACCGATGATCAGTACTGGGGCGGTGATCAAGACATTCCCGGTCCTCGTCCTTCCTACAGCGTCACGCGCCAGAACCCAGGCACAGATGCCTTCGCTTCGTGTGCTGCAGCCTTTGCCGCATCCGCATATCTGTACGGCGAGCGAGGCGCCTCGCTGCCCACCAGCACGGACGGCGCTCAGCTTGGAGGTGTGTCTACTATCCACAACCGAACCTACTCGGAAGCGCTCCTCCGACACGCCGAAGGCCTCTGGGACCTGGCCGTCAACAGCTCGCCCAAGCAGGTCTACAACACCGCTGCACCCACCGCCGGTCAGAGCTATCCCTCGAGCGACTACGAGGATGACCTTGCCTTTGCAGGTCTGTGGATGGCGCTGGCCAAGGCGGATGCAAGCTACGCCAACCAGGGCCTCGTCTTCTATCCCAATGGCACCAACGCCTTTGCAAGCGTCAACTCTGCCCTCAACTGGGACCGCAAAGTCGCAGCACTGCCCGTGCTCGCCACCCAGCTGGCACAGCACAATGCCTCGTTCGGTCTCCAGATGAGCCGCTTCCAGAACGATGCCGAGTCGTACTTTGATCGTCTCACCTCGGGCAAGATGCAGTACGTCAGCCAGACCAAAGGCGGTCTCTACTGGTGGGCAGGCGACAGTGACGCGGCCAGCTTGAACCCTGCCCTCAACGCCGCCTTCATCGCCGATCTCTACTCGGGCTTTGCCACCACGTCCGCAAAGAATTCGGCATACCGTTCGCTCGCCGACTCGCAGGTCGACTATCTCCTCGGCGACAACAACTACAACGGCCCCTTCATCGTCGGCCAGCATCCCAACAGCCCGCAGAATCCGCACTCGGCCATGGCTGCGGGAGGCAACGACATCACCAACATCAACACCAGCCCGCCTCAGGAGCTGCACGTGCTCTACGGCGCAGTCCCCGGTGGGCCGGACAAACAGGACCGCTTCTTTGACATTCGCGACGACTGGCCGCAGACCGAGATCGCCCTCGACTACAATGCGCCGCTGGTCGCTGCTGCCGTGTCGCGTATTGCCAGGAACGTCACCAAGGACCCGCCCTTCGCCACTTTGACCGGCGCCGCCAACGTGGCCTCGGGCCGTCCCACCGATGCCGCCTACCCGGCTCGCAAGAAGGGCGGCTTGAGCCAGGGAGCACAGATCGCCATCGCCGTCGTGGTCATCGTCGTCGTCTTTGCGGCTGCAGGTGCCCTCAGTTGGTGGCAGCGTGACCGCATCCGATGGTACTACCGCCAGAAGAAGATCGGCCTGTAGCCAGGCGACTCCCCACTCTCGTTTGCATCACACACTCTCAGTTACTCGTTTCATTCATGACAGGACAATGGATCAGCAGCCTTCACAAAACCTCCCACTTCAAACGTGTAGCCTCTCCCACCCGTTTGCATCAGCTGCGCTGGCTCGCAAGAAGAGTACGGGTCCGGATCGAGCTTCTGGGCCACGGCATGCCGAGTCTCGGCTTGCCAGTGCTGCGGGAAAAATTGCCACCACATGTTAGACCAAAAATAAGCTCCGGGAAAGGTCCGTCGGACCAAGAGGCCGGACCAGAAGTGGAGGCTGTGCACTGAAAGCTCGGAGCTCTCGGATGCTGTGAACGAGCTCGCACCGGTGGGCTCACCTTCCCCTCGTCCACCATCCCTACCATCAATCCAACCTTTCAAACCAAGGAAACATGCCGATCGATCTGAAAAAGGCGCTCAAGACCGACGATCCCAAGTGGGACAAGCTCAAGCAGGGCTACAAGAAGGTCGAGACGGGCGCGTGGAATGCGCTTGCGCCCGTGGGAAACTGGACCAACCGCACCGCAGGCAAGTTCGGCGCCGAATCCTTCTGGCCCACGGAGCTCGCGCTCGAGTGCGACAAGGCGGCTCGTATCCTGCGAACCTTCACCACCAAGGGTGCCTCTGTCGAGGTGGACGCTAGCAATGCCGAGGGGCTCAGCGACCAGTCGGCCGTCATCCCGCCCTCAGGCCCAAAGTACGACGCCAACGGAAAGAAAATCAAAGACCCCCACAAGTACGACAATCGCAAGACACAAAAGGTTATCCGCAGGATCCCGCCAAAGGTCCTCCAGAAAGCACAAGGTCTGGCCATCTTCACCGTCTTCCGGACAGGGTTTGGCTTCAGTGGTGCAAGTGGATCGGGAGTCGTGCTGTCGAGGCTCCCGGATGGCTCGTGGTCGCCGCCTTCTGGTCTGCTGGTTCACACCATCGGATACGGACTGCTCATCGGGCTCGATATCTACGATGTTGTGCTCGTCCTGCGCAACCAGAAGGCTGTGGATGCGTTCAAGCATCCCAAGTTCAGCCTGGGCGGAGAGCTTTCCGTGGCTTGCGGACCTGTCGGAAACGGTAGGATGCTCGATTCCGGTGTAGAGGCAGCCCCCTGCTGGTCCTACGTCAAGTCCAAGGGCTTCTACGCCGGTATTCAACTCGACGGTAACATCATTCTCAAGCGCGACGATGAGAACGGCCGCTTCTACAACTCGCCCGGCATTACGGCCGACAACATCCTCTCCGGCCAGCTGCGCGCCCCTGCACCGCGCGCGGTCATGCCTCTGTGGCAGACGATCTATGCGGCAGAGGGCCGGTCCGAGATCATGGGTACCGACCGCATTCCGGAGGGCACTACACCAGGAGACCTCGAGCTCAGCGAGCAGGACATGAAGGATGCCAGCGCCTATGCCGAACACGAGAACCACCAGTATGGCGCCGCCGCGGCATCATCTGCTCCGGTGGGCAGCATCTCGTCGCGCCGAGTGCCACCCACTCCAGGAAGCCAGGCTGCTGCCTCTTCCAGCAGCTCTTCAGCCGCTCCGCCACTTGCGGCTCAGCCTTATGACGACCTGCCACCGGACTACGAGTTTGCCAACGCCCCCGTGAATGCTCGTGGAGGCAAAGAGCTGAATGACGCTGCGCCCACTGACTCTTCCCACGCAAGAGCGGGAGATGCCCCGCCTAATCCTTTTGCACATCCATCGGACGCTACCGGTGCTGGCGCCCCACAGTACGAGACTGCCGAGCAAGAGAAGGCGCGACTGCAGCAGCAGTATGCCGCCTCCAATCAGGTAGACAGCGCTGGCAGTGCCAACGTCGGCTCGACGCTCCCTGCTCGTGTCGAGGCGCTGTACGACTTCCATGGCCAGGAGGCTGACGACCTTGGCTTCAAGACGGGAGACGTCATCGAGGTTATCGGCAAGGAAGACGAGATGTGGTGGCGCGGCACCTTGGCTGGCCGCACAGGCATCTTCCCGTCAAACTACACCCGTGCGCTTTGAACATTGGAACCCGTCCCATCTTTGCCATCCTTTGATTGATGGCCTGCGTCGCTACTTGTATATATTGTTCAGCGTATACCTCGAATCTGCATTATGATGATACGGTGCTCGTCGACAAAGCTTTCGTGCTGCGCAGTAGCTGAGCTGCATGGCCACGCAGGGTCGGGCAGCACGGTGCATGTCAAAAGTCCAATCTCAGCCGCTTTGCATGTCCACGCTTGGAGGTGGAGGCAAGGCGCCGTAGAGTGATGGGAAGCCAGAATCTGAATTCTTCTTGAAATCACGACTCAGCCCTGTCCCTAGGGCCTTCGATTTTGCCACCGGACCCTGTTCGCTCTTTCCCTTCCTCTTCCTCATCCCTGGCGTCGCCCCTTGGCGAACACACCCTCCTCACCTACGATCAGCAAGAACATACACACGGGCCACTCGCTCGATAGTCATGTCGAACGTTCGCGGCCCCACGTCGGCGCTGACCGAATTCCTGAGGGAACGAGGCATCACGGCTCGCAACGCGAATCGATTCCGTCGCCGCGACGAAGCTGAACAAGAGCAGGCTCAGGCTCAAGAGCAGGGCCAGACGCAATCCCCATCCCCAGCCGACACTGCGCGAGCTACCGCTGCGATTGCTGCGGCCTCTCGACGCCGTCTCGCCCGCAACGGCAGCTCGATGAACTTCGAAGAGGACGACGAGACCGACGACGATCTGCCCGAAGCTGCGGCCACTGCGGCCACTCCAACTGCGTCCAGCTCGAGCAGGCAGACACGAGCGAACGGCAAGCGACGTGCTCTAGAAGACGAACCAATTCTCGAGCCTAGCACCGCCAATGGCAACGCGAACGGCAAGGGCAAGAAGAAGAAGTCGAAGAAGGAGGACGACGATGACGAGGACTTTGATCCCAAGAAAAAGGGCCGCAGCAAGGGGCCCGCGCCTGCAGAGTGGGAGGACTCGCTCGGCCTTCCGCAGGCCAGCAGCTCGCGCGCCAACTTTTCATATGCCAGCCGCAAGCCTGGAAGCATCGCCTACTGCGGCATGTGCAAGATGAAGTTCACCATCACGCAGTACACCAAGATGGCCGACAAGGGCCCTCTGTGCCATCGATGCGGTCCTTTATACAAGGGACCCGGGGCTGCTGGCGACGTCAAGGCCAAACCTGCAGCCAAGAAGAAGCAGGCCCGCCGCAAAGGGCCGCAGGACGGACTGCGCCAGAGCTTCCCAAGCCTGCAGACCTACTGCATCGACATCATTAGTCGACACATTGAGAATGTCGAGGCGCTCGGCCACATCGGCGTCAACAACATCGACGCCATCAGCAAGTCGATCTCCAAGAACCGCAGTCTCAACCCCAAGACGCTGCAGCTCTTCATTTCACCCAGCATCACCACGCTCTCGCTGTACGACTGCAGCAAGCTCGACAGCGACTCGCTGCAGAGTCTCGCCACGTTTGCGCCCAATCTGGAGCACATCAACCTACAGCTTTGCGGCATGCTCGACAACGATGCCATCGACGCGTGGTCCAAGAAGCTGACCAAGCTCAAGAGCGTCGAGCTGTACGGACCTTTCCTGGTGCGCAAGGAGGCGTGGCATCGCTTCTTTGAGGCGCTCGGCCCGCGTCTCGAGAGCTTCAAGATCCGGGAATCGCCGCGCTTCGATCTGTCGTGTGCCGAGTCGATGGTCAAGCATTGCCCCAACCTGCGGGAGCTTGGGTTGGCACAGATTGGACCCTTGGACAAGACGATGCTCAGGCCTCTGGAGGCGTACGGGGAGCAACTAACATACCTCGACGTATCGGACCCGGGCGTTTCGGCGCCAGGCATCCCACCCAAGTCGCTGGAGGACGACGAGGTGGTGAGCTTGCTCCAGGCGATCGGCAAGAACCTGGCGTACCTGGACGTGTCGAAGAACATCGACCTGACGGATCGGGTGGTGAAGGAAGGCGTGCTGCCGCACTGCCGCCAGCTCAAGACACTGCGTCTGATTGGATGCGAAAAGGTCGAAGCGGCCACGGTATCGGACATGTTTACCGAGTGGACGCGCGACGGCGTCGCAGGCCTGTCGCATGTGCACCTGGACCGCATGCTCAAGCTGGATGACGACCTGATGGAGCCGTTGCTGACGCACTCGGGCCCCGAGCTGGTGGAGCTGTCGCTCAACTCGGTCGACGGCATCACGGACAAGGGCCTGGAGACGCTGGGCAACGCCAAGAACCTGCCCAAGCTGGAGCTGCTGGATCTGTCGTTTGTGCGTGCGCTCGACGACGAGAGCCTGGACCGCATCTGCCGCAACCTGCCCAACCTCAAGAAGGTGTCGGTGTTCGGATGCAACCGCATCAGCGACTTTCTCAAGTCCGACCGGGTCCGTATCATCGGCAAAGAGAAGTACGCCATGTGATCTCCCTTCAGACGTTCAGCAATGCATGTTCACGTGGTTCCGTCTAGCATTGACTGGAAGAAAGGCGACGAGGTTGAGGGCTGGCGGTGAAGCTGGCGGAAGAGATTGCCGGCTGGCCGGACAGGAAAGATTGCCGGCCGGCGGTTGTCCGGCGGAAGATGTCGTGTCGAGCCGTGAGTGCATAGAAAGTGACATGTCGCAATGACTGAGATCTCGGTGTCGCTGCGCTCCGTCCCAGGTCTGCTGGCATTGCGATGCGGGTGATTGCGAGCCGCTACCGCGGCAGCGATGATGTCAACAGGTCCAGAGGCGTTGATTGTAAGCGCTACGAGGATCGGGCCGAGCCGAGTTCTGGCGAAGGATGACCACTTAGATTCGCTTTAGCCGAGCAGCTCTGACGCGTCACTTGGCCGGTGGAAGAGAAGCATCTCAAACACAAAGCTAGCTCGTGTCGAATGCCGTTGGCAGTCTCAGTGGTGAGACGAGGAGGCTGTCGGAAAAGGCTTCCGATGGAAGGCAGTGTCGGCAGTTGAGAGCCGTGCTGAAGAGGTGGGCCACGAGTAAGCACAGCCGGAGCGCCACGTCCGATTCTGCACTGCAGTTGCTGGTCCATGCGGCCCCCGCGGGCATCTCGGCACGCCTTTTTCCCACGTCCTTCCGAACAGCGATGGCACAAGAGTGCCGGCAGTCGAGACGCGATCCATGGCGCAATCTAAGGAGCCGTCTCGAGGAGCCTTTACAAAGGTGGACGGGCCACGCACCCGCAATGAAGCCCAGAACACAGGTTGCCGGTGGTAGCGCCTTCTCTCGTGACTGCAAAATGGGGACGCTTCAGCGCCGCATGAGGCTGGCAGAAGATGCGAATTTCGGCTGCTCCGCCCCGCATCCCGTGCGTGGCCGACTGCATCGGATTTGAGTTGAATTGCAGGTGGAGCCGCATCTCCCCACGTTCTGCCATTTCACACAGCCTCAGGTCGATGCTGCTTCTGTAATCGCTGTGCTAAATAATAGCACCGCCAAGCTCGACATCGATGTCACCATAAGGCTGGGCATCGGCGGCGTTGTCAAGCCGGAGCCGGAATTGGAGCGTCTGACGCACTCGACTGCTCCCTGCCAGCAATCCAAATCCAGGTTAGCGTTGCGCACTGCGAGGACTGAGATGGGAAGACGGGCAGCGGGATGCGTAAGACCGTGTGTGTGTGTGAGGAAGAGGTGGCCGGCGCCAGGGCCTCCGACGATCAGTGAATTGGGCGTGTCGGAGTTGACGTCGGTGGGATGGGCGCGACCGTCTCGTTATCGGATCTGGATCTCTGGCCGCTCGGTCCGCAATTGCGCTTCCGTGTGGCTTACTTTCGGCCCCCTTTCGCCCGCATCGACTCGCGATCGAGAAGATAGGACTCGTCCGTGCCTTCGACGCACCAAGCAGCGCTCAGGGTCCCGGCTCCAGCGCCAGACACAAGCTCACTACGCCGGTCCGGCTTTCGTCGCTGCTCCCAACCTAGGCTCAGCCCCGTAGGCCTCAGGCTGAGAATCCTCCCCTCCCCCTCGCCGTCCGGATCTCTCCCGGCCTCCGCACCGTATCCTCCTCTCCCGCTCCCCACCATTGACCCTACCTCCCGCCCACAGCATCTGTCGCGCAGCAGACACACATCTGAATTGCATCTCAGGTCCGGCGACACTCACCCACATCTTGTCATGAGATCCACCGTTTCGAACCTTCGCTAAGCATCTCTCTCAACCATGGCGATCGTGAGCAGTGCCTCTGCGGCTGATCTGCGCCACATGGCCCCTACCGGCGACCAGGTGTCGGCGCTTCCGATGCAGAGCAGTGCACTCCTTTCTCGCCGCATCAATTCCAGCGCATCGCTCGGCCGTTCCGATGGCGCCGTGGTCGGCACTGGCGCTCTCACCCGCGAGAATCTCGCCGCCCTCCCCAACGGCTCATACACTCTGCCGGGTCGACTGCGGTCGCATACGCTGGCACATGCACACATGAACCACGACCTCGCAGGCCGGCCCGCACTGGCTCGCGTCGCTACCATGGACAGCTGCCGAGCGTCCATCCTGACCGACAGCACCGAGTTCAGCACATCCAGCACCGTCAACCGCGGCTACGCCGCCCGTATCGACGTGAACGGCAAGGTCAAGCCGCTCTCTTCGACGCCAGCGCGCCATGCGTGCCAGACGATCGCCTTCCTCGAAGGCCCCACCGACTCGCTCGACTACAAAACCTACCGTCCCGGCGACGAGATCAAGGGCGCCGTCCATCTCCTCCGCAACGATCCCGAACGCGGCTACATCACCGGCATCAAGGCTCGCATCCGCGGCGACCTCGAGACTAGCGTCTTTGGTGTCGGCGACTCGAGCTACTACTCGATGGACAACGAACACGGCATTGCTCGACGCCAGCTTCTCTTTTTCTCCGAGCAAAAGACCCTCGCTACCAAGGCCGATCTGGAGTCCGGCTCTTTTGAGCTCGAATCCACCGGCCTCGTCGATCATGGCCGCCGCAACAATCTCGCGGTCCCATTCAGCTTCGTCCTGCCCCTCAAGCTGCACGCATCGGCACTCGACATGCTCGATAGCAAGCTGAAAAAGTCGTTCAAGCGCGGAAAGCAGTACATCGACCTCCCGCCCTCGATCGACATGGAAACCCGCTATGCGCCGCCCAGGCCCAACCAGCTCTTCGGCCACGTCAAGGAGAAGCTCCACGGCCAGAAGCTGCGCCCCATGGCAAAGATCAAGTACGAAATTGACATCATCGTCAGCAGACAGCGCTTTGGCTCGGTACTGCTGCCGCACAAGCGAGGCGAGCGCATCATTCTGGCGTTTGCCGTCGAGCCCTACCCGCCACGCACCGCCGGCCTGGCCGTGCCGACGCTCGAGCCCATCCGCGCACGAAGAGTCGCATCGCGCGACAACCGCTCGCCCTCCACCGAGCGTGTCGCCGCCCCCGACGCCGCCTCTGTCCACTCGGCAGATGGCGAGGGCGAGGACGCCATCGACGAAGACTCGTGGGCACCCGACCTCGGCGGCTTCCGACGAACCCAGGAGGTGTTTGGCGCGCTGCCTCTCGAAGACGCACCTACTTTTGCGCCCAGCTCCATCGCCCGCCCTGCGCCAGTGCGACCAGGCTTGCCGCAACTGCAACGCAAGAGCTATATCAATGTCAAGGAGGGCGTCGATGGCCGCATGAAGGGTTGGCTGACGCACTCGCTCGAAAGCATGCTGCCGGACGGCATGGGCTCATTCGAGGCCGTCCTCTCGGTGCCTGCCATGGCCGCGCTCTACATGGAGACCAAGATCCCCTTCAGCCTCGAGCTGCGTATGCCCGCACATCTAGTCGACACGTACGTGCCAGACGTCGAGCTCGGCCTGGTCCGCTCCGTCATGACCTACTCGCGTCTGGGCACGCTCGTCATCGAAAAGGAGGACCCGGACAAGCTCGCTGGTTTCAGCGGGCCGCACTCTTGGTCGGAGCGCATTCGCATCGTCAATATGGAGCGGCAGACCGACAACCATCTGCCGCCCTTCTACGAGCAGGGCAAGGCGCGCCAGATCTACACGGGCAACTTTGCCATCGGTCGGTACGAAAAGATGATCAAAGCCGGCTCGTCGGCGCCGCTCAAGCAGAAGCTCATCCAGGCGCCCGAACTGCGCCTTGTCGTGCCCAGCTTCTCGTTCAAGGCGCTGCGTGTCGAGTATCGCCTGCGCGTCAAGATCTCGCTCCCGGGCGCGACCAAGGCGTTCGCGTCGACCTCGGCTAAGCCGGTGGCTGCCGCAGACAGCTTGGTCATGGAGACTCCGCCTGTGCACGTGGCTGCCAACCCGGACACGGTCGACTTTACGCGTCAGAACGCCGCCGAGGCGCTCGATGACGACGCTCTGTCGACCGTCGACGTGCTCGACGAAGACGAAGAGCGTCTGGTCGAGGCGTCTGCTTCTCGCATCGTGCGGTCCGCGGTGGCGGCGCAGTTTGCTTCCTCGGCGGCCACCGCCATGGACGAAGATGACGAAGCCGACGAGGACGCTGATGACTCGGCTCAGGCCACGCCTTTGGCGCGCACTCCGCTGCGACGCTCGCTGGACATGACCATGCTCGCCGACTCTGGCGATGTGGCTGCTCGCGGGCAAGAACTCGCTTCATCCGCCGCGTCCATCTCGAGCGACTCGGCGTCGTCGGCTCTCGAAGTGCCCTCGCTCGACCCCATCCCGGACGAGGCAGACGTCGACGAGGAGGACGAGCTGACCGAACATCTCGCCCTCGGCCTCATTGACCGCGAGCACGCCGCCGCCGCCGCCGCCCAGTCGCGCCGCAGGGCAACCATCTCCCAGTCGCAGCGCGACACCAACTCCCTTCCCAGCTATTCGGACAGCATCGGCATCCTCGGTTGACCCACGATTTTTGGCCTGCAGTCCCGATCCCTCTTCATGTTCATATCTGACCTTCCCCGTAGATTCCTCCTGCTCCTCTCTGCCGTTTTCTGTTGGTATCGTTTGTCGTCAGCATGCATTCTCTCGCCTCAGTCCCTGTCGGGTCAGCATCTTCCAGCATCTGTCCAGTCTCAAAGCATCACAAAGCATCACGTTCGTCACGGCATGCAATTCAGTTCTCCCGTCTCTCGCCCTTCCCTGTCTGCTGAGTTTTCGGACCACGCAGAGATGAGCACACGTCGCGCGAAAGGATGCGGAAACAAACGCTCCCTGTCAAAAGCTAGGGAGCTGTATGAGATTTTGGGGGGTGAATTCGGGACGAAGAGCTCATCCCTAGGTCTGACCTGATTCAGACCGTGGACAGGATCAACAAAGTACAAAACGAAGATGCAACCATCTCTACGCTTAGGCAACGAGGGTGGAAGCGGTGGCGGCCTCGTACTTGAAGGTAGGGGGAACGGCACCCTTGGTCTTGTAGTAGCGGGCCAGACGGTGGATACGCGACTCGATGAGAATGAGGCGGAACTTGGAGTCCATGTCCTTGCGGTTGCGCTCGAGGTGCTTGCGCACCGAGACGGCCTTCTTGATGAGGTGGTACAGGTCCTCGGGAATCTGGGGAGCAAGGCCCTGCGACTTGAGGATACGCAGGATCTTGTTACCGGTGACGAAACGCACCTGGGCAATGCCCTGCGAGTCACGGAGCTGAACACCGATCTGCGAGGGGGTCATACCCTTACGGGCGAGCTTGACAATCTGCTCGACAACCTCCTCGGGCGTGGTCTTGAGCCACGAGGGGGGAGTGCGGCGGTAGGGCAGAGCCGAAGCGGAGATACCCTTTCCCTTGGCTGGAGTGGTGGATCGCGGCGTAAAACGCGGTTCGTGTCAGTCAGATCTGCGTCGGGTGAGGTGGTTGGGGTGGGTTATTGCAGCATACAGCTTGGCACATTGCAGCGCCAGCCTTCTTCGTGATCGTGGACATCGTCGCAAACGCTTTAGAGCTGTTACCGGTGAAACTCCTGGATACGAGTCGGATGCATTGCTGCTTCCGACATCGAATCCGGAACGACGACCATGTGCAGGCCAGCACTACGGCAGGTGTGGCTTGTTGACTCCAGCGATGCGATGCTATGCGAAGTGATGACGAGAGGGCTGGCGGAACGATGCCGAGCTGCTGTGCCGAACTGCTCGCCTGCGGCGATGGAGGTGGACACTTACAGTGCATGCGACCCATTTTGGCTGCAGGTGGTGAATGTCGAAGATGTGTCGATGATGGTGGTCGAACAACAAGTCGGGCGATGGTTGGAAATTTGTTGCGTGATCGGACAGAAAGACAGCAAACAGTCAGCACTAGACCAACATGAAGCTCGTTCTACATCGGTCCCCTGAGGTATCCGTGCTTCACGCTTCTTTCGAAGCGTTCCACAGGGCCTACTCGAATCCGTCACCCATCCTTCAATTCCTGCGTTGATCTGACGGATTTGTGTCGGTGCTGCAAGTGGCTGGCGAGAGCACCGTGCGTGATATCGTTGAAACGCAGGTGCTGGCGAGAGTGTCGGCTGCGTGTGCTGATGTGGTTGCGTATAGTTGTCGAATTGTATCTTCAAAATGGCGTGGCGGGTGCAAACAACATCATCCTCCTAAATCCTCCATGCTCTGCCTCCAAGTGGTGTCGTTGCGATTGCTGCCCAAGATCATCACGACGATGCCTGCGCGATTCCAATCGCCCTGAACTGATGTTGATATCACCACCTTTCCTGTGGACCGGATTCCTCCAAGGGGCCATTCAATGCTGCCAGGTACGTACCTGCAAGAAGGGCGAGATCAAGACAAAGGTCAGCTAGACTGTCGCTCTCGGCTATGTGTGCTGTTGCTGTGCGAGACAGTAAGTCGTAGGAACGTACCTAAATGTTATTGATCTTGAGGACGACGGTGATGGACTAGATTCCTGAAGGCGAGAGGGAAAGTGTGATGGCGAGCACGACTGCCGGGCACCCGCTCTCACCGTCGCAGCGCTCGACTGCGCTGCCTCTGTCGACCGATACAGCACGGCCAGGTCCTCGAGCGGCCAGGACCTGGCTTCCTTCTCGAAAGCGAGACCCACAGCCAGCTCTTGATTTGGCCGACGGCGCCTTCCAGTGTCGGTAACAGGGCGTCGCACGCCCTGTGCAATTTTGCCTAACAGAATCTTGAGGGGACAAAAATGCTTGCACGTGACCCGCTAAAGCTCGGCCGAGGATCCACAGTTGAATTTCCTCGCAGCACCGCACTCACGACCACACTCAGGCTCCTCCTGCAAGTCCAGCCAACCAAGTGAGGGCAAAACGGCAGCAGACTTGGAGTGGCACGCAGGGCAGGCCAAGAGATGGGTCGTTGGGCAGGCAAGCCCTCAGGGCGCCGGTGTGAAGCCCCAACGAAGAACGTACACAGCCAGCAGAGCCAACAGCGCGACGAGAGCTCGACATTGCGATTCGAGTTTGCTCACGATCTTGTCTGACTTCTAACCTCATCATATCAACTATTCGTCAAGGTAGGTACCCCGCACGAGCACAAACGCAGCACCATCGCCACCCGCATCAGAGACGCAGCACACACCACGCACACGCAGACGCCGCAATCACCGACATCCGCCAGGCACCAGGACGCATCCGACCCGGTATAGACGAGATTATGCTCCCTTATCAGCAAGGCCGATATCACCTACTCGTGCAGCCATCGTTCTGCAGCCTCTATACAATACTCTCACGCTCTCAGCCACGTGTAATGGCCGCATCGACAAAGCCACTTCTGGCCGCCAATATCATCGGAGTCAAATCGACAAAGAGCAGTTGATGGTCCGAATGACATACATAGCAATCAGCTCGCAGCCGACAGCTTCGGAGACTGCTCCTGTCGCTTGCGCGTCAGTCATTGGCGACGGCGGGCAGCATGATCCAGTGCAAGGAGTTCCGTCAAACCAATCAACCCGAGTCACTGGCTCGCATCTTCCAAGCCAAGCGCTGTTCTTCCCATCGCCACACTCTGTGCCACGCATCGATTCCTCCACCAACATATACATCCGCAGTTGCCCCTATCTGCTCACCGACTTCGACGATCGACAGTCTCACAGTGTGTTGCGTCTCTCTTGCGAAGGTCAATCACCTGCAATTGTTGCCTGCTTTGCGCCTTTACCCGTCCTCTTGCGATTCGACTTGCTCACCATCAGCCCCTGTTGCTCTAACCCTTACAGATGAAGCTCAACGTTGCTAACCCGGCCACGGGTGCCCAGAAGTCTTTCGACATCCAGGATGAGCGCCTCGTTCGCTGCTTCTACGAGAAGCGCATGTCGCAGGACGTCGAGGTCGACTCGCTCGGCGACGAGTGGAAGGGCTACGTCCTCCGCATCGGCGGTGGTAACGACAAGCAGGGTTTCCCCATGAAGCAGGGTGTCCTCCTCCCCAACCGTGTGCGTCTCCTCCTCTCCAAGGGTGACTCGTGCTACCGCCCCCGCCGCACCGGTGAGCGCAAGCGCAAGTCGGTCCGTGGCTGCATCGTCGGCCCCGATATCCAGGCCCTCCACCTCATTGTTGTCAAGCAGGGCGACAACGAGATCCCCGGCCTCACCGACGCCGACTCCACCGTCCCCAAGCGCCTTGGTCCCAAGCGTGCCAACCACATCCGCAAGTTCTTCAACCTCTCCAAGGAGGACGACGTCCGCCAGTTTGTCGTTCGCCGCGAGGTCGTCTCGAAGAAGGAGGGTGCCAAGCCTTACACCAAGGCCCCCAAGATCCAGCGTCTCGTGACCGCCTCGCGTCTCCAGCGCAAGCGTCACCAGCGCTCGCTCAAGATCCGCAAGGCTGAGGCTCAGAACATCCAGAAGAAGGAGTACGAGCAGCTCCTTGCCAAGCGCGTCGCCGAGAAGAAGACCGAGGTTGCCGCCCACAAGGCTGCCCGCAAGGCCTCCCGCAAGACCCAGGCTTAAGCACTCGTCGATCTTGCCTCGTTGCAGCGTCGTTCGTCCCGTGCATTGCCTAGCATCTTGTCGTTCCCTCTCTTTTCCCCCGGCCCTTCTCTTCACACCTTGCATCTCCTCTCCAAAAGAAACGGATTTGCGGCATGATTGTCGACTTGCCGGCCGCTCTTCCTTTCAGTCGTGGCACGAGAAACGGCTCGTGCCATTGCTCCACATCCATCCGCCCCCACCCCTAGGTTTCGATCGTCTCCGCACCCTTTGTGTCACCGGGCACGCTGGCACGGTAGGCGCTCGCCTCTATAGCCACCCACCCTGGGCTCCTTGCGTCCCGGCACAGCCGTATTCTGTTGCCGAGGCTGCTTGGCTCACGTCGACATCCACGCATGTTGGCTACCCACTACCTTCAAAAAATCGAACCTGTACAATGACCCCAAAGCTGCTCCGCGTGATTCGACTCTTGTTTATGAGAAGTCGGCCTGGTCCGGTGCCCGAGGGACCCAGAGGAATGCTCGGCCATGGTCGTGCGCAAGAAGTCGGCGATATGCTCACGCGGTGGACAAGGACGGTAATAGTACCCGACGAGCGCTCTCGCCAATGTGAAGCTCAGCTTCAAAATGTTCTCCTCGCCAAAGCGACCCATCGACGTTATTGCACGGCACCTATGTCATGAGACGGTTGAGACTCGAGAGATCAAGTGCAATAGGGCAAACCTTCAGTGTGCTCTTCGGACACCAGTGCCATTCTTGCCACCGAACAGCAAAGGGTGCGTGAGCAAGGCCATCATCGCGCCGGCTACGACCATCTTGGTGGGGAGAGATTCGGAGGAAGTTTCGACTAGTTATGAGCCCGTTAAGTCTATATGTATACTTTTGCATGTGAGAGGAGCATCAAAGCAGCTTTCGTATAGTGGTTATTACGGCT
>AWNI01000008.1:1828620-1842212 GCA_000517465.1 Moesziomyces aphidis | reverse complement strand
CTCAGGCCGCCTCGCCTCGAGATCTGCCACGTCTGCACACCAGAAGCAATTCGGCTGGACAGGCGGGCGGCCACGTCGAGCGGGCGGAGGCATCGAACAGCGCTGTTGTGGCCGGCTCAGAGAAGCACGCAGCATCGAGGGCGGCAGTGCAACGTGCCGATACGGATCCCAGCTCTCGTAGCGGCCAAAATGCTGCTAGCAAGGGGCCCGATTCGACACCGCGAAGTGGCCTTGAGGGCCTGCAGCCTGCTGCATCGGCGAGCACGGGCTTGTCGGGCGAGGAGGGCGAGATCTACCTGGCCGCTACGTCGGCCATGTCGCCTTCGCCGCTTACGAGCCAGGCGAACGGTCCGTTGACACCGGGCCTCTTGACGCCAGCCACGCTGCGCTCGCCGCTAGACTCGGTGATTGATTCGGCACAGGCATCGCACGGTCACCCGACGCCGACGGCTGAACAGCAGGATCCGCACCAGGACATCACCCAGGCCAGCTTGTCGGTCGACCCGGAACACCCCGTGCATGTCTGAGCGCCACTTACTGTCAAGTCACATCCCAATTTTGTGTGAACGAACAAAGATACCAAAGCATCCTTTAGGAGCATATAGCAGAGCATCGATGCATTGCGCAACGTCCATATCGATACCTGTCTGTGCTTGACGTCGTTTGACCGAAGGAGAGCTGCAGTGCGCTCAAATGTGATTCTGCAGCGTGACGTTCTGAAGCCTGCATTGTTCGCTCGAGCTAATCTTCTGCAGTCCTGTCCGCTGTGCATGGATGAAGTGGGCAAAAGACGACGAATCTACGCTCGGACATCACCAGATGGCAAAAGTGGCGCTGGGAGCAGGTCGCAGGGGTTCGTCGATTCCTCGGACCGCCTTCTGTCATCTGCCCACTCTTGTCACTTTGTCGGAGAGGACTGATGAACCGACTTGTTCTTGACCGTTCACGACACCATCACGATGCTACTGAGGCACTCAGCTGGCTGCTATGGAGGCTACTTTCACGATACGCAAAAGAGCCACTTGACCACAAGGGAGCAATAAGAGTGGATGCTTGCTCTCGCAACCGGCGACTCGTACCGCTAAAGCGATGCCTCTTCGTGATCAGCCAGCAGATCCTCTCGGCAGTAGCCGACGTTCAGGCTCAAGGCTTGTGCCCGAAGATGGGCGCGGGCAAGAAAGAGGGCAAAGCAATGAACGGCAGGCAGAGGGGAGCCGGCAGGCAGAGGGGATCCACAGTCCAATCTTCGAAGTGTCAACGCAGGCTGAACCGCACCCTGGAAGGCTGTTGAGATCGGGGCGCAGGCATGGCCAAATGGCGTTCAAGCGAAGGGCTGCTTCGGAAGCTCTGTCTATGCTGAGCAACCGGCGGTCGAGCCGACACCTGCACGATGATTCCGCTCCGAACGCTCCTTCAGCGGCTCGGATAGGGCGGCGATCCTCCGTGACGCAGATCAATCGAAGCAGGACCGGACCGTACGAAGGCGCGGAGCGAAAGGCTGACACCGGCAAAGCACGCCGTCGATCCTGGCGGATCAGCGACAGCTTGCGGATGTCAGGGTCCAAAAAGCAGGCGAGCCTGATTCGGCAGGCGGGCGACGCATTTGGAAGAGGCGGATGGACGAGGCACTGGAGCCAGAGCGCTGGCGCTGCCAATCATGCAGAGCTACAACTCCACCGCTGCACCGCCGCCTCGTCGCGCCCGGCAGCGGCGTCATTTACGCGAAGCGCAAGGCGTGCCGGGTTCATACGAGAAGCGGTCTCGTCGCTGTTCGGTCGACCTAGCACCAGGCATCCAATCAAACGGCAAGGCAGCAAGAGCTCAAGAGATGAAAATTTGCGCAGTGAAGGAAAGGGGAGCGGGGCGCGGAGCCTACACCATTCGATGGCTGGGACCCACGCTCGTTCCCGCAGAGGTCCCGTTGCTTTCAAGGGCGATTGCGTTGCAGGCACCTCGGCGCTCTCGGCGATTCTGCCACACGCTTTCAGTCCAAGCCCCGATGAGGAAGGAGGCCGCAGCTCGAATGGCACTGGCGGTTGCTACTTCCGCTGCTGCTGTTGCCGCTGTCGAGCGTCTTGGCCGGTCAAGGAGCCAGCCCATGCTGCAATTCAGGGCGCTGCTTACTGGATAAGGAAGGAAGACCAGGCGGCCACTTCCGATCTGGAAGCGATTCCTTCCCGTCAGTGTCTCCGAATGCGATCTGTCGCTGACACTGCTCAGACCACTGCGGTTTTGCAGGGTGGATCCAGGCCCTCACGTTTCCGCGTCTGGCTCGATTTAATCGCATTTTCCAAAATCCGGTTTGAGAATCAGCCGCATCATCTGCACGAGCACCCTCCTTCGCAGCTGGACAAAGCTGCTGCTCGAGCCCAGCGATCCACGGCCTCCGCTGCAGCCATCGGTAAGTCACCGCTCTCAGCTGCTCCTCCTTCTCATCCACCGCTCCCTCCACGTCCGATTGCGTCGCTTCGTCCTTCCCTCCCCAGCTGGTTGCACAGCATTCAACTTCCGGCAACGAATCCTTCCTTCCTCCCTCCCTTTCCGGCCTTTTTCGTCGACGCATCCCAGTCTTTCTTCCACCGTTCAACACCATCCACCTCTCCACCTGCCCGTCTGGTCATCCATCCATCCATCCATCCATCCATCCATCCATCCATCCATCCATCCATCCATCCATCCATCCATCCATCCATCCATCCATCCATCCATCCATCCATCCATCCATCCATCCATCCATCCATCCATCCATCCATCGATCCACGCTCTTCATTCATTGGTCCAGTTCAATCTCCGCCATCAGTAACTAACGTGAAGCGTCACGGTCCTTCTCTCGTCTTTGCAACCGACTCGAGCTGCTCCAGCAGCATCCCTCTCTAGAACAGGATCTGGACATCGCAATCGCCCTGCCACCAACCAAGCTTGTCCCCATGCCAGCCCTTTCGTAGGCGTCTCCCCTGCCTTCAACGGAAGCAACGCGAAACCTTTCGAACCGGCGGTCCTCAGCAACCACCACCCAGCAGCTGCAGGCTCTCCAAGCCCTTTCTCTCGTTCCTCGGACCTCCTCTGCCAACCGCATCCTTACGGAGTCTGGCATCGCAACCAGCAGAGCCCAACCAGCCTGCCCGTCCCTCCCAAACGGCCCGCCTCCGCCTCGCTTGTACGCCCCGACGTCGAGCCACACTGCTCGCTCCGCAAGCATAACCGCTACATCCATTCGTTGGGAGCCTCTCCTGACCTCTCCTCTGCCACCGTGTCGTCCCGGTTGTCCAGCGTCACCCAACGCTCTTCACTCGGCTACGCCGACGTGCGTGCCTCTGGCTTCCCCTTCATCATGCCCGACAGCGGTTCCGAGGCCACCAACACTCCAGCATCCGAGCTCGCTTCCGACCGCGGCTCCCTCCGTCCTCTCACCGCTAGATCGGACGGCGGCTCGGTGACCATGACACGCTCCTATTCCGACCGCCCAAGCATGCGCAGCTACGAAGAGAGCTCGGTAAGCGCCAAAGGTCCTGGTGCGACCATCAACCGTACGGCGGGCGAGCATCTCGGCAGCACGCTCAGAGAGCACTTCACTCCCTCGCCTATGCCGCCGACGTTCACCTCGCACCACCAGCACAACGTCGTGCCTGCTGAACAACGTCGCAGCACTTCTGTCAACGGCGAGTCTACCTCTTGTGACAAGCCAAGCGCAGATCACGACGCCCACTCCCGTCTTGGACCAGCATCGTCCGCGAGCCGAAACGTCAGCCCAGCCGCCGCCAGCTTGGACACAGCCAGCTCCCCGATCATGAAGATGCGACCTGCATCGACAACCACCCCTTCTCTGCGCGACTTCCCTGTCAACACAGATCTCAACCCCAGCTTCGAATCGGTGCATGCGCCCGTGCGTCAGCGCACCGACTCGCGTCCCACCATCTCGCCCACCAATACATCGCGCGCCATCTCGACGCCTGCACCCATGCCCGTGCCGCTTGCGCTGCAGGACCACCGCCCCACCGTCCGCCGCGCCCAAGGCCAGCGTGCAGAGAGCGAAGTCGTCCGAAGCCGCAGCTCGTCCAAGCCCTTCAGCTTCCCTTCGCGTGCCAGCGTCCAGTACACAGCACGCGAGCGAGGCGACGTGCTCCAAAACCGCTCATCGCAGGCAAAGTCTGGCGGCTCTTTCATTCGTCGGCTCATTCGCAGAGCCAGCCTCAAGGGAAAGAGGTCGCAGTCCGTCGGAGGCAGCGCATCTTCGGTCCTCAGCCCCGGCAAGACCTCCATCGCGCTGCCGACAGAGCTCGAGATCGAGGACGCTTCCGAGAATGCGTCCACACCTCGTGCTGAAAGCTTCACATCCAAGAGCTCGTCCAAGGACACCAAGCCCCGTCGCAATAGCCTCGTTCGTCGTCGCAGCAAGTCCAAGGATCAAAGCTCGGCCAACGGGTCCAAGTCGTCGTCCTTCTTTGCGCCCTTCCTCGCTCGTGACCCAGCCAAGCTCAACGGCAAACTCCGCACCCAGCGCGAGGACTCGTTCGGTCATCTGGGTCCCCTTCCTCTTGATGACCCTCCTCCCTTTCCCAAGGATGGCCTGCCTTTCAGCTCCAGCGCTCCAATTCTGCCCCGCGACCTCGACTTTTCCCAAGCAGACGCGGTCAAGAGCCGCGATTATGCCGACAAGGAAAGGACGGAGCAGACTGTGCCCTCTTCCGATGATGGCAACGAAGCCACCGAGCTTCTGGATAGTCCTCAAATGAAGCAGGCCGCCGACCTTGGCACCCCGACTCTGGACGATGACGCACGACGCCGACTGTCGCACATGACCGATCAGACAGAGAACAGCATGGGCATGGGCATGGCCCTGACCACGCGCAACAACTTCGATTTCCAGGATTCGCTCGGTCTCAACGAGCTCGCCGCGGCTGGAAGGCAACGTCCCGGGACTATCGGCTCTGACAGTCACTCCTCCCGCGCTGGGCCTGCTCTGCCTTCGTCGAACGGACACTCGAACATCACCGAGAGCCACTCTCGTCCTCGCCCCGGCATCCCTCGTATGTGGCAAGGCATCGAGTCGATCGATGGCGACCATACGGTCCGCTCCACACACATCGATGATGCTGAGGATTCCGACGACGCGTCGCCGGAACGCAATCTCCCCGCCAATCGCTTCGACACCGCAACGACGACAAGCTCGTTCAAGACTGCCGTCAGCAATCTCGACTCACCCAGGTCCAACTCGACACGCCGCCTCAACGTCGGTTCCAGGGCATCGAGAGTGAGCTTACGCACCTTGGACACACCGCTCGCTCGCCACTTTGACCAGGCAGGAAGGCAGGATTCGCCGCTCGCCGATCTCATCACCAACCTCGAGAGACGTCTGAGCATCCCGAGCACTGCCGGCACCATGAGATCGACCCCGTACCATGATGCTGCTGCTTCGCCGGGCAGCGAGTTCCTGCAACTGGAACCAGAACAGACGCTCCCAGCCATCGCGGCCGGGCCCTCTCCTCCGCCCTCGCTCGGTCACCACGACCTTGACGATGAGGACGATGAAAGATCGATTCGGGCCTTCCCGCACCAGGCACATCCGTCGGCTGCTTCGCACACCGCATTGGTCGAGACGATGGGCCACTCGAACCGCAATTCGTACGCCGACCCCACCTCGCCAACGACGCCCGGTACCTTTGGCACCAAGGATGAAGAGCAGCACTGGTACAAGCGGGACACTTTCGGCGGCCTCGACTCGATCCCAATGTCGGCAGAGACGCTGCGATCGGTCGAGCGCGTCTCGAGCGCGACCCGACCGCAACTATCTCGTTTCTCAACAGCCACCATGGGCGGCGAAGATGATTACCACCAGGCAGGTGACTCGCGCGAAGGCGACCAAGAACAGCAAGAGGTGATCCTGCCCGAGGTCAAGGTGTCGGAGATCGAAAGCCACCTGGCAGCTGTCGAAGCGGCGTTACAGGACAATCGTGACGAAGGCAGCTTCGACCCCACGTCTCTGCGACAGCGAATGTCAGATGCGTCCTATGCGACCCATCCAAACTTGTCGTCGGCGAGCATGCTCTCGCGCGAGCCCAGTCAGCAGCCGGCACCACGCACGGCCGACAAGAGCACCGACGACCTGTCGCTGCCAGGTGCCTGGACGCAGGACAGCTCGTCGTTCATCATGAGCGACGACGGCCGACGCATCACGCTCGCGCCAGAGTCCCATGAAGCACTGGCGGATGCGGTGCGAAGCGTACGAAAGGCCATCAGCTCGTCGCAGCTGACCGATGCCGACGAGTCACACACTGCGATTGCGAGTCGATCAGTGGATACGCTTGGGATGGAAAGCTTTGTCTCGGATGCAGCGGAGCCAGCCGGAGAGCGCACGCTCGCCGGCGACATGTCCATGCTTTCGGAAGCGACCCCAGGTCGGGCCGCACGTCGGCGACAGGAGGGTATCCGAGACATCGAAGAGGCTTACAATCGCATGCTGGCTCTGGTGCAGTCGACGGCCATCGGTGTGACGCCGTCTCCCCAGATGCGTTCCGATGAAGCTCGTCTTGGCGTGGAGCCTCCTCGCCGTCCGAACAAGGCTGGAATTCCGAACAACACTACGACTGAGCCTTTCTTCACCTCTCCGCTGGCAAAAGCCTCGACGAAAACGGACGAGCCTCTCAGCCAAGCTGCTCAGTCCAAGCGAACAGCCTTTGACGGCGGGATGGTGCAGCAGCCCGGACGAACGCATGTCCACGCGCAGGCCCCGGCAGACCATCGAACGTCAACCTCATTGTCCGGCCTCATGGGCATGCCTCTCGACGTCAATCCGCAGATGCTGCGCCATGCCAGTGTCTCTTCGGTCGCCTCTGTGGCGGATAATTCGATCCGCGATTCGATCGATGGTGCTGCCGTGCGCAAGCGGCCTCCTTCGGATGCCAAGTCGAGCTCTAGCCGATATTCGCAGGCCTTCAGCCGAGACCACGCTGCCTCTTCGCTGATCGAATCGGACAGCTTCCGCAAGCGCTTCAGCAGTGACAACACGACCGTCGGTCGGGCCAGCTCGGGTGGCGGACACACGTCGCCGTCCGCTACCGCCAAGACGCTGGGCACCCCGCGCTCGTTTGCCACGTCCATCTCGCAACACTCGCTCGCCAATATGGTGCGACGCCACGAGCTGGAGAAGGAGAGCTTGCTGGACACGCTGGAGCGCGTACGCGCCGAGAATGCCGACATGCACGCGCGCCACGACAGCCTCACCTCGGATCTGCACGCAGAAGTGACGCGGGTGCTTGAGCTCGAACGAGAGCTCGAGCGTCGCGACTCGCGCGAGGTGACGCTCATCGGCCAGATTCAAGATCTGGAGAACGAGCTGATGGAGCTGCGCTACCTGGACCATCAACTGAATGCTTCTGCTGATCAGACGCTTGGATCTGAAGACGGCGAGGGCTCCATCCTCGATGTGGAGCTGCCACCAACACTGCACACGAGCCTCAGGATGGGGATCTCTGCCTTCTCGCCGCGCAGAAGTGCGGCAGGGTCCGCATCCCCAGCGCCTTCCTCTGTGATGTCGGCGGCGGCGGCTGCGGCCAAGCCAACACATAGGATCACACGTTCCGAGGCCTTTGTCTCTGGCCTACCCGGCTCGGAGCGTGCGACCCTGCCGTCGAGTAGGAGCGAGCTCCCGCGGGCTCGACCTGTCTCGCTGCTGAACGGTCCGGGAGGCCTGTTCAGGGAAGACCGCTCCGACAGAGGCAGCCAGGCGTCACCGCTTCCGACGCCACGCAGCAGCAGTCTGCTGCGTGGCAGCCATCGAGCCCAAGCCAGGTCTGGCCGCGGCAAGGACGCTTCGCCCGCGCTGCTCGGCCTCAGTCTGCCCAAGGATGAGGACGAGGCGTGGAACATCGCCGACGAGCAGCTGCCGGAAATTGATGATGAGCCCAACGATCTTGCCGTGGCCACATGGCCGCGACGGGGACCGAGCAGCTCTGAGAATGTCGATGGCATCGAATCCTCGCTAGGCACGCAACGCGGTCACGAGCCCCACGACGAGACTGACGACGACCGCAACAGCTCGCGTCCTTCCACGATCACTGTCAAGAGAACTGCCGCTGTAGCCAACGGTACCGAGTCTTTGGAGCGCGACAGCTCGACCTCATCGATGCCGCGATCCTCATCGCAGGTCACGGTGACAAAGAACGCGGTCTCGCAGCTGCCGCGTGCATCCGTGCGTGCAAGCAAGATCCCCACAAGCCGCTCGGTCAGTGGGATCTCGGAGTCTCCCAGCCACCGCAGTGTCTCGTCGCGTCTTCCCAGGCTGGGGCTCAAGCCCAGCGCCAACTACGCCAACGCGGGTGGCATCCGCAGCGTGTCTGGCGCCACGGACAAGTCGACCGCGTCCACGCTCTCGTCCGTGTACAGCACCATGTCCTCCGGTGCCCCGCCCTCGCTTGGCTCGTTGCAGAGCGGCAACAACACGATGGAGGATGAGATCCAGGCCGAACTCGCCCGCCTCGGAAACCCTCAGCCGTACATGCGATACTACTCGCCTCCGCGCAGCAAGATGATCTGAAGACGCAGTGTGCGGCCCCACGGATCCACGCTTGATGGATAGCTATTACGGCATAGTAATGACATAAAATGCGCCTGTGGCGGCGTGTTCATGACGATTGTTGGATACTGTGTCCGACTGCTCCATTCGCCTGTTCGTGAGCAAGTCGAGTTGATGCTAGGTTGTAAGGGCCGGGTCGTCAGGCAGCGTGCAGGTGTGCCGGCTGCGGCCCCTGTGCTCATCGTGGATCGTGTAATACGCGTGCTGCGTGGTCAGACCTTGCAGCGTCCTGCTTCTTGAGACATTAATGCTCTAAGTATATGGCGACTGGGCGCGATCCGACGCGCATTGGAGCTGCCGCGTCTCAGGAGCCATGGCGCTGTTCTGTTGTGCTTGTTTGGGAGTGGATGGGATGCCAGATATTCAGCCGCGTACGCGTTTCCTTGCGCCGTTGATGTGCCTCCTCGCTATGGTGGCTGAGCCCTTGAGGCCGTTGGATGCGTCCTGCTGGTGGGCGAGCCTGGATTCGTTGGCGAGACGCTGCATGTAGATCAAGAACGCCAGCAACACGTAAAGGTCGGCGGACTTGGAGAGACGCACGTTCGGTGGCAGATGCGCGCGTACGAGCTTCTTGATGAGCGAGCGTGCTGGCAGCTTCATGTTTGCAGCTTCGAGTGAAGGGTGATGATTGTCGGATGGAAGTAAGCCTTGGTGTTGGAATCTCAAACGACGCGCCGCGGCGACCTGGGCTAGCAGTCACGTGCCGCGCTGCAGCCGCAAAAGTGGAGGAAATGCGCAGCTGCACTTTCCCAACACGTCAGACAAGGAGTGCAGTGCTCGAGCCAGGCTTTGCCCTGCTGCATGCCTTCGTTCTCAACCTCTCGTAGGATATACGACTTCAAGATGTCTTCAGAAGCAGGACCTTCCAACACCACACCATCGCTGAAGCGATCCCAGCTTTCGTCTGTCGTGCTGGATAGTCACTCCTCGACAAGCGTGGGCAGCAGCATCAGCCTGTGAGCACACGACTTGCTTTGCATCTCTTTGGCGTTACGCATCGCTGACCTAACTTCTCCGACGACCGTGGCTCACAGTCATCCCCTCCCCATCCTGAATATATCGGAGCATCTCGTCCGAACAAGGCTACAGAGCAACAATGCCGAAACCACGGGTATGCGCCTTCCTTTCCCCCACCACCTTGGCAGTTCACAAGTGCTTGGGCGCTGACTTCGTGTGTTGCCTCTTTCTTCTCGCAGTATACGGCGTGCTCCTAGGGACGCAGCAGGGCCGCGAAATCGACATTCAAAACTCATTCGAGATCACACTGGATGCCACGGCGTCGGCGGACTCTCCACCGATTGTCAACCATGCATTCCTCAAGGCGCGCCAGTCGCAATACAAGCAGGTCTTCCCCACGCTCGACCTGCTCGGGTGGTATACGGTGGGCGAGGTACCGACGCCACGCGACCTCGAGATACACAAGCAGCTGCTGGCGTACAACGAGACGCCGCTGCTTGTTCAGCTGTCGCAGACCGTCGCCTCATTTGAAAACGCCGAGGCCACAGGAGCACTGCCGATCCGCGTGTACGAGTCGGTCGTCGAGGTCGTACAGGGCGAGACTGCCAGCTTCTTCGTGCCTGCAGGCTACAAGATCGAGACGGGAGAAGCAGAGCGCATTGCTGTCGACCATGCAAGCAAGGCGGGCGCCGAGTCCGGCCAGGATCAGGAAAGCACAAGTAGGTGCCCACCGCTGCGCGAAGAACTAGCCCGGATGGTGTGCTGACATTGTACGTCCCTTCGACAGTGCTCGCGAGTATGCAAGCACAGCACAGCGCGATCGGCAAGCTCAACGACCGCATCGTCCAGGTGCTGAGCTACCTGCGCGCCATACAAGACGGCCAGGCCGCCTGGGACCACGAGGCGCTGCGTCAGATCCAGACAGTCGTCGCCAATCTGCCCAACACCGTGCTTCCAGAGCTGCAAGACGAAATTCTGCGGGTGAGTACAAAAAGCAAGCCCCAGCATCTATCTCTGACATCGGGCAGCTGGCTCGCAAGGCCTATCTGAGTTGATCTGCGACTTGGTTCGTTCGGATCGCTGATCTGATCTTTCCTTCTCCTCGTATCGAATCTCCAGGACCACAATGACGTGCTGTTGACCAACTACCTCTCGGTGCTCACCGAGAGCCTGCACACGATGAACGAGGTAGGTTCCGGCGGCCCACCTTTTGCGCGCTGCGTTGGCCCGAGACATGAGCGAGTCTCGAACATGCAGTGCGCGCCGGGCATCGACGCATCGCTCCCACGCCCACGCAAAGTTTGCTGACCACGGAGCCATTTTTCCTTCTCATGCGTGTGTGTTCGGTTACAACGGTTTTTCGATGGGCCTTCTGCATGCTTTGCCGATGGAACGTTCTGTCGCTGAAACTCGCTCGTTTGCCCTCGTCGCAGCTGACGGACAAGTTCGAGCTGGTCCAGGCAGGGGCAAAGCCTGACAGCGATGCTGTAGCTGGTGCCTCGGCATCTGTGCCGCAGGGCCGCAGAGGCGGAGGCGGTCGCAGCTCGGCGCTGCGAGCCGTGTACTGACCACCTCAGCGTCATGTTGCGTCGCATGCCCCAGTCGCAGTAGCACGTGCTTTCTGCACTTCAAAGCGGTCGGCAATCCACGTGCATGACGACCACGGTCCAGACTCAAAATGGCCACGATGGTGCCGCGTTGCTCTTCGGAGCTGTGTGCTGAGTGAAAGAAACTCGTATTCGGGAGCGAGCCTGGACTCAGCTTGGTTGCCGGCATGGACTCTCCGAACGGAGACGCCACACTTTGGCACTGGTGTGTGCTATGTTGGGAGGAAAGGCGACAGCGGGGCTTCTAGAAGCCTGGTGTGCTCGAGGCAATTAAGCTACCCGAGCATTCCATGAGGGTGGACACGTTTGCGATTGCAGCGGTGTGCGGTGCTCGAACAGTTTGGAGTGGCCGTGGGAGACGCCGGTCACGACGAAATTTAGGCGACGGGGCCGTGCCGATCAAGATTCGCAAGCGGTCTCGACCCCAAGTCTTCCACGCGCCTGGGTCCAAATTCTGCCGCTAGGCTCGGGCGCCTATCGCGCGTTCACACGCTGGGCAAGCACAAGCGGCGGACAGCGCCTACGAAGGGTCGAGAGTGTGAATGGCAGACAAGGCCGAGAGGCGCAGCCATCGGCGGCACATGTGACGCTCGAAGTGAGAGAGCACTGCGGGTCATGCCCATGCAAAAAGTATGGTTTGTTAGGTCGCTATGATGCAACAAAGTTGATCTGGTCAGCAGCCAAGTGGATGGTAGGAAGTGCCACGATCGGCGATGTGCTTGCCTCGGCATGCGTGCACACGAGCCACGGGTGTGGAAGGGGAGGTGCTTATTGGGTTGGGAAGAAGCCTGTCGCGAGACGGTGAATGGTTGAAACTCCGGTTTGCCGTCTAGCAGCATGCGTCCACTTGCCTGTAGCCACGCTAGCAGTTTGGTAGTCCGACAGCCCTTCCGCTGCACCTCGACGTACGTACAGTAACTACGCTAGTTGCAAGCTTCCGCACCCGGCCAAATCACTTTTGTGAAGAAGATAGCGACGCGCCAGTGGGTTGTGTATGGCACATTGCCCCACGCCGCGATATCTGAAGCACCTCTGTGTACAGCCAAGGAAGTCAGTCGCAGGTAGCCACGGCCAAGGCCTGAATGGCTGCAGACGCATTTCGAGGGTCAGAAAGGCGACGACTGCCACGCCGAGGAGCAGTTCGCCTGATAACGGGCTGATGTGAGACGATACTTGCCGATCGACTTGCGGGATGAGACGCGTCGCAGCCCAATCGGGTAAGATTTCATAGCTATGCCGTCCGATTCATGCTCGCCCGGATCCGACACGGGGAGCGACGTGTGGGACACGTAGGGGCCGGATAGCGCGGCACAGAGTCACCTGTGAGCGAGGGCAAGGGGGAGGCATGAAAGCGGGCGGCAGGCAGGGTCTTGCGACTGCTTGCTAGAGTGGCCTTTCTAGTGGAAGCGAGGTTCGGAGTTGGCGAGCCCAGCGAGGTCAAGATGAGACCCGCTGGAGGCGAGCTTGCAAAATCTCGCGGAGCCTGATTTTTGTCGAGCAAAACAAGCCCACTGGGGTTGAAATTCCAGACACGAGGGCGGGCGACGCGCGTCGGGCGCCAGAGACCGAGTCTAGGCAGAGTCTCACAGGGGTTTGGCCCGGCAAAATGCGCCAGCGATATGCCACAGGGCCTGCGTGTCGGCCCGCTCCCGAGTTGCCTATGATTCTAATGGGCCGCCAACGAGCCATCAACACAGCACCTGATGCAGTTGTCGACGCGTTGACTCTGAAATCTCATCTTGCGTGCTCCTGGCATCTCGTCGCCTGGTTGGTCGGTCGCAATACTTGCTCGCAAAGTGACTGGAACCCTCAGTCCGAGCCCATCCGAACCGCTCGGTTTTTCGGCATCCTCGGTCCGATAATGCGCCGTCCGACGCCGAGCAACGCGCCACGAGTCTTTCGCCTCTCTGCACGCCAAGTCGATGTTTCGGCTGATGCAAGGATTGTGACCCAACCCATGCCGCCTAATACCCGCGCCTCCCGCATTGCCCCGAGTCTTTGATTCAACGTCACCGTGCTCAAGCCCATCATCAGACCGGAATACGTCACTACAAAGCTGTTGATGCCGCCGACTAAGACCATCGCGGAATTTGGCACGGCTATACAGACTCGATGCAGTCAAGCTGCATCGCCGCGCTCGGCGCTTGA
Source organism: Moesziomyces aphidis (assembly GCA_000517465.1). Lineage (NCBI taxonomy): Eukaryota > Fungi > Basidiomycota > Ustilaginomycetes > Ustilaginales > Ustilaginaceae > Moesziomyces > Moesziomyces aphidis. The sequence goes on along the minus strand of AWNI01000008.1, from coordinate 1,828,928 downwards.
AGTCTGCCGCGTTGGAACTCAGATCTGCATGCGCCGGCACACAACTTTTTCGGGGGTCGCCCACCAAGGCTTTTCCTGCTGTACTGTTAGCGTATCGAGATCAGAGGGGGCAGATTGGTGGTCCGCCACGAGGACCACGCCAACGACTCGCGTACAGAGGTGCAGGGCGTTCTGTTGCACTCAGCTGCCAAGCTCCGCCGTGCTTCACCCAGCGTCCGAGCACGCTCCATCGCTTTTCTTACAAGCGAGGAAAGTATGTAAGAACGGAGATGGCGCAGCCATCTCCGTGCCGGTGTATTTTGGTTGGG
>AWNI01000008.1:1803981-1827061 GCA_000517465.1 Moesziomyces aphidis | reverse complement strand
CCCGCCCGCCCACATTTCCTTTGGCAGCTGGCCTCCCTCTCCCCGCGCTCTGTTGAGCCTACCTAGTGAATTCGTGAGCCGGTCGCCTACGTGGGAGACGGGCAGATGCTCAAAGCAGACTTGCAGGGCCAGCCTCGAAATCCCCCTTGCATCTCGGTGTCATCGCTCTGTACCGCTCTGCGCCATCCCGCATTTTGGACCCCTCCTCACCTTCGCTTTTTACACCGTCTTCCCGTCCTCATCAGACATTGGCACTGTCTCCTCATCTCTCATCCTCGCATCCATCCTCCCCGTCATCAGCACCGACACACGCGTACACCATTGCACTCCTACTGGCCACCACTTCACGACGTCTCTGCGTGCGGGATTCTTCATTCTGTCTGGACAACGTCTCGCCGAGCGAGACCTCTCTCTCTGCCGTGCACCATAACACGCACTTCGACCGTACTGGGCCGTACCCGGGCATTTATCTCGCCTCTCGACATCATTCCACCTCGTATCAAGTGGTCTTGTACCACGCCATCGACACTGACCACCGCCGCACCACTCGTAGCATTGCTTGCGTCCATTTGTCCATCGTCAGCCTACCGACCTTGTCGTAATCTTGCATTGCTCTCTGCCTTGTCACCACACGACTCTGCCTATCAGACGAGCGCTTGTCGGTTGATACTGCACAGCCCCGTCAATCGAGGCAAGAGGAGCAGAAGCGTCCTGCTGCTTTGGCAAGCGCCATGTCTGCCGTTGCCACTCGTCGCGCTTCCTTGACTCCATCCTCGCCAGCATCGCGTCGAGGGTCCTGGGTCGACGTCCCTATTGTCAGTGCGCCCTCCTCACGTCGCGGCTCGCGTGTCGACCTGACCATCAACACCACCGGTTCAACCAGCCTCGCCTCGCCTGAACCGCTTTCAGCGTCCAGCCAGACCAAACTGTCTATTCATCAGCTTCTTGGCAGTCTCTCGCACGTCTCGGACTCCCAGTCGCGAATGTCGTCGCCCGGAAATTCGCGCTCGCCCATGACAAGCGAGTCGCACACGGGCAAGCGCAAGTTCGACGCCGATGCCGACTCGTCGAGCCCCTTCCCCGCCTCTTCGGCCGCCGAGATCCAATTGCCCTCCGACCCTCTTCGCCGCGCGAGCATCATCAACCTTGCCACCGCGGCTGCCGCCGCTGTCCTACAATGTCAGGTAGGGCGCCACATGTCGACGCTTCCGGAGCAGGACCAGAAGCGTCAGCGCGTCGAGCAGCTCGAGATGCTCATTGAGCAAGCACGCAAGGCAAGCGACCGCACCAAAAGCATGGACAGCAACGGACAGGCCGAGAACGCATCCCACAACGTTGCCATTGCCAATGCCCTCGCCAACCATCTCGGTCTCACACCTCAGCCATCGGCACCCTCGACCCCAGCCGCTGGCACACCAGTTCCTTCTTCTCCGACCAAGGCGCCCGCCTCAGCTCTGGCCGCGCCCCCAACACCAACAGCGCCCAAGAGCCCCTTATCTGCCGAGCCGGTCACTGCCGAACGCCTCGCTGCCGATGCCGAGGAAGAGAAGGAGTCTGGCGCAGCTGCTCCTGTCCAAGAAACTCGCAGCGATAAGACCGAGAGCAAGGACGCGCAACGGACTACTGTGACAGCGCCGAAGAGTGCCACTCCGACTATCGTACTCAACAAGGGTCATGCCGACGAGCCATCCTTACTCGACAAGCTGCCTGCCGAGCACCAGCGCGAGTGGCAATCGACAGTGTCGAGCGACAAGTTCTTGGACGAGGCCAAAGAAGTCGCCACCACGTACAGCCGCTTCTATCGCTTCGAGAAAGAATGGGCGCAGAAGGCGCTCGAATTGGAACGTCGCCGAAGCTCGGTACGCATCGACCCGCTCTCGCGCCTGCCACCCGGCAACGCGCCGCTTTCCACCAATGCTCCGAACAGCGGGCCCACCTCGCCAACGCAGCACTCAGCGCCCGAGTCGCGCATCATGTCGCGGGGGGCCTCGCCATTTGGCGATATCTCGGCAGACTCTGCCGCTCGAACGTCGCACAGCGTGCCGAGCGGTTCATTTTCGTCGTCGCACCGCGGCTCGTCGAGTGGCCTCGCCAACGTGCTGTCCAACTTTGCCGAGCTGATCGAGCATCGGCAACGCTCGTGCTCGGGACTGGAGGCGCTAGCCAAACAGGCCAAGGAGCTGCCCGTCAAGCGACTCAGCCAGCCCAACCCGCAGTTCCGCACGACGTTTGGCGAATTCTCGTGGTCCAAAGGCTCGCAAGGCGGCGTCAAGGCTGGCTCGCAGACCATCAATGAAGCCGACGCGGACTCGGATGCGTCTTCACCCGCGCAAGACGACGGCCCCGCTGGCAGCGAACAGGCAGCTGCGCAATCGATCAAGGCTGAGCCCAGCCCAGCGCGCTTGCAAGTCAAGTCGGAAAGGAAGATCAAGGAAGAGGCGGCGGAACCCGAGGCCGACGGCCCCGCCACGCCGCGCTCGACCATGAGCATCGCCAGCATGCTTTGAGCTTCCTTTCCCTCTCGCTCCCGGCCACGTCGGAAGTTCCGACAGCCACGTCACCTTTTTATACCAGCCTTGCCCGCCTCTTGTTCTTCACTCGCCTCCGTTCTCGCCCCCTTTTTTCTCGCCAAAAGTCTCTTCAGATCGTAGTCATGTCACTGTGTACTTGTATCCAAGCACTTCATTGTTCCTTGTCGCCCTATCCACGCTCTCGGGCCATCCGTCGTCTCGACACTGCCGCTCGTGGGCCCGTCAATCCATCCCTCTCGCCTGCGCGCGGGCGAATTGGACTTTTCATCATTCTCAAGTGACTGCGCTGTCGCAAGGTTGAGGATGTGTTGGGAGATGCGAAAGGGAAGATTATTGGATTTTGGGGACTGGATGCGATTCTTTACAAGCGGGTCTTTGCGAGGGACGAGTGAGGTGCTGGGCGGAGGAAGGCTTCAAAGTACTTTTCGATGGCCTCGAAGCCGGACTGGCCCTGGTCGAGCGGGGTGATGGCGCCGACATAGCCGTCTGGACGGACGATGACGATTCCGCCGTTGGGCAGGCCCCACTTTTCGTGGAGGGCGCCGACAAACTGGTTGTCGAGCGTCACCTTGAATGCGCCATGGCCGGCCTCGATGTCGTCGCAGTAGAGCATGCTGGCAAGCGCACCGAGGTGCTGCACCTGCTCGAGCTCAATGTCGAAGCGCTGCGCCTTGACGACGAGCAGCATGTGGAAGAACGGGTTGGCTTCGCTCGACAGCTCGCCGGCGAGGCCGGTGTTGAGGGAGGTGGGCAGCTGGTGGTACGCCTTGTTCTGCAGCAGCATCGCACGGTTGTTGGGACGGAAGCGGTTCACAAACGAGTGCGGCGACGCAAGGTGCTTGGCGAACGCTTCGAGATGGCGCATGTTCTTGGCAAGATCGCCAGCACACACGTAGAGCCGGAAGCCGCCCGGTGCGGTGAATTGGATCTCGTGGATCATGCGCACCGGCTGCGAGTTGCTCCAGCGCGTCGCCCACGCCGGTTGCAATCGACGGCCCGGCTCGAGCTTGTCGGTGATCTTGTCCACGCCCAGCTTGGACGGGTCGCGGTGGTTGAGCACGTTGTCCGCGTAGATCACGCCGGCTCCAGTGGTGAACGCGGCGTTGCGACGCTGGATGTTGATGAAGTGCTCGCGCTTCTCGGCCTCGCTCATCGTGGCCACCTCGGGCGTGTTCTTGGGCACCTCGCCCGAGAAGAGCGCCGAGTACTCCGAGTCAAAGTCGATGAGCTGCTTGCCCGTCGCCCATCGCTCGTCGTGGTACGTGCCGAGCAGAGTGTCCGGGTCAGCCAGACCCTTCTCGACCAGGTTGATGCGCCACGCCAACGCCTGCGAGTCGATGATGGCCGTGTTCATGCCCTGGCCAGCCTTGGGCGAGTGAGTGTGGCATGCATCGCCGGCGAGCAGCACGCGGTGGGCAGGGAACGCCGAGCCGGTCTTGGTCTTGCCTGCGGGGAGCGAGTAGCGCGAGATGAGACGCTGTCCGATCGGGTAGCACGTGAACCACTCGACACCCTTGAACTTGAAGTCGTACGGGTGGGCGATCTCCTTGATGGCCTTCACGACCATCTCAGCGGTCACCTTGTCGCGCGCATCGAGTGCCGACTCCTTGCTCTTCTCGCCGCCGAGACGGTTGACCTGGGTGTAGCAGCGGATGATGGGCTCGCCCTTTTCGTTGTTCTCGCGCGGGAAGATGTAGAGCGCACCGTGGTTCTTGGAATGGATGGCAGCGATCTTGCGGACGTCGGGGAAGTTGGTCTCGACGACGCAGTCGAGCGCGGCCCAGAGCGTATCAACCCAGTCGCCGTTGAAGGTGAATTCGTGGCGCTCCTCGAGCGTCTTTCGCAGGCGGGAGCGGCCGCCGTCGCAGCCGACGAGGTACTTGGTGCGGATCGTCTTGGTCTCGCCCGTAGGCTTGATGATGCTGATGGGTGCGCCGCCCTCGTTGGTGGACTCGAGCACGGGCTTCATCTTCTCGAGCGTGACGGTGACGGGGTAGGTGGGGTCGTCGGTCATCTCAAAGCTCTGGTAGGCCCAGGGGCGCGTGACACGCTGGCCGTGGCGCTCCATGTCGCGCAGGAAGCCGCCCTCGATGAGGCCCTGCTGCAGTCCGAGCGTGCAGTTGTCCTGAATCTCCATGTCGGTGGGGAAGGACTGGACACGGCGCGTGCGCTCGATGCCGCGCTGGCCGTCCGAGCGAGGGTCCCAGAAGGTACGCTCGTACGAGGGCGCACTGCGGTCAAAGAATTCGGAGCCGAGCGGCTCCATGTTCTTGAGCACCTCGATGGTGCGTGGCTGGATGCCGTCGGCGCGGCCTGCCGTGGTGGGCTCGGATCGCTCGTCGATCACGAGCACGTCGAAGCCGCCAAAGCGCGCCAGCGAGGTGGCGAGCATGAGGCCGGCCGGGCCTGCACCGATGATGGTTACGTCCCACGACGTGCGGTCGATGTGTGTGAGTGGGTCAGGGTAGTTGTGTGTGCCGTGGGCGTGGTGGCCGCCGGCCTTGGCCTCTTCGACCACCTGCCCCGGTGCTGAGAACGCCTGTGTTGGCATGATTGTGCTTGGTGTGTGGAGATGCTTGTCGCCTTGCCTTGGTGTCGCACAGAGGATGATGGGGCTGGAAGGGTTCTGTGGGAAGCGTGGGGCTCTTTTGCGCGGGATGGTGTGCGACAGACAAAGCAGTGCTGCGACCGGTGGGGTCTTATACCGCCGTGCTCTGCATTGCGCCTCGCAGCACTGGCTCACACTGACCTGGAGTTGACGGCAACGTTGAGCGCGGCTGCACAGCGCTTTCTCCACCTCCTCGCGGCATCCAACGTCGACTTTTTCGCGATCCGCTCAACTGTCACACGGATTTGACGGAGACACACCCCGAACCGAAGCTGGGCCTCTGTACCTTGATTACTAAAAATCGAAACACAAGGCACAGTACAGCGCGATGTGCGCCGGTCCGACTGGTGGTGCAGTAGCGCGGCATCTGCAGCTGTGCATGCATGCCGCGGGGACGAGCTGTGCGCCCAGCCAGTTCGGACCAGCCCTCCGTTTTTTCCGGTCGCGCTCTGCTGCCACGAACTTTAGCATCCTCTCCACGCGGTTCGGCCCCACCTCAGCCGGCCGTCTGGGCTGTCCAGTCTCGGACGATTGGCCAAACCTTCCTCGCCGTCTAGCTAGATCCTTGCTCCAAGGTGGTCGAGGCTCGATTCATCTGCCGCTAATGACGGCTTACGGTCTTTCTCCCGATTCGCTTTGTAGCCGCTCGCCGGATTTGCCGATCCCGAAACCGGCCACGTCGCCTGCTCTAGTGGGGCCCTCCCATCTATGCCATGCATGGTCCCGCTGATCTCAACACGTAAACCACCTGAGGATAGAGCAGATATCGAAGCCTCGCATTTGTGTGACATTGTAGAATCAGAATGCCCGGAGGCCGGTAGTGGATCGGCCGAGGGATGCCGAGTCGCCCTGCTGCTCGCGGCGCTTCTCCTGGCGCAAGGCATCCTGCTCCGCCTGGCGCTTGAGCGTCTTGGATCGAGTCGCAAGCGCGTCGACATGCTTCTTGCGCGCCTGCTCCAGCGCACTCCTCGCCTCGGCAGCTTCCTTCTTCCTCGGCGACAAGATGACGCCGCTCTTGTCGTCGAGATTGATGAGCAGCCGCTCGAGAATGTGGTTCGAGATGCACTGCTCGTAAGCACGTGTCAGGCTCGACGCCTGCGACGTCGCATCCTGGAGCCACTTGGTAGCAAAGCGTGCCGCTTCGACGATGAGTCCGTTGTCGATCCAAACGCGGAGCAGCACGTCGCTGTTGCCGGTGCGGCTGAACCATTCCGTGAGCCACGAAGGCAGCGAAGTGTGATCCAGCGCCGAAACGCGCGCCAGCACCACGCGGTAGTATCGTCCGTCTTCCTCCGAGTCGTACATCTCGAGGTGGTGGCGCACGTATCGCCACGCACGCTCGGCCGCCGCACCTTCCCAGCTCGCCGACTTTTCAGACAGCGTCAGGAACACCGCCTCGGGCTCCAGTAGATCCGCATCCGCCTCTTCCAGCTCGGCGATCTCGGGATGCACATCCTCGTTGTCCACCGCTGCTTTGTCGCCGTTCACCCGCGTGCTCTCCGCGGGTCGCTTGAGTCGGTCGCGCTCGACCTTGGCGCGGGTCAGGGCAACGGCCTTGATGGTGAGTGCCGCAAAGATGGGCGTCATGTCCACGCCCAGGCACCACGCCATGCCGAACGCCGAGTCGAACGAGTCGCTGTTGACAAACAGCAGCACCGCATCCGACGGGCGCAGCACCGTCGTCGAGTACGCCAGATCCGGATACCTCTTGACCAGCTCCAAACGAGCCAGTGCAAGCGTATACTCGCGGCGCACGTCTTCGACCGATACCACGCGGATCTCGCGCACGCGCTGGCTATACGCGGCCGCTGGGATGTATCGCGTGAGGCTGCTCGTCTGCTTGCTCCCGGCGCCTGTGCGCACCGAGGCCGCTGCATCGAACAGCGAGTCGCTGCCAGCCGCCGACTCTTCCGGATCGGCGGCATGTGCGAACCATGCATTCTCGTGCCTCAGCATGGTGAGCGCGTTGATCGCTGCCAGGTAGCTCTGTGCCTGCTCAACGGCCACCACCGTGAAGCGCTCCAGCGGGTCGGTTCCATCCAGCCCCGCCGAAGCCGCCCTATGCAGCTCGCCCATTCGCTCCGCGTGCTGGTACATGACTGCGCCCGCCGATTTGAGGTCGCCGCGGAATACGTGATACGAGTATAGCACCGAGTAGTAGTTCGGCACCGACAGCGGGTCTGAGTTGCGCGCCTTGAACGAGAGCGTCCTCTCAACTTCGGTCTGGAGCCCTGGGAAGGTGAAGTGCAGGAGCGGCTGGATGTGGCCCTCCTCGCACATGACGCTGACCAGGTTGCGCAGGCAGTCCTTGCGCACCCCCTCGTACGGCGTTGCCATGATCGTGGCGTACGCCGCCTCAAAGTCGTCCAGCGCCAGCTGGCAGCGGAAGATCTTGAACCAAACCTCCTTGGGCCCGGCGAGCCTGTTCGCCTCGGCATCGGCGGCTGGCGAGCCCGTCTTGACGATCCGCTTGTCCGCATACGTGCCAACAGCGTCAATGCTCGCCTGGCAGAACCTGATGACGTGCTCCAGCGCCTCGAGCGGCTCGAAGAAGAGCGCTGCGTGGCGATAGTAAGCCGCTACGCGCTCCTCGCCTTCCGCCGACGCGATCGACGAAGGGAGCAGCTCCAGCAGCCCACCGGACGTGCGACCACGCTGGTGCATCTGCATCTCGAGCGCGCTGACCACCTTCTCGAAGCAGGTGCTTGCTTCATCGAGTCTCTGCATCTGTACCAATGCTCGTGCGCGTACATACTCTCCGGCAGCAGTCTCCGGGAAGCTCGAAAGCAGTATCTCGGCTGCCGATGGGTATCCCTGTACGAGGATGGCAAACGCGATCGAGTTGTGACGGTCATTCGCGTACGGGAGCATCGGCTTGCCGCCGGCGGCCAACGAGTCGCGCAGATCTGACAGACCAAGAGACCACAGGCCTCCCAGCACAGCTGTCTTGAGCGGCAGAGCCAGGCCGCTGTCCCGTGAGGCTGAGCTCGAGAGCCGAAGGAGTTCATCTCGGACACACTGGTGCAGGAGAGTGGGTGCGGCAAAGTGGTGAGGCTCGCGGCTCTTGCGCCCGGCGACCGACATCTGGTTGAGCTTGGCCACGATCGAGTCGGCCTCGGCAGCGTCGGTGGCGTCGCCCGCGACCTGCACAGCTCCATCAGTTCGTGCCAGCTGCAGCGCTGCGCCGAGCGTCTGGAAGATGCTGAGCGCCGCAGCGATCTGCGTGCTCTCGTTCTCCACCATGTCGGCCATTCTATCTTGAGCTGCGAGAGCAGTGAGAAGGAGCAGGAAGGAGACCGCGAGGCGATGTCGCGATGCCAAGGTTTGCGCGAGCGCGTCGGCCGTCCATGCTGATCCAAGGTCGGTAGAGGCGACGGGCGACGCCGAAGAAGCACGCTCTGATTCGCTGGCGACTTCGCTGAGGAGCACCGACATGTCGGTCAAGGTGCTGTCCAGGCTGGCGCCCAGCTCAGATGCGACGCGCGCAACTATTTCGCTTGCGTCCTCGCCGCCGAGCGCCGCAAAGTTGTTGGTCCAAATCTCGGCAACAGCTTCCTTGACTGAAATCGTCAATGGATTCGATAGGAGGTTCTGGAGCCCGGCAGCGAAGGCCTCGAGCTCTGGCGCTGTGAAGCAGGCACACAGGTCGGCAGCAGATTCCAGCAGGGTGAGGACCTCGGCCACCGTGGCAGAGGTTCGACCTAGGGTCGGTAGGATGGTGGTCGGGTGCGTGTCCGCCGCGTGAATGAGAAGAGCGCGCTCCTCCTTGGCCGAGTCGACACTTGGAGCGCCACCAAGGCGCGATTTGCCCGACGCGGCGAAGAGGCGCCTTTGCAAACGCTCGATGATACTTGCTTCGTCCTCGTTGACCGGGAGCGCGATGGTGTCGCGGCTGACGATAAGCGGAACGACAACGTCGCCGCATGCTGCCACAGCGTCCAGCGCAGGCGCCGGAAGCGAGAGGCCGATCGGCCACCTTGCCGAGGTCTCGATTTGCTCGGCCAAGCCAACGAAGCGCATCCACTCGCGGACGCGCGCAGCATACAGCTTCTCGTACATCGGACCGCCCGTTCGTGGATCGTTCTCGAGCTGGCATCCGCTCGCCACCACTGCGGCAACCTCGTCCCTCAAGCTCGCAAACAGCGTGGATGGCTGTCGGGACGATTCGGCCACCACCTGCTTGTATGTCGAGAGTGCGAGCCGTAATGTCGCTTCGGAGAAGCGGCCGGGCTCGAGAACACGGTCGAGGAAGATTTCAGCAGCGTCTACGATCTCCTTTGTGGCGTCGAGCGTTGCTTCAAAGTCCTCTCCGTGCAAGGGCCTATAGATTCGTTCGGATGCGACGGTGCGCCAGTCGTCTTTGGAGAGGTCTTCAGCCGTGGATCGCACGGTCATGGAGCTTTCGTCTGGGTTGGCCGACTCGATGCCAACCTTGGCGTACTTGAGCACCGGCCCGGCGCCTGCGTCCCACAGCGCCCACAGGACCCAGCCGTCATCGCGTCCGCCTTGGGGCGTGAACGCCACGTCGCGCAGCTCGACGTTGCGGCCACATGTGTCAGCGTCACATTGCTTCTGCCAGAGCAGCGTCATTTCGCCGAGGCCTCCCGACGATCCCTTTGCGTCTTCGAGCTGTACGCCGTACAGGGCGAAGAAGTTGCCAGATGGTGGTGAAGCAGGAATGTAGGCGAGGACGTAGAGAGCATATCCATCGCCTTCATCTGCGCCTGGAGTAAAGACCTTGATGTAAGGGCGAGAGACAGTGCTGAAGAAGGCCTTGGTGTCGGAGGGGTCCGATGCGCCCCCGTGGTCGTCCTCGGCTACGACGAGCTGTCGATCGCTGGACAAGAGCGAGTCCATCTGGAGAGGCAGGTCGATGGTGCGAATGCAGGAATCGGTCACGAGGTTCCACACGCGCAGCTTTCGGTCGCGGCTGGCAGCAAATGCCAGTGCGCTGCCGACCTCACCCGGATAGACGTCGAGCGAGAGCGCATAGCTGGGAGACGACTCGGAGTCGGAAGCGGCGTTGGACCTGCCGAAGAAGCGCGAGACGCCCGAGAGAAACGAGGTGGGACGCAGGACAGTCTCTTTCCATGCACCATCGTTTGCGTCTTTGCCTGTCGAGAGGGAGCGGCTGAGCTTGACGATGGTGCCATCGGCGCAGGTGACGAGAGCGAGGCCGGAGTCGACGGGGTAGAGTTGTGCCGCGTTCGCTGTGCCGCGAAGTGACGCAGCCAGGACCGACTCGGAGGACGCGATGCTCTGGATGCGGTATTCGGACGACCAGTCGGATGCAAGGCGAGAGTCGTGGAACAGGTACGGCGCCGCAAAGACGAGTCGATACAGGAAGCCCGTCGTGGTGACTGCAATGACGTGAAGTCGGTTTGAGGCCGGGTCCGCGAAAATGCCGAGTCCTGGCAGCAATGGTGCCGGGAAGAGGAAGGTGCGCGCAGGTTCTGAGGCGAGTTTGGGATGGAGTGAGTTTGAGAAGGAGTGGTCCTTGGATGATGCAGCAGGAGTGGAAGGCTGATCCTGAAGGTTTGACCACCGCAGCTCGAGCTCTTTGCCTCCAGCTACGACGCGCGCCAGGACATATCCGCCGTCGAATCGGCTCGAAGAGGACGACGGGAAGTAGAGACGCGCGTCGACCGCGTGATGTGCGGCTATGCTGACGGGTTCAGGCTCGTCCGAGACGGCAGGATGTTGAGGCGTCGGTACTGTGACTGTGTCGTCGTCATGGCTGTGAGCGCCAAGAAGCGGAGCTGGAGCGATCAGCGATGCCGACGCGAGCTTGTACGGGGTGTATGGCAGAGGCATGATGGCAGGGTAGGACGCTGCTCGTCGTGCCGCGAGGCAGGTTGTGATCGATCGATCGAGGAGGTCGCTCGACCTGTCGTAGCCTCCGCCTTCAGCCGTTCTGGTTCCTCTGACGCCGCTAGGGAAGCGAAGCCGTGCTGTGATTCGAAATCAAGTGCGAGGTGAGAGGATGGTGTGAGGAGCAAAAGTTCCGTATGCTGGCTGGGACGAGGTGGAGAAGGCCGCAGAGCCCAGTCGTGTTGGCGGGTGCACGCTCAGAAGGACGCGGTGCGGAACCAAAAATTGAAGCTCGACCGATCACGTGAAGATCGGGCGCCATCTCTCGAACAACTTTTTCAGGGTGCGGATCTTATCGCGATCTCACATTCGCATATTCTTGACAGGGCCATGTCTGTGACACAAGGCTTTCGTGCCCACCCTCACGGATCTTCTGTTCAGCCACTGCGATCATCACTGTAAAGAACGATGTATCGGAGCGACTTGGCTCGGTCCCGAGCGATATGGATGATGCAGGAACGAATCAAGGGTATATTGAAGGACTGCGAAATCTAAGAGAAGGGCAATGCAGTTCAGAGCAGGAAGGCCGCGAGCGCGGCGACGGAGGCGAGTCCGGCCATGCTCAGCGAGGCCGGAGCCAGGTTGAGGGCGCCGCTAGTGCTGGCGTGAAGGGGAGAGGAGGTAGAGCTGGGCGAGGTGAACGCGCGAGTGGGTTCGGTCCTCGTTACCGCCCTCGAGCTTGCGGTGTTGCCGCTGGGAGAGGTGGTGTTGGAGGAAGATGTCGAGCTTGAAGTAGACGACGAGGAGGTAGAGGAGCTGTTGGGGGTGTTGTCACCATCCGAGCCAATGTCGAAGTCCTGGATCACCGAGCCCTTCTGAGGAGGCGACTGGTTGTTCCACGCATTCTTGTACCAAGGCATGTTGAAGAGGTCGGCCACGTTGTTCGGGATCCAGCCCATGCCCTTCAGCTTGGGGTAGTAGTTCTTGAAGACGCCGATGGAAGCATGGGTGAGCTCGTGCTCGAGCATGACCAGACCGGGCGACCTGGGACCATTGATACCGGATGCAGCAGCAGCCGCTACGGACGCTAGATCCTTGCCGGGGTTTTCGTTGGGGCAAGCCGAGCCGCCCTGGTCGTCGAGGCACCAGTCGTTGGTGTCGTGGTTCCACAGCACATTGGTAAGGCCGAAGATCTCCTCTGCGATGGCGCGCACACGGTTGTCGACGTCGCCCTGAGGTGGACGCCAGAACTTGGGGATGTAGCCGCCGCTGTAGTCTGCGATGATCTGCATGGTCCAGCCGAGCTCGGCGACGAGCTGCTGGTTGGTGAGTGCGGTGCAGAGGTTGTGCGACCAGGTGTGTACGGCAAAGTGCTGGTTGCCCTCCTTGACCGCCTGAGCGAACTGCTTGGGATAGGAGAGCACATTGGAACCGATCATGAAGTGGGTGGCAGACTGGTTGTACTGGCTGAGGAACGAGTAGAGGTCGCCACTGTTGCCGGTGGGACCATCGTCAAAGGCAACAGCGATGTGATTGTCTGGCGCATTGACGATGTCGCTATCGGAGACACACTTGGTCACGGTCCAGGAGCAGGTGTGGGGGTCGAAGCCGGCATTGTTGGCGTAGACGGGGCTGCCATTTTGGAGAGTGGCGGGAGCGATGCCGGGGATCTTGCCCGCGGCGGTGGCAGCGCTAAGGGCATCGAGCCATTCCTTGGGTGTCTGGTCTGCTGTGGGGATAGCAAAGCCTGGCGGGTAAGAGTTGTTCTGTCGGGCACGGATCTTGACCGTGAAGTCGCCAGCAAGGGCGCTGCCGGCCAGAGAGGCTAGGAGGAGGAGACGGAGCATCTTGATTTCAGCAACGTCGACGGTAAAGGGCGACGGTATAGAGGGTGCGAGAGAGGAGGATGATGTGCAAACACAGCTGCTTTCTGAAGATAGGGGGTTCTATATATCCTCAACGTCTCGTGCTGACACCTGCAAGTGCTGTCGGACGCTGAAATGTAGGCTCATTAGCCCAGGTGCATGGAACTCACAGGCACAATCGCAAAGGCGCTTAGCAAGAGAACACAGATTTGGCAAGTGCGACCTTGCGAAGGCAGACGAGCAGGCGACGGTCGTCTGAACTCCGATCAGGGTGGCGAGCACGACGTCCCTGGAGCTTGGGACGTGAGGAAGAGCTTTGAGCACATGGACAGGGTGAAGCGACACCTGGGCGTACCGGCGAGGCCCCAGCGTGATGAAGCGCTGTAGCCTAGCGCCGGAAGCCGACGGTTGATTTGCCAACGCAACCACAGGTGCATGCAGGTGCTTGTTTGGAGGTGGGCAGCACGTCCCGCCTGTGGCTGCCTTGCAGCTTGTTGCGGAAGTGGGCTTTACTGTGGACGATTCTGCAAGGTGATTCGATACAGACCCAACAGGAGAGGCAGGTGGGACTGGACTTGTCAGACCCGAAAGCTCCGCAGCTCCGACGGTCGAGTTGCAGAGCCGAAGGAAGACTGAACGGCACGGACGAAGTGGAAGGTGCATGAGCGCATGAGCGTCTAGGTGCGATACCGGTCATCCAACTCGCTTATTTTCTTTTCTCTACAGAACACTTTGCGACATTGTCAAGGACTGCAGCAAGCTGCGGCCAACATCCACGCCAAATTGCAACAATGGGCGCTATCTGCACTTCATCGGCCTATCGCTTTCCGCACTTGCTCGGCAAAGTTGACCCATCCCGCTGGGCTGGAGCACGGCTGCTGCTACGATTCCGACAACAAGAGATTGCGGTAACATGGGAGGCGGACGCAACGTCACTTGGCATTCGGATTCGACTTAGGCTGTGGTTCGAGACGATCAAGGACCCGCACAACGGGGCTGCGGGGCTGCGGGCCTGCAGGGACTTGTTTGCGGCGGCAATCTCAAAGCTTCCGTTGGCTGTTGTTTTCGCTGGAAGTCGGCCGTTGAGAGAAACAAGGCGGTGCGGCCGGTCTCGGAAAAATCGTCCGGGCGAGATGGCGCGGAATTTGCTGTCATCGGACTTCAGACGACACAAAACAGCACACAACAGCGACAGCAACAGCGGTCGTCACTCTGCACCGGCTCCAACCAATTGTTCCCGGCCATTTGCAGCTGGCCCGATGCAGGACGTCGATCCCTCGCCAACGGTCCGGACCACGACCGACAGCAGCGCTGGATCCTCATCCAATTGCGTCCTCTGCTCCGTACGCAAAGACAGCGCCGGTGCCAAGTGCCTGTCGTCACCACACATCCATTGTTCCGGCCGGCGAAAGCGCCGATTGTCGGCCGTGATACTGCACGCAGCGAGCAAGCGACTCTTGCTCGTGCTGGACGTCGCGACGGCCTGAGCAAAGAGCACGTGCGGAGAAGACAGACGATTGTCAGACCTGTTTCCTTCCAACAATTTGAACCGCCAAAGATCAGAGGCCGATATCCCGATGGTATCCGTGATTGTCGCCATTGGAGCTCAGATAGCCGGCTCGGGCCGTGCCCATCTGAGCCTTTCCGTTGTTTCCGCAGGATACGGATCTGCAGCCGCCGCTTCGACACAATCCGCGCAACAACCTTCTGTGCAGGAAGAGCGGGGCTTACCGTATCCATTGTGTAGGACCCTTCGCAGGTTGCACCCACTTCATCTCAACTTGGGGCCACCAATTCCCCACGTGCATCATCACCGCTTGGCACAATGGCAGCTGGCATCTTCTCGCCCTGGTACTGGCTGCTCAAGCTGGCAGCCACCTTCTTCCGCGGCGTCACCTACCTCAAGCGCGGCACGGAGCGTTATCTGCGCAATCTACCTCCTTTGGCAGGAATCGCCCGCGAACGGCTCCAGGTACCTTCGCGCGACAAGGGTCGCTTCATTGGCGTCGACCTGTACAGACCTGCAGATGCTCCAGCCACCGCCAAGCTGCCAGTCATCGTAAACTGGGTGAGTTGCCACGAGGCTCTGATGAAGCGGCTTGAGCGCTTGTGATCCAAACTGACTTCATTTGTATGCATTGTCACCACTCACAGCATGGATCTGGCTGGCTCATTCCGAGCTGGGGCGAGGACCGCGAGTTCGTCAACCAGGCCGTCAAGGCTCTGCGCTGCATCGTGCTCGACTGCAACTACCGCAAGGGGCCCGAGTATCCTTATCCTGCTGCGCACGACGATGCGGACGATGTCGTCGAATGGGTGCTCTCCCAGTCCGAGCGCTTTGACCTCGACAAGGTGGCGCTCTCGGGCTTCAGCGCCGGTGCCGCGATGGCGCTCAGCACCAGCAATGCCTACTCGGGCAAGATCAGCGCGCTCTCTGCACTCTATCCGCCCATCGACATGTGCAAGTCCGAAATGCCTCCCAAGCCCACACGCCAGCCTCGCAGCGGTGTCTACCTCGCCCCTCGCGTGGTCAAGCTATTCAACGACTGCTACGTCCCCGATCTCGAGGCCAGAAGCGACCCAAGACTTGTTATCGCGGGCCTCGACACCGCGCGATTCCCCGACAACATCTTTATTGCCACTGGCGACATCGACCTGCTCCACAAGAACGACAAGGAGTACTTCGAAAAGCTTGCCGCCACCCACAAGAACAAGACGGTCAAGTTCGTTTCCGTGCCGGAAGAAGAGCACGGCTGGGACAAGAACCCACTCGTGCCCGAATCCCTTGAGGCACGCGACAACGTCTACCGCCAGATGTTCGACAACATCAGCCAAGCCTGGGACAAGTGATTCACCGGCTTCGCCCGCCCGGACTCTCATCGCGATTACCTCACGTGTACCCCGCGCATGCTTGTCATTTGTACCACCAGTCGACAGGAAGGAATTCGAAGCCAATCGCATCAATTGCAAGCGACCGTAGACGCGAAATGAGACGAGGGTGTGTGATCGATCAGATATCCTCGACGCTGACGGCGCGGAAGAGCGCGGCGTAGAAGTTGGTGCTGTCAGCCAGCCCCTGGATGGGGTAGTGCTCGTTGACGGTGTGCACGCCGACCTGGCCGCCGAGGCCGGTCTTGTCGGGCTTGATGCTCGTGGGTCCGAAGCGGATGATGTTGTGGGTGAGGTTGTGGTAGTAGCGCGTGTCGGTATTGCCCTGCATGATCGAAGGAGCCACCTTGACCGGCTCGCCGTCTTCATTGACCCAGACGGATCGCACGAGCTGCGAAAACAGACGCCACGGCTTGGCCTTGTCGCCGTCGAGCGGAGTCCAGGGAGCAGGCTCGAGCGCACTGCGTGCCTCCTTGATGGTCAGCTTCGACTTGCCCATCGGCGAGCTGGCGTTGAGCACGTGCTGGCCAAACGCCTCCACCTCCATGTTGTACTTTTGCGCCACCGAAGAGACCACGTCGATGTAGTGCTGCTTGAGCTCGGCGAAGTTGCTCGTGATGGCAATGCGGTGGTCGACGTACGCAGTGGCGCTCTCGGGCAGCGCGTTGAACTTGACACCTCCCTCGATAATGTCGACGGCCGTGGTGGTGATGAATTGCGTCTGCAGTTCGGCGGGCATGGCGTGAACCACCCGCTCGCGAGCCTGCCTGATGCGTCGCTGTCGGCCGCGCTCCGACCACGTGTTGACGGCCGACAGCACAAACGAGGTGAAGAAATTGGGCAGCGCGCTCTGCAGCGTCGAGTAGACGCCCAAGTGTTCGAAGGACGACTTGGATGCCCACTCCAGATCCTTGAGCGCCGAACGAAGCTGGGCGGGGATGCGAGGTCCTTCTCGGATGCACTGGAGGAACTGGAGCTGCGGACCGCTGATCTTGCTCTCGGTCAGACGGTCGCGCTTGTCCTCGAGCTGCGCCACGACGCGAGCGAGCAGGCCGATCGAGGTGTGGGCACCGGCGGTCGACGAGTGTCCGCCCTCGGACTCGACGGTGACCGCAATGTCGACGGAGCCCTTTTCGGCGATACCGGGCATGGCGACGTCGATGCCTGGGCCCAGCAGGTCGGAAGCGCCAATGACCGGGTTGCCTTCGTCGATGATCATGGCGATGCTGTCGCGGCCCCAGATCTCTTCGACGCGCTTGGCGAGCCACCCGGCGCCCTGCTTTCCGCCGGACTCTTCATCGAAGCCAAAGCTGAAAAGGATGGTGCGCGTGGGGTTCCAATCCTTGACCAGTAGGTCCTCGACAGTCGAGAGCAGGCTGACGAGCCAAGCCTTGCAGTCGTACGAGCCACGGCCCCACACCGTGTCGGCGTCCTTGTCGATGTGGCCGCTGAAGGGAGGGTAGCGCCACTGGTCGAGCGTACCCTGGTTGACCGGCACAACGTCCTGGTGCGCCATCATAAGGAGGGGCTTGAGCGAGTCGTCGGTGCCCTTCCAGGTGTACAGCAGGCCGTGCTTGTGCACCATTTCGAGGTCGAGCTTTTCGTGCACGCGCGGGAACTCGCTCATGAGCCAGTCGGCGAACTTGGGGAAAGCTTCCCAGCGCTCGGGCACGTCGTTCGGGTCAGGCCATTCGTCGCCGACGGTGGTGTCGAGCTGAACGGCCTTGCTGAGCCTCGAGGCGAGCAGGTCACGGTCGATGTCGGCGAGACCGTCCTTGAGATCGTACGGATCCTGCTGCGGGCAAAGCGCGGCCAAGTCGGAGGACGAGGTGTCGACCTGAAGCGACTGCGTGAAGCTCCACAGACGATCGTTGACAGCGTTCGAGGCGGCGCTATCGAGCGAAAGGAAGGCAAGCGTCATGGCTCCGACCACCAGAGCCAGCATCGTTGCCCACTTTCGTCCGCTCTTTGGCTGACACGTCGATCGAAGCGCAGCCCGCTTCTCATCGTGAGCAGCAGGCGCGCCGTTGCGTGTAGTTGGCAGCATCCTGTTGTCGGATCGAACAGAGGTCCTTTTGATCTCCCGAGGGTTGAGAGAGATTGCGTTGGACGATGTAGAAGAAGTCGAAGATGGGCTTGATCGCGCTCCTTTGGTTTGATCGCCGTTGCTGTACCGCTTAACCGGCGCACAACCGGATGCGGAGCTCAGAAGTCCGAACGGCGGTGAGCCAGGTGCTGGGCCATAAGACGCCGTGCAAAAGTCCGCGCGATTAAATCTGAACCTGTTAAAGCGTCGTGCGATGCCAGCCGTCCTTCCCGGACCCTGGACCCTTCCCCCACAGTGGCCGAAAGTGAAAGCCTTCGGCATGCTTGAGCCGAACAAAGATGCTGAGCACCACAGAGCTATGAGCTCGAAAGTATAAAGCGACGGAGGTCCTGCACCGTCACTGAGCCTTCGACCATCTTGTTGGAAGACACACGACTTCGACATGGCTAGCCCCTCGGTCAAGCAGCTCGTTGTGGTGCGGAGACGCTCGAATCAGACTCAGAGAGAGTATGCTGATCACCACTTCCGAATTCACGGAGCTTTAGCTGGCGCTGGCAAGCCGGAAGAGACGCCGCTCGCCTACTGCCTGTCGCGAGTCTTTGACTCGGCATACAGCAATGCAAGCCTTGCCCAACCCGCTTGGAGCGGTCACAGCGGCGCGACCGAACTCTACTTCCGCGACGGCGCGCATATGGGTGAGTTCCGAGTGTCGAAGATGGAACACAGGGAGACAGCGAGGCTAAGCTTGATTGACTGTAGGCCGTGCTTATGGTAGCGAGTATACTCGCAGTGTGATTGGCCCGGACGGCGCCAACTTCAACGACTTTGCTGGTGCCATTGCGATGTTCGCCAAAGAAAAGCTCATCCATGGCAGTCCCAGGCAACAGGCCGAAGAGCAAAGGCTAGTGGCTTTGTACTACATCCAAGCCGGCGATCGGGTCGACAATGCGGTGCTAGCAGAGCGACTCGAGCCGCAAGTGATCTCTGCTTTCGGCGGCGTCAGCGAACAGATTGTGACCAACGTCGCCCTCCCCGACCCGGACAACAAGCTGCGATACTTTCAGGGCGAGGCTGCACCCTCATATGCGATCGCCTACCAGGTCTATCTGCGCGGAAAGGACGACATTGCAGCCTTTCGCAAGGCTCAGCAAGTGTTGGAGGACGAGTGCAGAGATTTGATCCGATGCGAGACGACGTTCGTCCTGTTCGCCGTGCGGTCGCTCGTATTCGACCAGGAAACTGGGATCTCATTTTCGGCGGCAAGACAGCCCGACATCACGGGCTACATCTGACGCTTTTCTCGGCCTGTGCGATAGGAGATGCCTATGAAATCCAATAGCTCCCCCCAGTGAGGCGAGTAGCGACGTCTGCCTGAGATTTCGAAGCCCCTTTTTAGAGCCAACATTTTATTGTGCTGCGCTTTTTGACAGTGGGTCCACACCCTACTGTAAGGCTGAAGGTTTGCTCTAGAACGACTTTACAGTTTAAAGTTGGGGCTGGGACCAGCCTTCACCGAGACAGGGTGCATTTGAGCTCCACGACCGGCGAACTGGATGACGCAGCAGGAGCGTGAGATGGAGATTGTGTCGCCGCAGGGCCAGGGTCATGGACCTCGGATGAGCAAGCTCCGCTTCGCAACGCGAGCGGAGGTCTCCTTTATCCATCGCTTGCCCCCACACGGAGCCAAGCGGGCCGAGCCGGCCGACCAGGAAATGCAGTCCGACCGGAGATTCTCTGCTGGACGCCCAACACCTGCATGACAATGAGAACTGCGAAGGCCGCTGACGGCAATGTTGGTGTCTAGTGTCGACGTCCGAGGCTCACCAGGCTCAGTGGATCGATCGAGTGGGCAGGGGAAGCCTCGGACCGGGGCAAGGGCCGCCGTGCGGGGGCCTTTCTCCTAGACCAAGACCACGCGCGTTAGGCGAGGTTGGACCCTCTCTCACGCGGACAGGCGTCACGACTGCCACGCTGCTCGAGTCGAAGTGCCATAGGCTCGCTTACGACGAGCGGTGCGAGCGGCGCCAGCGGCAGCAGCAGCACCGGCTGCATTCCGCATGGCGGGTCAACACGACCCAAACAAGTTCACTTCTCCTGAACGTCGGGTCCCCCATCGCTAGCTCCTGTTTCCGTTGCACCCTCGCAGTTTTCTGGCTCATCGAACAGGCATGATTCTCTGCGACAACGGCATGCAGGCGGCGGAGAGCTGGATGCGATCGTGGTGAGGCTGCCTGCTCGCTCGATCTCGAGGCTGCCTGCTCGCTCGATCTCGAGGCCGTCTCGGGCCTGCATTACGATCTTCTGGCGCGAGATCCAGCCCAACTGTATTGAATCGGAGTGCGCGCGCGCCAAAACCGCGCCCAGCCGGTGCAGCTTGGATTCGTCGGAGGTTGAATTTGGCGATGCAGCGCCCGTTTGGAACCTCGAAAAATGCTGTTTTTCCCGACAGTGCGAGGCAGGCGTGCGAGTTTTCTCGAGCAAGCCTCCTCCCACCTATGTCATCAGACAGTCGTGCCCTTCCTTGTTTGGGGTTCGGGTTGGCCCGAGGGAACCTCCGCGTGCCTGCCAGCCTGCCTGCCAGCCTTGCAGCGCTGTGCCCCTCGACTGCGCTGCATATCCAGCATGACTGCATCGATGCTGCACCGGCATTGCTCCGAAACGCACGACAGTCGCAATCGCACACTGTGACTGACCTTGGGCAGATTCCAACTTGCAGCCGTTGATCCTTTGTTGGCATTCAGAGCTCGACCCCATGCACCACCAGGCTCACTCGCGCTTACTCCGCTCAAATTGTGCTGCCTCCGCCACCGAGATTGCTCCGCCATGTGCCTCGGCTGCCGAGCCCAAGGGGTCCCGGGCGATCTGCAGCGGAGGCCATCAAAGCAGCGTGTCGTCAGTCATGGCTCGCATCGTCTTCCCCCGCCTCTCGTTGCCACACAGCAGTCGCAAAATGTTGACCTGCAGACCTGCGTCTTTGCATCCGCCGTGCGGCTTTGTCTGCTCGTGAGAACAGATGGCTGCTGTGCCGTTTTGCTTCCGTTTGCCAAATGCAGCCCTATCTGCGGTATAATAACAACGACGATACTGTGGGAATCGTGTGCACTGCGAGGGCAAGCTGCTGCTGCTCATGCTCCTGCGTGCCTGAAGCATGCAGGTGCGCTCTTTTTTCCACCGACCGCTGACGCAGTGATGCTCCGTTGGTGCTCCGCTGTCGCTGCCTTTTTTGCGCACTCCTCCAGTGTGTCACAGCAAGCGTCGCCGTCAATGTTGCCGTTGTAGCCGTAGCCACCACCGCCCTGGTGTCTCAGCTCTCGCGGGCCTTCCATCCTCCCGCCTCTTCTCTGAGGGTCCTCCTTCCTTCTTTTCGTCCTCGCCACCGTCTGTCCCCGACCCCCATCAGTCTCCCCATACAGGCCGTTCAGCTTGCTTCATTTTCTTCACAGCATTCACGGTCACAATGGTCTGTTGCTTCTAAGACCAGCTCGACTCGACATTACGCGTTTCGCAGTCGTGTGACTACGGCAATCGAACGTCGCCCCAGCATCCCGTCAGCTTAGAGCCAACCTAGTCGATCTGTTCCAGACGTGCGTGCGACGCGAGACCAACGCGTGACCCCGACAACCTTCAACTCATTTCCCATAACCACGACACGATGGTCGCACCGATACCCAACCTTGCTGGCTCGTCTGGCCGTGGCCCCCCGAGCTACTTTGACCTGCCGTCTCGACGCTCGCTCAATCCTGTCTGTCACGATGTCCAGGCTACGCTCTCGACTTTCCGCTTCTCGAGCCAGAGCCCCGCCGCTACGGACATGCCTGCACAAGCAACACAACCCATGACCGCATCCATCAGCATGACTGGCGCGTCGGATGACGACGAGTACGTCGAGCCTTCATGTATGCTCGACACGAGCAGCCGCAGACCCAGCGTCCAAAGGACCTCGAGTGCGCCAGAGCCTTCGTCGTCTAAGCCATCGATGTTTGTCGAGGCAGCAGGACCAAGCATGCTCCGACCATCTTTGGCACGAGCTTGCTCCGAGAGTCGCGCCTCGGGTGTTCTGGAGCGTCGACGCTGCAAGGTCGCCTCTGGCAACAATGCGCTTCCGTCGAACCTCATCCTCGACCTGGCCGACTTGCCCATGACCATGGGCGCGGGCAACATCGGTCTGCTGCGCGCCGCACGCAAGGCCATCGCCGAACCATGCGGCTTTGACTGGGGTCGCACCGCAACATCGGCTCCCGCGTCGACGTGCAACTCTCGATTCGTCAATCACCAGCAGTCTCGACTGGCAGCGCCTTCATCGAGCGCTGCTGCATCCGCAGCGGCCAAGTCGCTCGCAAGCGTCTCGCTGCCCGCCTCCACCACTGCCTCGGCATCTTCATCGCCCGAGTCGCACCGTGTTGCGAGTGGCATTCCGACGTCTCGCTCATGCGCCAGCTCGTCGTGGGCAAGTCGTGCGTCGTCGTCGGACGAGTCGGAATGGGACTGGGCCCTGGCCGGCAACGCAAGGGCGACGTACGAGGCGTTGCGCTTCAGCGCGTACAAGGAAACGAGGGAGCCTGTTCACGACATCTGGCAGCAGCTGCCCGACTGGGTCAGTCGTCGCTCCTCGCTGGGCGGCCGAGACGCAGATCTTTCGCTGCGTGGGCCCTCTCTGCACACCTCGTTCGCACCGCATAAGCCGACCAAGGATGCCGCCGCAGCCGCAGCAGCGACCGCAGCGGCTGCAGCCGCCGCCCTATCGCTCACGCTGTCGCACGCATCGCTCTCGTCGCGCAGTCCGCGTAGCAGCATCTCGGCGCGAAGCCGCGGCCATCAAGCCAAGGTTTCGGTGCATGTGCCCTTCCGTGTAGTTGAGGAGATAGCGCCCTCGCACCCCTCGATCTCGCCACGCGCCTCGTTCGCGGGCGCACGCGAGCATGCTCTCGGTCGTCGCCGATCGCGCAGTCACGATCGACGCGAATCCACATCGGCCTGAGCTGCCGTCTCGAGACAACTAGCACTCTCATTCGATCTCGTTCCCCATATACCCGTCGCGCGAGGCTACCTCACATCAGAGGCCCCCGGACGGTTCCTCCGCATCCACTTTCTTCTCGGCTCCTTCACGCATCTATGTACTTGTATACTGGCATTTCCCATAATCTGGAAGCTTCGCATCGTCATCGCCGTCTGATCGTTGCCGAACGCAAGAGTCTCGCGTGCATACAACATGACCCTTGAGCGCGTCGTGGGGTTTGGATCTGACAGTAGGCTCGGATCCGCACGGCTGCAGGGCTGGCCGGACAAGCGGATTCTCCCGGCTGCGTCGTGATCGTGCGTGCTGTGCTGT
>AWNI01000008.1:1788034-1799177 GCA_000517465.1 Moesziomyces aphidis | reverse complement strand
CCACCGCTGCGCCACTGCGCTTCGCCACCGCTGCGCCATCCACCACGCTGTACAGCGCGCGCCTCTTCTCGTCGTCCATCGCCCGTTCGCTCGCCACACCTCAGACCGGCCCCACACACATCCCCGAGGGCCCACACACGGCATCACCCAACCCGGTCAAGACCGCCACCTACGACGCCACCGCCGCACAGAGCCAGATCGACGATGCGCCCGTCTACCCGGACTACTCCAAGGGCCCCTCGGCGCTAGACAAGGCCGGCCAGCTCTTCTTCTTCACCGAGATCCTGCGCGGCATGTGGATCGTGCTCGAAAACTTCTTCCGCCCGCCTTACACAATCATGTACCCCTTCGAGAAGGGCCCGCTCAGCCCACGCTTCCGCGGCGAGCACGCGCTGCGACGATACCCCACCGGCGAGGAGCGCTGCATCGCCTGCAAGCTCTGCGAGGCCATCTGCCCCGCCCAGGCCATCACCATCGAGTCCGAGCCGCGCGAGGACGGCGCACGCAGGACCACCCGCTACGACATTGACATGACCAAGTGCATCTACTGCGGCTTCTGCCAGGAGGCCTGCCCCGTTGACGCCATTGTCGAGACCCAGAACACCGAGTACTCTACCGAAACGCGCGAGGAGCTCCTTTACAACAAGGAGAAGCTCCTCGCCAACGGCGACCGCGCCGAGGCTGAGATCGCCGCCAACATCTACGCCGACCACCTCCAGCGTTGATGTCCACTCCATAATCTCAGGCGTCTCTCGGCCTGCCAGCCTGCCTAGGCGGCCCTTGGCTTGGAACGTCTAGTCTTTGTGTTCGTACCTTCTTTTTTTGTCATGCATCAATACAATTCTTCCTCGACACCACCGATGATATTCGATCATGTGTACATTGCTCAAGTGGCAGATGCGATGCCGAGGTGCGTGCAGTATTCAGCCGCAAGTGCGGGCGGCAGGTTGGTGGCAATGATCTCGGCAGCGAGCGTGCGGCGCAGCTGTGTAGCTTCCTTGGGCTCGTCGGCGTCTGTGCTCGGTGTATCGGTGAGGTAGGCCGAAGGGTCCGAATCGAGCGGCCAGCGACGTTCAAAGCTGCGTCCGAGTGTGTTGGGTGCTGCTGCGAACGTGGACCGCATTGCCAATCGACTGTGCTTGTCGTCGAGGATCGCAAACACCTTGGAAAGTGACATTCGAAACGCCTTTTCGCCACCAGGAAGATCTAGCCGCCCAAACCCAAGTTCAATGTCAGCATCATTCGAGACGCAAGCGTCTGTGGCAGAAGGGGCTTACCTTGAACATCAGCAACTTGAGCCAGAGCGGTGTGTACGAGTGGAAGTGAGCCGAACGTGAGGATGTCGGACCATTCGCGTGAAGCGTCAGCATCCTTGGCCTCGGTCGACGCTTTGAGGGCTGCTACAGCTTCGACGGCCTCGTCTGAGCGTTTGGCATACAGACCGAGCGCGATCTGTTCAAAGGTATCCTCGAGCGAGCGGAACTTGCGATCGCCCAGCGCAGAGTACAGTAGCGAAATCACGAGGAAGCGCACATCGACCCGCGACAGCACTTCGAGCTGTCCAGCCGACACCACCGTGTTCACGCCCGACACCATCCACGACCGATCGTGCTTGGTGTCCTTGATCGTCGACAGCTCAAACAGCTCCCCGTCCGCAGAGGCAGCATTCGAGCCTGCAGTCGAGGCGCTGGCGCTGGCATGGCTGGAGTGCAGGTAGTAGGTGGGAATCCCCGTGCGTGGGTGCGGCAAGACCAGGAAGCGTCCTCCATGTGCAAGGTCTGGATGAATCAAGACCGAGGTTCGTGATCGTAATTCGGCTCGCGACCCAGTCGTAGCCGTCTCGGTGGCTGTCATCTTGTTTCCGGAATGATGGAATGAAGGGTTGCGCAGTGGGATGACGGCAGAACGAGGTGCGGTGAGGACCGAGCAAAACGCGCCAAAGTGTTGTTCTTCTTGCCGCGCCCAGACGCGCTCAAATCCGTCACCCAAGCGCCAGACCCTGCCATTTACGCGACCCGCACTGGCTCCTCCAAATCAGCCAATCTGCTACGCATCCTTACGACAGCCTCGCCATTCACGCCATCACGCAAACGCACCGCACGCTTTATCAAGTCCAAATGCTGAAATGCCGAAGGGATGCTGAAAGCGCAATCGACTCTACAGGGCGTCAAAATTGATGGCGTTGACGGCGCGTTTGCGCTCGCGTTCGTCTTCGCGGCGCTCGTTGATGTGCAGCACCACCACGATGACCGCCAGCCCGACGATGGTGGTGATGAGCACCACGGTCACCCAGGGGATCCAGTCGCCCGGATGCAGGTACAGCTGCTTGGTCCATGTGCCGGGACCACCGCGCTCGTTCTCACTGCCGCGTCCGCCCTGCCACGGGTTGATGACCACCTGGCTGTTGGGTATCACACCCTCCACCGCCAGGAAGTGCTCCTTCTGCCGCCGCGTCGACCCGATAAAGAGCGACTCGACGTAGTTGTTCGTCCTGCCCAGGCCGAAATAGCTGTACGGCGTCAGCAGCGAGCGGTATGCGGTCTGCGGAAGCTGTCCCACCTGCTGCGCCCGACGCACCCCATTCGGGTCGAGCACGGTAAACTTGTACGAAGCACCGCCGTAGTTGGTCCCCCAGGGTTGGAACTTGGGTGCGTCCTTGGGCTCGCAGAATCCCTGGCAGGCGCCGTTGAGCGTGAGTGCCTTGAGGAAGAACGAGTCGTGGAAGTAGTTGTTGTGCACAAACGTGATGCGACGGCTCGAGTCCAGGCCGTCCGAGACGGAGGAGGTGCGCTGCAGCACCAGATCCAGCGTGCCGTCCTCGTCAATGTCGATCCAGCTCGCACTGCGCACGTCCCTGAGCACCTCGAGCGAGTTGGCGCCGGCGGTGACCTTGATGAACGTGCGTCCCTCGGGCCGGTCGGCAACGCATCCGAGGTCCGCCTTTTCGCTCGCGGGCACTTTGCTGCACTCGAGGTTGCGCAGGATGTGCGCGCGCGTCTCGCCGGTGCCGCGCGCGTTGTTCCGCCCGCCCGCCGCAGTGCGATCGGGAATGGTGACCACGACAAGATCCGGATAGCCGTCCTTGTTGTAGTCGCCCAGGTGCAGCGCGTTGGGTAGGTTGAGGAACGACGGCGCGAGCGCGTCGCTGGACAGCAACCGACTGTCGCCCGTCAGCTTATCGAGCGGAACACGCAGCAGATCGGCGTTGGACTTGCTAACGGTAAAGTCGATGCGGAAGCCGTCATCGGCGACACAGAGGTCTTCTGCTTCGCGACACGCGCTCTCCGCTTTTCCCTTTGCCTGATCTACATCAGTGGCGTTCGCATGAGGTCCTGAATCTTTCTTGCCCGTGGTCAAGGAGCCGAAGCCCGGTCCGCCTCCAAAGAAGCCATCAATGCGCGGGGAGCAGAGTGGGACTTGTCGGTTGAAGGCGACATTCACGACACAGTTGTCGCCGCTTCGATCGCAGGTGGGGAAGATGACATCGATCGTTCCGTCGCGGTCAACATCGCCGAAGCTCAGCGCTCCTGTGCCCGGGGGTAGGTCGCCGGACGAGGCAAGCTTGAAGCCAGAACCCTGGCCCTTGGAGTTAGGCTTGACCGCTGTCCAGATCTGGTACGTGTGCTTGGAGCTGAGGAAAGACTCTTCGGAGCAGACGAGGAAGAGGTCTGCCAGACAGTCGCCGTTGAGGTCGACAAAGGCGGAGCTGTGGGGGTTCGCCAGCTTGCATGCGGGCGCGGCGTCGGCGTTGAGCAGCGGTGCGTCGGCAATGTCAAATGCCGCTGTGGAATTGGACAGATCGACGAGAAGGTTCCGCCAGATCTTGAGATCGGAGGCGTTCTTTCCCGCTGCTGGGGTGTCGGAGAAGGGGATTCCGAGCAAGTCCATCTGCATGTCACCCGAGGCATCGATAGAGATGGGCTGGGCTAGCGTCGATGACGGCGACGACAGTGGTGTCGTCTTGAAACCTGATCCGCCCTCTTCGCCCAAGAAGATCTGCATGGAAAGCTCTTTGGAGGAGCTGGCGGGGTTTTGGGACATGACGAGAAGATCGAGTCGGCCATCGTAGTTGATGTCGGCCGCCACCACATTGCTGATCTTTTGGCCGGCGGGTGTCTGGACTGTAGCTGCCGGGCTGCGCTTGAATCCGAAGTCAGAGTGATCCCATACGTGTATGCTTGCTGTCGAGCGATCCGCATCTACGACGATGGCGTCGACAAACTGGTCGCCGTTCCAGTCGCCCCACGCGGCTATTTGTCCGTTGATCTGGTCGAGACCGAGGCTTCCGGCATTGATGAGCCCTTCATACTTGAAGCGCTTTTCTCCGATACCAAAGAGAGCATCGGCGCCCGTTGAGGTTGCTAGCAGGAGGAGGGCCGACGCCCACGCCGTGTTGAGCTTCCTGATGCCTATTGATCGACGGGCACGAGAGCGTTTGGCGACGGCGCTGGAGCATTCAGCGTGGCATGCGAGCGCCATGGCGGTCCGAAATTCCCCCAAGAGGATCTTGTGCTGTCCTTTGTGCTTACGCAGACTTGCGGCTCGAAGCTTGTATGGGACGTCGTTGGGAGCGCATGGTGTTGGGTACGTGGCCAGCACAGGTGCGAGCCAGGCTTCAGGGTCCGCGCACTGGCGGTCTGAGATGGAATCGGGGTGGAGGATTTCTTTGACCGCTGTTAGACCTAACGAAAGTGCGGTTTTGGCAGCTGCGATTCGCTGTGGCGGGTCGGATCCGTCTCCGTTCAGCTGTCGCGAGGCTGAGCACAGACTCACTCTGAAATCACGCCTGCATTTCTCGTCGCTCCACCCCTGCATTACGCACGGCAGCGCGCTCAACGCACTCAACACACACACCCAACCAGCAGAGGGGCGCGAACAAGTCCTCGCTCACTTCACCTACCTCATCCTCATCCGCACACCGCCTTCCTTCGCTTCTCTTCATTTCTCTCTGGTCCACGCTGCCTAGCAAAGCGCTCGCCGTAGCAAACATGCCGGGGGAAGAGAGCCTGTTCCGGTCGGCGACCATGTCGCTGATCCAGCTCTACATCCCCTCCGAGACCGCCCACGCCACGGTTCAGGAACTCGGAGAATTGGGCAACGTCATGTTCAAGGATCTCAACCCGGACGTATCCCCCTTCCAGCGCTCGTTCGTCACCGACATCAGGAGGCTCGACGAGATGGAGAGACGCATTCGATTCCTCTACGCTCAGATGGAAAAGGAGGGCGTCCCTGTCCGTCCCCTCGAGAGCGCCCTTCCTTTCATCAGCTTCGGAGCTGGCGGAGATGGTCGTCGAGGCCCTCAGCTCATGGACGAGCTCTCTGTCAAGCTGCGTGAGCACGAGGAGCGTCTCGGTCAGATGAACGGCTCGTACGAGACCCTTCAGAAGCGACTGCAGGAGCTCGAGGAGGCAAAGCACGTCCTTCGCGAAACCGCCGTCTTCTTCGACCAGGCCGAGGGCCGCAACGACAACGTCCGTGCCTCCGTCGATGACGCCAATGCACCCCTCCTCGACGACGTAGAGTCGCATGCATTCAACACCTCCCGCGGCGAAGAGTCCAACTACGGCACCTTCGATCTCGAATTCGTCGCCGGAACCATCGATCGCTCAAAGATGGCCATCTTCGAGCGCATCCTCTGGCGCGTGCTTCGCGGCAACCTCTACATGAACTACGCCGAGATCGAAGAACCCTTCGACGATCCCACAAAGGAGGAACCCGTCCGCAAGAACGTCTTCATCATCTTTGCACACGGTGCCGAACTCCTCGCCAAGATTCGCAAGATCAGCGAGAGCATGGGGGGCACCCTCTACCCCATCGACAGCAACGCCGACCGTCGCGAAGAGAGCCTCCGCGAGGTGCTCAGCCGCATCGAGGACCTCAACAATGTGCTCTACTCCACCAGCGCCACCCGTCGCACCGAGCTCGTCAAGATCGCCGAGGTGCTCAGCGCCTGGGAGGACGTCGTGCGCAAGGAGAAGCTCATCTACTCCACGCTCAACATGTTCCTCTTCGACAACCGTCGCAAGACGCTCGTTGCCGAAGGCTGGTGCCCCTCGAGCGATCTCGGCCAGATCCAGCTCGCCCTTCGTCGCGCCACCGAGAACGCAGGCGCCAGCGCCCCGGCCGTGCTTCAGGAACTGCGCACCAACAAGTCGCCTCCCACCTTTCAGCGCTCCAACAAGTACACCGAAGCCATCCAGTCCGTCGGCGACAGCTACGGCATCGCAAAGTACAAGGAGGTCAACCCGGGTCTCTTCAACTTCATCCTGCTTCCTTTCCTCTTTGCCGTCATGTTCGGCGACGTCTTCCACGCCTTCCTCATGACGCTCGCTGCTCTCACCATGTGCGCCTTTGAGCGCAAGCTCGCCAAGGTCGAAAACGAGATCTTCACCATGTTCTTCTACGGTCGCTACATGATGCTTCTCATGGGTGTCTTCTCCATGTTCACCGGCTTCCTCTACAACGACATTGGAAGCAAGAGCATGCACCTCTTCCACACCGGCTGGGACTGGCCCCACAAGAACGGCACCATCGAAGCCGTCGCCAATGGCAACACCTACGCCATCGGCATCGACCCCACCTGGCACGGCGCCGACAATGCGCTTGTCTTCACCAACTCGCTCAAGATGAAGATGTCCGTCATCCTCGGCGTCTTCCACATGACGCTCGCCATCCTTCTCAACGTGCCCAACTTCATCCGCTTCGGTCAAAAGTGGAAGATCTGGTCCGAGATCGTGCCCCAGATGCTCTTCATGCAGTCGCTCTTTGGCTACCTCGTCTTCGCCATCGTCTACAAGTGGTCCATCGACTGGTACGAGACCGACGCAAACGGCACCGTCTTCCGCAACAACCCGCCTGGCCTGCTCAACATGCTCATCTACATGTTCCTCAAGCCCGGCGACGTTGATCCCAAGACCGAGCTCTTCGCTGGTCAGGCGTTTGTCCAGACCGTCCTCTTGCTCATTGCCTTCATCTGCGTACCCTGGATGCTCTGCGTCACGCCCTACATCGAGTGGAAGGAGCATCAGGCCACCAAAGGCCAGGGCTACCGCTCCATCAGCCACCAGGGCGATGGCTCGCGCGGCCTCGGCCTCGATGGCGATGGCGACGATGACGACGAAGACGCCGACGAGAACAGCCGCCTCACCCAGGCCCAGGGCAACGGCCATGGCAGCGGCGGCCACGGCGACGGAGAAATGGAGGAGGAGCACGAGTTCAACATCGGCGAGGTGGTCATTCATCAGGTGATCCACACCATCGAGTTCTGCCTCGGCTGTATCTCCAACACTGCCTCCTATCTCCGTCTGTGGGCCCTTTCGCTTGCACACGCCCAGCTGTCCGAGGTGCTGTGGACCATGACCATCCAGAACGTGTTTGGCATGACGGGCATCACGGGTGCCATCGCCACCGTGCTCGCCTTTGGCCTCTGGTTCTGCCTCTCGATCGCCATCCTGTGCTGCATGGAGGGCCTCAGCTCGCTCCTCCACGCCATTCGTCTCGCCTGGGTCGAATTCGGAAGCAAGTTCTACCAGGCCGGAGGCTACCAGTTCGAGCCACTCAAGTTCTAGAGATCCATCTCTTCCTCTCCGGTGAACTTGTAAACCGAAACTTTCCTGTCCCTTCACCCCGGCAATTGCTCGTGGAATTGACGAGTCTGCCTCGATTGACTGCCTGCCGATGACTGAGAGAGTCTTGCCAAGAAGTGGGTCGATCGACTGCCGTGTCCACCCACATTTCATCACAGTCGGAGCGAGAGTGGAGCTACGACAGAGAAACATGGCGAAGATTTTTGTCCGAATTCGCTGAGCCAGGTTGTCTTTAGCTCCGGAGTACACCGCTCAGTTGAGAGGGTAAGGTGAGTGTGGCACAACCGGCAACGTGGTCTGTTGCAAGCCAAGCGGGCTGCGGAGGTTCAAAGCGCAACCGGAGATGAAACACCGAAGCGCAAGGTTATTGACGCCCACTTCGGCAAGTCATGCAGCCGATCAGACGGGTTTCTGGCTGGAGGGACATGCCTGTTCCACGTTGGTGGAAAAAAAGGGGCGCTATCGCAGTGGGACCGTTGACTGTTCATGAAGTGGAAGTGGGGGCAAACATCCCTGGATGGGCGGTTCAAACGGCTCATCAGACTACACATGAGGAAGCGACGGGACAACATGCCAGAAATTTCGTCCGTATTTAATAGAAGCCCCAGGTCGGAGTGACCGAGTCTTTGTCGCCACACGTCCCTTCCACCCTCTCAAGTTGTACAGGTACAGAACACGTGCTGTAAGTTCCTTCCATTCTCCTGCCGACTCGTCTCCTTGTATCACCACGCTGACTGACTCTCGCGTGCTTCGTATCGTTTCAGCCCTCTCAACCACAGTCTTTCAAGATGCGATTCACTCGCAAGCTCGTTCGACAGCAGCCCTGGTGGCTGCTGGTCGGCGTGCTCGCCTTCTTCTTGCTCTCCTCTTTCACCACTGCAGCTCCCGCGCAGGCTCTCATCCGCCGCGCCGACGAGGTTCAGCCAGCTGGTGCTTCACCGGCTGGTGGTCCGTCGACCAATTCCCCTTCTGCGCCTGCTGCTGGCGGTGCCGCTCAGGCTGTCGAGGCTTCAGGACCCGCTCGATGGATCGCCGCGGGCAAGAGTGGTATCGAACGACTTGGCGAAAACATTGCTCGCTTGCGAACGAACACGGAAGAAAAGGCGGCTGCTCTCCGTCAAAAACTTGTCCGTGCCAAGGACGCCACTGTCAACGCTGCGGATCGCACGGCTCAATTCTTCAAGTCCGCACCCGCTCGATCGAAAGATGCCTATTTCCGATCCAAAGAGGCGATCAAAGACTTCTCCCTCAAAGACATTATGTCAAGGCTCATGGGCCGATGGAGAACTCGTGATCGCCCCGGTGAGACCCAGATCGATCCCAACTTCGTTTGGACGGACAGAGAGATCAAAGCGAATCTGGCGAGATTCAAGCAGGTTCCACCCTCGTTCGAGGAGGAAGCAGCTCGACGCGCAAAGATGATACCTCGGCAGCGCGCCGGTCTCCGTGCGATCCAGGAGGGCGTGCAAGTGACTCCCGAGATGATCAAGGAAGAAGAAGAGGCAGATGCGAGGAGGCAAAACCATCAGAAGCTCATGGCTGAAGCCATGGGGGAAGCCGAGAAGGAGCATCCGCCTTCCTCTTCCGTCGCCTCTGGTGCTGCTGATCTTGCAGGCAAGGCAAAGAAGACTCTGCAGGAAGGAGCTGGCAGCGTGGAAAAGGTCGTTGACGAGGCTAAGAGCAAGCTTCATGTTCGCAAGCGCAGCCCTGCACCTGGCCCTGCTTCCGGATGGACTCCAGTCAGCACTCTTCGCTACGATGGTGCCGGCTACAACTTTGTTCGCAGGGTGGGTGGACCGCTGTACATCTATCCCGTGAACCTTCCTGGCAGTGGAGACGGTCCGTACAGGTGGGAGGATCTGCCGAGCAGTCATCAAGCGCAGCTGAAGAAGTCGGTCGAGAACCTCAAGAAGGCACAGGCCAACGGATGGGCCCGAGCAGAGCACCACATGGGCGTCTCGCCCACTCAGGGCAGTCGCAACGGCTTCTACCGGCTTCCTGGCTTCGCGAAGGACGAGATCATTGTCAAGCAGAGAGGAAACGACTTCCGTTTCGAGTATTCGCAGGCGGGCCTCCTGCGCTCTTCCCGCAAGACGGTGCCGTTTAGTGAACTTCCGGAGCACCTCAAGCTGTATGCATCGAACTATGTCGCCCGTCACCCCGACGTGCCTTGGGCTTCTGTGCTGCGCCGCCTCAGGAAGCGAGCACCTGCCGTCTCGAGCTCCGGATGGCAGCAAGTTGATTCCCTCCGATACCCCGGAGCCGGCTACAACATTGTTCGCTCGCGCAACAAATTGCACTTTTACCCCGTCCTACCGGGCTCTGACCGAGCGGTTGTACCCAGGACCTGGGAAGAACTGCATCGCGCGGAGCAGGATGAGCTGCGCGCCTCGATTAGCAAGATCGACAAGGCGGTCAAGAATGGTGGACGCAATGCGGAGCAGCACATCCAAGTCTCGCAGCACATCGGGGATCGCAACGGACTCTACACCACCCAGGGACGCAGTGCGCACACCATTGCCGTCCTCAGGAAAGGCGACAAGTACAAGTTCGAGTATCTCAAGCCAGGCGTCATGTGGGACAGCCGTGTGCGAGTGCCGTTCGAAGATCTGCCAAGCCATCTCAAGACGTACGTCAAGTCGCTTGTGCAGGGTGCGCCCGACCTGCCGTGGGCATCTGCCATCGGTCGCCTGCGCCTGCATAAGCGTGCTCCGCCCAACCAAGAGCCTCGCGTCGTCAACTACCCCGGCGAAACAATTCGACTGATGAAGGCTCGAGATGGCACGTACGTGTTCCACATGATGCCTGCGCGAATGGATCAGGCTCCCCAGGTCAGGAGCTGGTCGCGTCTTCCCGACGATGTCAAGGCTCACATCCGCAGGAACATGCGAAACGTCTACGACGTTGCCCACAGCCGAATGTCGATCGCCGAGGCTCGGGCTCGTCAGGTCCGCGTAGCCGAAAACTACGAGGACTTCAACAACGTGTACGCTCATCCCATTCGCAAGGCCGAGACGATCCACATCATTCCTGATAGCACCCACACCTACGTCTTCCAGAGGCAGGTCAACGGCCGTCTCCAGGCGCCCGTGCCCTACAACCAGCTCCCCGAGAACCTGCAAAGGTACCTTTGGAGCGAGGATAGCATTCGCAGCGTCATCTCGTCTCTTGGCGGACACCGATTCGGCAAGTAAGCCGTCGAATTTGCAAAGCCAGCTGCTCTCACCTTTCTCTTCCCTAACACCTCTCTCCCTCGTTCAACTCAGCTCAACGCTGCCCCTCCCTTCCTTCGCACTCCTCTTTCCTTTCGTTCGTTTGTGGCATCCGCGTGATGCCCAATTGTTGAAATACATGTTTTCCACCCTCAGTTGACCGATCGTATTGAGTAAAGCTCTGTGATGGGCAAAGCATGAGCTGACGTCGCGATATCTTACAGTCTGGTCGAGCGAAACAGTGTGGTGATTCTGAGGGAGGAATAGAAGTCACAAGTCGACGATAACTCGAAGCTGCTTTTAAGAAAAAAAAGCAAAAAGAGGTCGTACTGGGATTCGAACCCA
>AWNI01000008.1:1746007-1787934 GCA_000517465.1 Moesziomyces aphidis | reverse complement strand
CCCAGATGCTGAATCATCACTGCCATCCAAGCATTGTTTGTAAGTTCCCCCGAGGTTGGAGGTTGGAATTCGCTTCGACAAGACGCATTCGTCGCTGTCCAGCAAGGAGAGAGGGAGCCCCACATGACCCTGCTTGCGCGTGACAGTGTGGATCACTGTCGATCGTGCGGTGCCCCACAGTTTCAAATGTCTGTAAGCAGCAGGTGCGAGCTCGCTTCTCTCCCACCCCTACCCCATTGTAGAGACACAAGCCGCTGAGCTCAGCAGAACTCGATCGTCACCTGGGCAAGGGTCCAAACCCCACTTAGGGGTACACGGCACTGCCTGCTCCGAATGCATAATGTCCATCCCCACCCATCGAGCCGACTTTGTTTTTACAGGCCCCTCCACCGCTCACGAAACTCGATCCGTCAGCCTTGATTGTGCTCTGAGCGAGCCGGACGTGTGAAAAGCGGATAGAAAGTGCGATTGAATTTGTGACGATGCGTAGCGGACTTAATGCGGAACTGATCATGTAGTGTGTGTGTGCTGGATGGGGTGGATGTGTCGAGACAAGAGGGGCAGAACGTGTTACAGCTGCTGCTGCAGGCGGTGCGCGAACGCGTCTTGGCGCGGGACGCCAATCGGACTCGGGCACATTCGTAGCAAGGACGTGACAACGTGACGTTGGATAGTGTACAGTGTGTTGGGCTTAGTAGGCGCCTCCAGCACGCGCGATGGGGGTGGAGCGCCCCGAGGCCGACGTGGGTGTATGAGCGGCGAGCCCCGAGGCGTCAGGGCTTGTCTGGGGCACCTGATTGTCGCTGTTCCAGCAGAATCGGGCGACGAGTTCGTTGAAGCTGGTGAGGTTGGACGGACGCATGAATTCCTCCTCCGGCGTGGCGAGCTCGGACGAAGGCGACATGGTGGTGGACGACGAGAGAGCCGAGGACGAGTAGCCGTGCTGCTCGGCCTCGTCGCCCGCGGTGAAGGACGAAGGACGCGTCCTGCCCTCCAGGTGATCAGCACGCAGGAAGCGGTAGGCAGACGGGCCGCTGAGGTTGCCGAGATTGTCAAGGCTGCTGGTCATGCCAGGCTTCGTGTCGAGCATGGCGGTGGAGTCCGAGTCGACCGAGCTGGCTGATAGGGCGGGCGAGAAGGGATTCGGAGAATTGTTGAGCGAGTTGGGCGAGGCCTGGCTGCCATCCGGGGTGTAGTCTTCCAGAACGGTGCCATCGCCCTTGATCTCGATCCTCGTGGTCGCGAAGCCGATCGGCGACGGCGGTGTGCCCGACCTAGAGACAGAAGCAGAGCCTGACGCTGAGCCGGAGCCAGAGCCGTTGCCGCCACTGGCCTCGTCATCCCAGATGCCAAACATGCTGCGAGCTTGGCCGTTCCTGTTGGGTGGGAACGAGTTGAAGCGGGTGCCCGACGTCGCAGCGGGGCTGGTCGATGCAATGGAACCCACCTGCGGCACTTGGAGAAGCGAGCCGGTTGGGGAGCTGGTGTTGGAGCTGTTGACGGCGGCATGCTCGATGACCACCTCGCCCAAGCCCGGACTCAACATGCCCAGACGGCCGAACTTGGGCACCAGCTCGGCGACGGAACGCGGCGTCGAGCCGTCGGGGGAAGGCGTAGCGGCGCTGACGACGAACGAAGAGCGCACGGGGCTAGAAGCGGCGACTGCGGACGGGCGCGCCGAGAAGTAGTCGAGGGCAGCGGCGCGTCCAGCCTCGGTCTTGCGGCTGCCGCTCTTGGGATCGCGAAGCGAGGCACCAAAGTCGTACCTTGCAGACCACGTGGACGGCGAGCTGGGCTTTCCGGCGCCTCCGGGCGAGACGGGCGGCGATCGGCGCTTCGACATTTCAGATGCAAAGTTGCCCGACATCGGGGCCTTTTCCGCCTCCTCTTCGTCCGAGCGAAGACGCTCGAGCTCCTGTTTGAGCCGCTCCATGGCATTGTCGCGCGTAGCCTTCTGCCCGTAGACGCCAGTCCTGCGTCCCATTTCGATGATGGACGAGGTGGACGTGGGTCCCATGGAGCTGAGCGTGTACCGACGCGGGACAGTGTTGCCAAACGTGGCGGCCGCAGCGCGTCCTTCGGCCGAGGTAGGAGGCAGGCGGGGCGCCTCGGCGGGCTGCGCAGGGCGCTTGCGGAAGTCGAGCTGATAGTTGCCGCCGTCGTTGTTGTCCCAGATCTCGCGTCCGCCGGTGGTGTAGCGGAGGCAGAGGAAGATGGTCTTGGTCTCGTTGAGTCCGGCTCCGCGAGGCCAGTTGAGCACCTCGTTGAGCTTGATGGAGAACACGAAGCGGTCGGCTGTGCCGTCCTTGATGCTCTCCGAGTACTCGGCCGACACCTCGTTGACCGTGGCCCAATGGTCGAGGGTGAAGCGCACGGCGACCCACTTCTCGAAGCTGAGGTTCTTGACTTGCACTGTGCCGCGGACGGAGCGCAGATCGTCCGAGAGATAGATGCGTTCGAGGAAGATGTCCTTGTCCAGGGATAATTTGGCGGAAGAGGGGAAGTTGGGCAGGCGAAGAACAAGTTGCTCGTCTGGCTCGGTGGCCGGAGGCGTCGACGGGTTGGTGGGACTTCGAGAGCCTGCGGTGCGCCCGAGGGAGCCGCCTCTGCGAGAACCAAACCACGGGTAATCGCGCTCCTCCTCGGTCTCGGTCTCGGTGTGCTCGGGGCTCCCCTCGCGTGAGACGGCCTGCGGGCGGCCCTTCACTTTGAAGATCTTGATGTGCTCGAGCTGAGTGTCAAAGTGAACGAATTTGGGGGCGCTCGGAGTGGTAGGGACGGATTTGGTGCCGTACGCCGACGAAGGGAGGATGGCATCGCTGGCCGATCGTGGAACCATGTAGCTACCCGAATACTGCTTCAGCGACGACTTGACTGGCTCTCCGGACTTTTTGCGGAGCAGCTCCGAATTTGTGGATGTGGTCGACGAGATGGATGATCGGTCGCCAGCTGGCGATGGCAGGCACTGCAGATCGAGGCTGAGGCCACCGAGGACCTCGGGACCGGGGCTGTTGGCCTTGAGAGCCAAGGCCTTTCTCGAGCCTGGGTGGAGGGGAGCCATGTTCTGAGCTGCAGCGAGACCGATGCGGGTTTTGGGGCTCGGGAAGGGAACGCGGCTGTCGGGAGGGGTGGCGACATCGTCGCTGGCGGTGCGCGCCGACGAGGCTTCGCTGGAAGGAGGACTGGGCGTGCGGGTGCTATCTCTAGACGCTGGGAAGGCGGGCGTGAGCCTCATCATCTTGGCTCGACGCTTGGCTGCCTGCACGTTCTGAATCTGCAGGATGGCATCGCGCTCTGCTTCGAGGTCCTTCTGCTCTTGCGCACTGACGTAGGACTGTCGCTCGCGATAGCGTCCTTCGAAGAAACCGCGGCCTGTGGTCCAAACACGAGAATCGGACGCGACGCCACGAACGTGGTTCTTTGGTCGCGTCGGCACTGACTGGGCGAGGTTTGCCGAGGGCAGCGACGCCGATGCCGACTCTGAGGATGCGGATGACGATGTTTCGACGTGGCTGTGGTTGCTGCTGGTGCCCACTGCCGGACGACCGTCGGTGAAGTGCGCCATATCGGCGTGTGAGCTGGAGAGGGTCATGGTGCCTGCCGTGCCCTTTTCGGTGGGCGTGTGGTACGGACGAGAAGAGTGATACTGCGGCCGGTGGATGGAAGCACGATCGTAGGACTGGAGAGGCGCGCTCACCAGCATACCGTGATGGCGGCTGGGACGATGCAGTCGAGATGGAAGCTCGAGCGAGGGCGTCGTCACGCTGCTCGGAGCATGTAGATGTGTGCCAGGGATAATGGGACGGGCAACACTTGTCTGAAATGTCCGCTGCGTGTGTCGACCAAGAAAAGAGCGGTGTAGGGCAAAGGCAGCAAAGCGTGGTGAACACGGAAAGTGCGGGACAAGGGTCGTCGATAGGGTCGTCTAGGGGTATTGATGAGGATGAGGAGCTGAGTGAGGATGGAAAGGTGATGGTGGTGGACCAAAGGAGGAATGCCCTGCTCGTGTGTCGGCGGACCGTCAAACGTCTGGGAGCGGCTCAGGTGAGCTGGAACCCAAGAGAGGAATGTGAAGCCTTAGCCTGGCCAACGGATCGTCGGCTGAACAAACAACAAAGGGGGGAAGGGGCGAAAGAGAAGCGACGAAGAGGGGATGCGGCGAAGGCGGTATGAAGGAAGAAAGAAGAGAAAGCGGGTCCAGCTGTGCGTAGGAGAAGTGCTGGTGGCTGGCAAGACGGGGCTTGGCGTAACAGCTAGAGGCGGAGGACAACCCAGAGGCTGAGGCTGAGGCTGAGGCTGAGCTGGAGGGATGGTGGGGCGGAGGCTGAGGCCGAGGTTGAGACAGAAGCAGAGGCTCCAGCGCGGCTCAGGTTGGGTTTGAGGTTGAGGATGGTTGAAGGGGGCGCTCGACTACAGTAGCCAGGTTCGAGGATGTTGGGATCTGGGAGCGCGCTGCGCAGCTCAACCACGCTTCGTGACTGCGGCGTAGGGACAAGAATCAACGGTTGACGAGAGGCGCTGCAGCTCTGTACGCAAAGAGGACTGGCCGGAAGAAGGACCGGGCGCTGGAGCAGATCTGGGTGCGATTGCCCAAGACGCTGAGGAGGCCAACGAAAGCTTGGAGAGAGGAGGTCGGGGTCGGGGCGACGACGGCGTGAGGAGCAGCGCCTTAGGTGGACGTGATGAGAGGGCGGCAGCGATGGGCGAGAAGCGTCAGAAGCGAGCGCACCGGACAGGTCGAGAAGAGCAGGAGGAGGCGCCGATCAAGCCCGTACGAACGAGCCAGTGCCAAATGCTCGAGATGCGGCGTGAGGAACGATGTGCCGGCAACGGCAGACAGGGAATCAAGGAGAGACAGAGGCAGGGATCGATGGGCGTGGCCATGCGCCCCAACGTCGCGGCGAGGAGAGGAACGCATCGCAACGCGTAGACAGCGCCAGGCTGAGGACCGTCTGAGCACTTTTTTTTTTCGCACGCACGCTGCGATGCCTGCGTCTGGGCGTGGCGCATCGTTGTGGAGCGGCTGTCTGAGCCAAGTAAGGGGGAGGCGATAGCGAGGAGATGGCGGCATGGCCGAGGCTCGAGACGAGAGGGACCAAAAAAGCGCAGCACTCGGCGCCAGGGCCCGCACGACGGTGAACAGGCGATAGGCGAGAGCGCGCTCAGCAAACTCGGCAGGACATATGTCAGTGTGCGGCGCGCATCTTCAGATCGATTCGTTTTGTCGGTCTCCAGGTCCGACGGGCCTGGGAACGGTCGATGGCGCATCGATCTGAGCCACGAAACTTGCGCCGCTGACTGCTCGCCCGCTCGAGATTTTTATTTATTTATTTTGGTTTTGTGGAGCGGCCTGGTCGCTCAAGGCACAAAAGGCCGGCAGCATTTGGCAGCCAAAACCCCGACTCGTGTGCATTTTGTTGGCTTTCCAGGGCGGGAAGCGTTGCTTGGTTGCTGGGAGAAGCGCGTCTCGGTAAGCGGCCGAAATCCCCAGGGGGTTCGCCAACGTAAGCGACGCGGCGCAGCGGCCCCTCCTCTTTCCCCCGCCAGGCTCGACAAAATAATTGCTTTTTTATATTTTTATATTTTAAATGATTTTTTCGGCCCGTCGACTTTTGGTGGTCAGCGTTGAATGCCAGTTTGGCGCCGACCGCCGAATGGCTGCCAGGTGAACCCTCCTCGCCATGTAGCTGCCGTACACGAGCATGCTCCGTCAAAAGGGTGAACCAGCACCATTCTTGAGCA
Organism: Moesziomyces aphidis; assembly: GCA_000517465.1. Lineage (NCBI taxonomy): Eukaryota > Fungi > Basidiomycota > Ustilaginomycetes > Ustilaginales > Ustilaginaceae > Moesziomyces > Moesziomyces aphidis. Next base: position 1,782,192 of record AWNI01000008.1, on the reverse strand, counting down.
TCAGCTTGCCTGCCATCCGTTGGTTGTAGCCTGGCGTTGCGACCGAGCTTCACCATGGCAACAGCACGCAAGAGGAAACCCGAGTTGCATCGATAGGGCGCGCTGCCAAAATCTGATTGTGCCGCCCCGCGTGAGGTAGTGGTTTGGCCTGGATTTCGAATTTCTCGTGCAGCTCGTCCACGTCCATGTCTATCTCGGCCCAAAATGTCATTGGCTGCACTGCACGTCTTGGCTACATGTGCCACCCACTCATGCCTACGCCTGTGGGGCACCTCGTTCTTCTCGCCAACGCCATTCGCAGCATTTCTGGATGGTGGTACTTCGGCACGCAGCCCACTCGACCTCGCCGAGGCCGTCGGATTCGACCGAGCAGTTTCGAAACAATCCGCAAAGACCAGTCGCTTCGACCAGAGTGCGTATCGCAGTTTTGGGCCAGCCGCCAGCAAGGCCAGAAAATTGGCCGGGCTCTGGTCTGGTTAAGCGGCGATATGCACGCATCCCCATCGCGCCTGCTCAAATCGTGTGACAGGCAAGCATGCCCTTTGTGCCGCGAAATGGAGGAGGCCTTGTCAAGGAAAGGAGAAAAAAAATAAAAATTAGAGAAAATCAAGAGAAAATCAAAAGCCCGTTTTCCTTCCCCCACAGATCGATCGCGACGCGCAGAGGTGCCTCACCGAATTTTACAAGGCTTGCACGCAATCGATGGCTACTCGGCGCCGTGTTGGCTCAAAGTCTCTGGCTCCCCTTGTCAAGTCGCTGGCCGCGACACCGACGAAAGGATGTCGATACATGAGCACGATTCACTCTTACGAGAGAAGATCCACTGCACATCACCATAATGACTTTGCACGGATGTTGGTTAGAGGTGTGATGAGAGCCGTTGTAGCATCCGCGGAAGGATGCGCGAGATGCACCTCACGATATCGGAGGCCAAGGCCGCCATGCCGAAGTGTCTTACACTCCGTGCCGTGCCGGTCAGCAAACGCCTCTCGCCAAGGCTGCTGCAGGAGCAAGGGAAAACATGCCGGAGGGTCTCACTGGCGATGCGACTCGGGCACGTCGGTGGAGTCCATCAGTCGTGCCCAAGGCGACGTCTCGAAAATCTCCGCACTGAACATGTGGACCGCATTGTGATGCTCGAGCCGCAGTGAAAGAGTGACGCCATCAGAGAGCCTTGCTGCTGCTGTTGCTGCTCGACCCTGTCGCGCCGTTTGATCGGTACACCCCACACTTTGCACGGACGGATCAGGGTCGAGGTGGGCTTTGGTACCCGGTCGGCAGAGCCGATCATCTTGCTACAGCGCCACAGGGCCATCGACGGCTCTTCGAACAAGACAGCCGAAGCACCAACACTTTGTCAGGGTCTTGTGGAAACGCAACTGGGCGAGTCTGACTGTACACAGTGGCTGTTCCTCCCCCCTCGCGTAATTGTTCGGAGGGTAGGAGCAGCACTCGAGCTCTGCTTGGTGGCATACGCTGGCAACAGTGATTCCCTTCTTGGAGCCCGCCTCTTTCATCTCTCCCGAACCAACTCCGCTTCGCAGGCCTCAAACAATCCAATCCGACATGCCCGTGTTGCTGTAGGCTAGATGTGCGGGCACGTCGGTCTGGCGACTGGAAGTAGAGTCTCTCACCATGCCGTCCCCCCCTGGCCACGCGCTCGTGGGCAAGGACAGGTCCTGATTCGCTTACGGCACCGCCTCTCGGTAGAGGAGAGGGTCTCGCATCGGTCGTCTCGCTAAATTCCGTTGGCACTTGTCACAAAACCCGCTTCGAGGAGCATATCCAAAGCACGATGTGACACTTCTCTTGCGGAGCCTCACACTCGCGTTTTCAGCCAGATTGAGATGAGAGCGAGCACGCACGGCACGCTTCGCCTGGATGGACTTGGCGTAACGTAAAGACACTGACCCCGGAAGCGACACCCGCCTGTGAGCGGACGCCGGAATGGATCCGAATTCTGCAGAGCTGTAGCCTGCATTCCGACACCGACACCGACCTGGGCGCCGTGTCAGCCCAAGGCGGCAGCCGATGCGCTGCATCTGAACGCACAATGACCGCTCATTCCCACTAAATTGTCGGAGCTGGGATCGACCTTCCGGCTCGCCGCCGCGGAGTCCGTAATCGGCGTCGGTCAACGACACTTGCTCAGGTGCCAGGCCCTCCGGAATTATTTTAAGAGGAGGAAAAAGAAACAAAAACAAAAAAAAAAGAGAGGGAAAACAGAATGCACAGCTGACGCGCCCCGGCTCGCCGGGCGACGCAGGGAAAGACCGCAAGGGATGCGAGAACCTGCCCATGTGGCTCTTGATGCGCAGCTCCTCGCGATCGAGAGGTGCTTCCGCCGTCCCGCTAGGGATCGCCGTCTGGCAACGTCCCCTCCATTGCATGTAGTGTCGCATCCGTAGGGTCTGACATGAAGGACGGTGACACAGCTTCACTTTCACTGGCGGAGCCCGATGGATGCGTCAGTGATTCTTATCGCCCGATCTCCTCTGCACTTGTTTTGAACTTGAACCGAGCAAGTCGGCCATTTGCTAGGAAACTTTGTTGGTGGCAAGCCGACTCCAGTCCGCGCTTGACGCGCACGGGGTACATGAAAACGCTTTGTCGTCCCACGGAGCCCCTCCTTCTTCACGGATGTGGGGTGCTTGCTGCAAGCATGACGCAGCGCGGGGCTGCGCATGCTGGAATGCACCGCATGGACGTGGAGATTCTGGAAAGATAAGCATGCTGTGGGGGGCAGAAAGGAAGATGCGGCGAGCCAAGCGCCCTGGCCCGGCGAATTGCTCGCTGAATTTCACCGACGGAGGGACCTCGGACAGGCACATGGAGGCGCTTGAGCGCGCGGAAATGCGCGCATGCGCCGCTGCATGGCCTACGCGCCCAACGCAGCCGGGATCTTGCATGCTGGCATCTTGCTGCGTGGCGTGGGTCGGCTCGTCATTTCCTTCTCAACTTCTGCGTGTGCGAGCTCTAAGTTATCGATAAGTTACGATCGCTATTCTGGGCTTGTCGACAATACTCGGCTAGGTGTGACTGTCAACCCACAGCTGTCGCTCTTCGGAGTGGCTTCCGAGCGAGACAGGCGCAAACTTCGAAGCACAGCAGCATCCAGACACCCAGCCTTGCCTTGCTTCGCCTCGGGTCGCGGCCAAAGCGCTCGAGCGGGTGGCTGGTGCGTTTCGCAAAGACTCCCACGGCTCAGGACGCGAGGCGCGGGGAATTCCCCGTCCATACAGTTCTATTCGCCACCCTTCGTTGCCGGTTCAAGGCTCACGCAGCCTGGATACCTCGCATCTCCTCCCCTCGAAGCCTGCTTCTCGCCTCGCTTTCGTCGTCATTCGGCAACATGCTCCGCTACTCGGGAGGCATTCGGAATCTTGATTGGAGGCCGAAAGCCGTCCAAGAATCTGGGCCCCGGGGAGCGTGCCAAATTTGTTGGGGATAGCATTTGTGTGGCGGGACCGGGACCGTGTCTCCCTCGGCACTCTCAGTTTTTCGCGGGTTGCGCAGCTTTCGGATAGATTGCCGCCATAGGCCCGAGCTGCGGCCCCGACAACCCCGGAAAAGGCGTGCTACGAGGGCTTGACAGTGTGTCTCGCCTGCGCCGCAATTAACACTTGGCAACGGGGACAGACATGATTTACGGAAAGCATGTCAGACGGTAAAAGGCTAACAAAGAACAATCGAAATCCGAGACCCGAAGCTGCCTGCCGGACCGGACCCTGGATGGAGCCGCATGTGCAGATTCACCGCCTGCATCATCGCCAACGCTGCTCTTGCACGTCGACATTGGGAGGCGTCGCAACACTGCTCGATACCATCCGAGATGGATGCTGACGCACACGCTGGATCTTCGACGGCGTCGCCGATCGTTGCCTCCGACGACTTCACCGAGTCTGCGGCCTGGACGGCCGAGACCGAGATCTCAGCAAACGAGGTGGTGGAAAAGGAGAAACTCGTTCGGTGAGTACCAGTCTCTGCGTAACGACAAGGAAGCGCGATCGCATGTTTGGCTGACACGCGACGTCACGATATGCACTTTCCATGTCGTCGTGGCTAGAGAGATCATGGCACGACAGGACGGGTTGCGCGCCCTGCTCAGCCGCGTGAGCTCGGTCAAAGAAGATTGCAAGAAGGCCGAGGCAGACAACGAGATGCTGCAGACCTACATCGACTCGGTCACAAAGAGTCTTGCTGCGAAAGAGAGGGGCTAGCTCTCCCACCTCGTAGGCAGTGGAGACGACCAAGCTGTCAGAGCACCACCAGTCCAGCATCCCCCACCATTGTAGCATCCCGACATCATCCTCATGCATTGTATCATATCTCCTGCCAAAATCGGCTTCAGTCTCCAACGCTCTGGCCCACAACTGCACGAACAGCGTGTGATGTCGCGAGCCTTTGAAGCCACGACTGGTCCTGCGCGACGAGTCAGTTACGTCCACGCAGTCAAATGCCGGAAGTCTTGACGGAGACAAGGCTGGACCGGCGACGCTGCAACGGACAAACCGACGACCGACATGCCGTGCGCTGGACTGAGGTGCAAGCCACCATTGCTGCTTGCGATTGCCGATGAATCAGCTCCGACCGGGACTGTTGCGCCGACCTTTGCACCTCCGGTGCAAGCTGCCAGATGTGTGGAGTTCAGCCGAGCGTTGAGCCGAGCTGGCCAAAGCAGGCGGTGCGATCTGCAGACACGAGGGAACGCGGATCGGGAATGCGATCATGCTCGAATTTCCGTCTCAGGTCCGGGCTCGGGCTGGGCTGCCTGTCACGACGGCTTCGGTTGGGGATTTTTCCTGCACGGCCCAGCCACTCCCAGCCGGCCCAACACGTCATGCCCTAAAACAATCAGTGAGGCGCTGTCACGCTGCGATCCAATTCTAGAAAGCAGCCTGTTGGTCTCTGAGCTCACGGGCCTCCTGCAGACCATGTGTCCTCGACCCTTTCAGACCATCCGCAGTTCCATCTTGTCAGCCGTCTCCACCATCTCGGCATCTCGGCATCTCCCGATTGCTGCTTGTGATCACAGTGATCACGCAGGGCCATCGCCATTGGTTGGTACGCACGACACAGTACATCGTTTCGGACCCAGTTCGGGACCGCCGCCACGAGCCGCCTTGATTTTGGAACTCAGACGAGCAATTCGAATCAGTTTGACATACCGCCCGCAGCGCCCCTCGCAGCTCGATTCTGCGCGCTTCGACCCAAGCCACATCACTTCCATCATCTCCTGCGCTCCTGGAACTCATCGCATCGACGTCCGAGCTGTACTACGTCGGCAGCGCATCGGCTCAGGCGACGTAGTGAGTCTCCATTTCGCTCACACGACCGGTCGACCCACCCTGCAAATTCAGTCACCGTTGTCGGCTTGCCAACGTGCACCGTTACGGTGACTTCCTCACAAGATGGTCCTGCAGAACAAGTACAAGGCCAAGGCCTCGCGTCGGTACAACTCGCAAAAAGGAGAGGCCAATGACGCCGAAGCAGGCTCGTCCAAGCCGGGATACCGCCAGAGATTTGCCAACAAGTATCGCCGCTCTGCCAGTGCTGGCGGCGGTCCATCAGAAGAAGACTCTGCGAGTGGCAGCGGCGAAGACGATGAAGACCACAGCAGCGACGACGAGAAAGACGACAAGGACAAGGACTTCCCCAGCCTAGCTGATGCCGCTTCGGGCAGCCAGACAAATACAGCCTCGGAGGATGACCCATCAAATCCCACACGCGGAAAGTACGCTCGGCGCAGGCTGGGCGAGAGCAAACTCGCGAGGCTGGAGAGGCTCGAAGCGGCCAAGGATCCACGCCTGCCCGACGACGAGGAGCCAGAGCCGGAGGTGGACATCTCGAACCTAGTCGCGCGCGTGGCAGCAATGGGCGACTCGGCAAGCACACAGGCCGGCCTTGCCGAGCAGATCGCCCGCAGCCGCGCCCAGAACGAGACTGCCTCGGACGTCGAGAACGACATTGACCACAGCCTGGCGTACCTGCACGAGCGCGAACGGCAGCGTCAGAAGGCCAAGGGCCGGGGCGGCACTGGTGGGGACGAGGCCAGCAAGCATGCTGCAGAGGCGCTGGGAGCTGAAGCGGATGGCGAGCCTGTCGACCTCGAAGCGCTCCGCAAGGAAAAGGAGAAGGCCGACGCCGTGCGCGTCCTCAAGGCTCGCTTCCAGGGGCATGGCGTGGGCGAGAAACGACGACCAGATGCGAAATCTCGGGTGGCGCCTTCGATACAGATCGGTCCGCACGCCGTCCCCCAGTCATCCAACGACAGCGACGTGGCCGCTGCGGCTACGGCTAGCACACTCTCGCCCGGCTTGACTGCCGAGATTGAGTCGGCGCTCGCCAAGACCACCAGCGGCGAGACGGCTTCTGTCGGCTCGGGGCGCTCGAGCTTCAGCACGACTTTCGGCCGGCGCCGATCACCACTCGTCGGAGTTGCCGGTACAGAGCGGGAGCGTGGCTCGGCCCAACGCACTGAACGCATCGACAGCTTCCTGGCTAGCATCAACGATCGCAGCGTCCACGGCGGTCGCGATCCATCCGTCTTTTCGCTCAGCCCGCAAGGCGGCTACACTGCCGCATCTAGATCTGCATCCTATCGCGACCAAAAGAGCACGACGCCTTACTCGTCGCACGGCGAACTGGGTCGCCTCGAGAGCTTTCTCGACGACATGCTTGGCTGATCCTGCATCCATGCTCTTTTGCCTTGTCAACTGCATCGCCATGTCCACTTTTGTATCTGTATCCTCATCTGTCACCGTAGTCACCCTGCCGACCGGCCGCTTAATCTATTGTTCCACTATCTGACTTCACGTGGCATTTGTGCTGTGCTAGATGAGCAATTTTTCACTTTGCAACGCTAGCGGATGAAGGTTTAAAAGGTATCGGGCACGAGGTCCCAGAGGACTTTTGTGATGTGTTCGTTGCGGCGTTTGGTGCCTCGGATCATGCCCATGCGCGCGAGCTGGTTGAGGGCCAAGGCGAATCGGCACTGCAGATCCGACTCACTCGCGGGCCCCTCCTCAGCCTCGTCATCGGGTTGAATGGGCTCGGCGAAACGCGAGCGCTTTCTCGACGGCGTGTCGAGTAGGTCTGGATCGTACTCGTCCGCATCGGCCAGCTGAACGGTACGTTTGCTCGGACTGCGTCGCTTCGAAGGCGTGGAAGGTGCATCTACCTCATCGGCGTCGACATTCGCTTCGCCTTGGTTTGCGGTTGAACCCTTGGCCGGTGGCTCGCCTGCGAGATCCTGCTTGCCTGTCCTGGTCGCCTCGTCGGATTGGACGGTCTGCTTGAACGCGTCGAACCAGTCAGCGAGATTGACAAACTTGCCGCACTCGCCGTAGAGTTTGTAGAGTCGACACACATCGGGAGTCTGTGAGGACTGGAGACCCTCGATGTCGATATCGTCCAGCTCTTCCTCGGGTACCACGCTGAGCGCGGCATCGTACAGGCTCTCGACGAATTCGCCGGGTGCGGTCAACGGCAGCGTGACTCCCGCACGCGTCGATGGATCCAGCAACGTGGACAGTGGGCCGTAGCAGTCGACCCAGAAGATGTCTGTGAGCAGATGCAGAGGTCCGTTGTCGAGCCCGGACAGCTCGCGTCCGATCTGCCTCCAGTCCACCAGCTCCTGCACGGATGCGACGATCCAGTCGGTGATTTCGCGCTTGAGGCCCAGCAGCTTCTCCTCCATGAGCAGCTTGCGCTGTACGCGCTGCAGCCGTGCCTCGCGACGCTGCTTGGCGGCCTGCGCACTTGCGCTACCCGAAGCCGATGCGGCACCGACATCAGCATCGTCGTCTTCTTCCATACCAGCGCTGCCCGCCGCCAGCGTCTGCGACAGCCGCTGCTGGAACGTGCGCATTCCCGCCAAGAATTTCGCGCTGTGAGCGGCAATCGCCTCGCTGGCCGTGCGAAGCTGTCTCGACGGGGCTGGCTGGTCCGAGTCAGCCATGTCGATGCTTTCAGCAACGCTGTCTTCGATCGCGCGCGCTTCGTCCTCGGCAGCGCCGACCATATCGTCGAGGAGCGTCTCGAACTCGTCTGACAGCAGCCGACGTGCAGCGTTGCAGAGCCGAGCTAGACCGTTCCGCAGCGTCAAGATGGCCGGAGGGCGATGATCGGCTTCGAGCGAGCCGACGGATGCGTTGAGACACTGCATGACGACCTGGGTGAGGATCTCGCTGGCGCGCTCGAGCTGTCGCTGTTCGTCGATCTCGGCCGCTTGCTGCGAAGCGAGAGTGAGAGTACGAGCGTGCATCGCCTGCGCGGCCGTATTCGCTTGATTCTGAATGCGCTGCAGCGCCTCGAATGCACGCGACAGGAAGCGAATGGCAAACTCGATGCGGTAGCACAGCAAGTCGCGCGGATGGTGGAGCTGGTCCAACTTGCCGAGGATAAACTGATCCGAGCGCGCAGCTTCTTGCAGGAACTCGTCGACATCAAGATGAGACGAGCCCGAGGATGCGCCGAGCAGCGGCAAGACGAGGTCGCCGGAGTCGGCCGTTGTGAGGAAGGCGATCTTGATTCTCTCGACCATCTTTGGCGTCCAGCTGAAGAAGCGGATCTTGCTCGCCTCGCCTGGAATGGTGAAGACGGATTCAGGCTTGCCGGAAAAGTGCATGAAGCACGCCAGCCGTACGGCGTCGAGCACGGCGTCGAGATCGGCGTCCCTCTCCCAGTACGTCTCGCGGATGTATTCGAAAGTAGACGCGCCCAAGGAAAGCGGTAGCTCGCGGGAGGTCAAGAAGGACTGGACGAGGCGAGACCAGACGATCTCTTTGCTGGGCAACGAGAAGCGCGAGATGTCGAGGACGCGCAGCACCTGTCGCGGGATGAACTCGATCCAAGGGGCAGGGGCTGCTGTTGCGGCTGCGTTGGCGGAAGTGCTGGCAGAAGCAGCGGCAAGACCTCCCGAGGGTGATGTGATGCCGAGCACGAGCAAGAGCTGCGGTCGCGATGCAAAGGAATGAGCTGAGTCAGTGGAGGAGGATGCAGTTCTGCAAGGCTCGGCGACAAAGGTCTGCAATGACGACAAGAGATCCGAAAGCACCGTCGGCTCGATGGACTCGATCATGGGAAGATTGACCACCAGTCTGGGGGCGCGATCTGACGTGCCGAACTTGCGACTCCACCAGAAGGCAAGGACGTGGAGGTCTGGTTCGACCTTGCCGACGAACGCGGCTGCTTCGATCTCGGCGAGAGACGTTGCATGAGCGTCCGAGGCCGGGCGTGCAGGTATAGTCGACCCTTGTGCTATGAATCGTGCGACGACGAGGCGAAGAGCGGTGTAGAGGTTGGAGCATTCGCTGGCGGAGAGAGTGACGACGATGCTTTGTGCGCCGTCGTTGCTGGCATCGGAGATCTCGGAGACAAGACGCCCTGAGAAGGAGGAGAGAGAGGGAGCCGATGTGGATATGAGAAGGGCCGTCTGAATGCTGCTCGAGGGCCCATCTTGGTGAACAGTGCCGTGATTATCAGAGCGCAAGGTTTCGAACCCAGGAAGGAAGAGATCCTGATTTGCAATTGCGGTGCCTGCCAAGACGGGATGGGCGTTGGGGTTGCTGGAGCCCGAGTCGGTGTGGAAGAAGGATTTGAGATCCTCAAAGAGGGGCGTGTAGACGAGGTCCATGCACCTCTCGAAGAGCGCCTCGGTCCTCTGTACTGCGATACAGTAGGAGTTGTATCGAACGTAGGCCGGGTCGCTATCGGCCTCGAACTCAGCGAGGACAGGGAACGGAGGCTCGCTGGAGCCGTCGAGCGCAGCCTTGCTCGAGGCACGCTTTGCCTTTTTCTTGGGCTGCCAGGGTATTGTGTAGCATGGTGAGGAAAAGGTGTCGATGCCCCCGCGGGCCGCGTCGCTGCGAGGCTTGCGAGCAGACATGGTGTCAGCGCTTCATCGTATGACAAGGTCGCCCAAGGTGAAGTAGCAGCCACAGCAGCAGCGTGTGTGGGGGTTGGAAGGACCCGCAACAGAACCGCTTTCCCGGCTCTCGGACCAACATCCGCATTTCCGCGGTTCGCTGAAATCATAATAGGAGGCCTAACATAAGTAGAGTATTTTTCCCCTTTATCACCATACGATGTCGGCAGTTGCTGGGAAAATGTCAAAGGTGCGACGTCAAACGCCACCTCATGTGTCTGGTGATAGAATGAAGAAGCATTGGATGTAGGCCAGACATCTGGATGAACCGGACCGAGCGACTTTAGCGGCTCGCTTTGCTTTGCTTTGCTTTTTTTGCTTTTCCGCAACCCGGCACGACGGAGCGCCCATCTCTGGCTGCTAAGCGGACAAGCTCTTGCTTTGGCTTGGCATTCTGCTGTCTCTCGGAGCTCGGAGCTCGACTCGACTGGCTGAGCAGGGCGGTTGGAGAGATCAGCGGAGATCAGAAAGGCCATTTCACGCGTTTTCCTGGGACCCGCAAGCAGGCGCCAAAATCCAGGAATTTGTTGAATTTGTTTGCAGCTCAAAAGGCACTCACTCTGACTGCACTCGCTGGCTGGCTGCACTGCCGCGGCTCGACGCTGCCATCCACCACTGACAGGCAGCAGAGAGGCACTCGCGACGCACTCCACTTTGCTTCCATTTCCGGTTCGGTCGAGCCATCCCGAAAAAGCGCGCTGCCTCTCTGCACTCGGTGCGTCACTCTCTTTGTCTCGCTCGCTCGCTCGCCCTTCCGGCCGTCCGTCCGCCCGCAAGCATCCATCCGCCAGGCTCGCTGCCTTTGTTTCAACACCGCAACGTCTCCATCCAACCACCAGCACCTTGGGCCATCCCTTCCGTCACGCTCCTTTGCGCTTTGTTTCGTCCATCCCACGTGTAGGCAAAGGCAGCTCATAGCCCACTTCAAGCGCACCGTTGCACTTCCGCCAATTCAGTCTTGGACGCATCCGACACGCGATCCAGCTTGCTCTCGACCTCAACGTGTCACCCAGCGCCAATCGAAGCGCCAATCGTCTCTCAGACAGTGTAGCCGTAGCCAACCGGATTGACTCTGCGACCGCCAATATGCCGAGGAACACTCGCAACTCCAAATCCACAGCAGCCGATGTGGCGGCTGCCAACGGATCCTCCGACGGCAAGACCGAGTCGCTCATCCAGAGGGCCAACGAGGCGGACGAGAACGTCTTCCTCTTCGTCCCCAATTTGATAGGATACGCCCGTGTCGTCCTGGCAGCCCTCTCGCTCTACTTTATGAAGGGCAACCCCAAGGTCTGCACGCTCCTCTACGGCGTCTCGTGCCTGCTCGACGCCTTTGACGGCATGGCTGCGAGGGCGCTCGGACAGTCGACCAAGTTTGGTGCCGTGCTCGACATGGTTACCGACCGCTGCACCACCGCCTGTCTGCTCTGCTTCCTCACCGCCGCCTACCCACGCTGCGCCGTCATCTTCCAGGGCCTCATCACGCTCGACTTCAGCTCGCACTACATCCACATGTACAGCTCGCTCGTCACCGGCTCCGCATCGCACAAGATCGTCACCTCGGACGTCTCCAAGATCCTCTGGTACTACTACAACGACAGCAGGACGCTCTTCATGTTCTGCGCAGGCAACGAGCTCTTCTTCGTCTGCCTCTACCTCATGGACTTTTACAAGCGACCCTTCGGCCTCGACATCGAGCCCCTCTTCTTCCTCTGCCCGCCCGCCCTCCGTGCCTCGCCCTGGATCGCGTACATCATCAAGGAGACACCCCTCCTCAGCTGGCCACAGATCGTCGGCGCAATCACCTTCCCCATCTGCGCAGCCAAGCAGATCATCAACTGCGTCCAGTTCTGGAAGGCTGCCAAGGTGCTCGTCGGCAAGGACCTCGAGGACCGTCAGAAGGCTCGCACCAAGTCTCTCTGAGCGCATCGCACCTTTCTTGCTCGTTTCGTGAACGCAGAATCTCCACGAAGGCCGACCGCCGCGTGCCGATCACTGCGCTCGCTCAACCAACCCCTTCTCAGTACGCTCTTCAGGAACCAGGACGTTGCAAAATGCGTGTATAACACGATCCAAGCGTCGCCACCCCTGATCGTTGACCGCCCATCGTCGTTGTACTTTGATGTATCGCTTAATCAATACGCCACTTTGCCCAGATCTTCTTGAGCCCAGTCTGCCGGGGGTCAAGTCAGTCTTGAGTGCGAGATAGAGACCTTGCGAAATCGCCGAATTTGTTAGGTCTGAAGGCACGGCGATTTGAGCGGGATTCAGGGTCTGAGTGTGGAGGCTGCGGCCGGAATGTCAACCTCCAGCGACTGCAGAACTCAGCGACAGACGTCCATAGTCAAGACCGCCCTCAGCACCTTCGCGAACGACCATGAAGCCGCGCGCTGGGAACAGCTCAGGGTCGATTCAGCGATTCGATCCGCTCAAGCTGCTGTCGGAGATTCAAGCCGAACCGACCGCCTCAGCCGCCGCTGCCGATTCTACGGGGAGCAAAGCTGGTGGACAGGATGCAGACGAAGATGATGACTTCATGTCGGACAAGTTCCTGGTCACGTCGGAGGAGAAGCAGCCGCTGACGTACACCGATAAGCGCCGACGACTCGAGGCGCACCACTCGCGCAAGACGCGCAAGAGTCTTAGCCAACAAGAGGAGGAGGCACGGCAACAGGGGCTCGATCGCGATCTGCTCGCCGAGGCCGAGATCATTGCTGGTGGCGGCACACTGCCTCCCGAAGCAAGCGACGGAACGCGCAGGTGGGAGCTGATGCAGGAGAGAGAAAGTCGGAACGGTTATGCCGCTGCGTCAGAGGGGCTGGATGGCACGTCCAAGGCGATGAAGATGATGCTTGCCATGGGGTATCGGCGTGGAGAGGCGCTAGGGAGGAGGCAGAGAGGCGGCAGTCAAGAAGTCGAAGAGGAGGAGGAGGAAGAAGACGATCAAGACGAGGGACAAGTCGATGCCAAGCCAGCAGCCGGTGGGACGCAAGCTCCACTGGACGATACGGACGCGGAGGGCCTCGATACGGACGAGGAAGATGCAGCACGCCGCGAGAGAGACGACTCTGACGCGCGCGAAGAAGACGAGTACCTGACCGGCGGCGTTTCATCGGCACCATTCTCCCTGCAAGCTGGCCCCTGTGTGACATCCACCGGTCTGACGGAGCCTCTTCGTCCGGACCAGCGCTGGCTTGGCCTGCACCGACGCGCGGGAATCGGTATGATCCCGCCAACCAAGCCGGACGTCTCCGCGGCCATCCTTTCCGCATCCTCCTCGAGCCCTTTCCCCGACGATGAAGCACGTGTGGCTGATTTCCGCACCCGCGTTTCTCGCGCACACCAAGAGCGGCACGAGCTCAACCTTCTCACGCGCGCACGCAAGACTCTGATCGACCTCGACCGCGCAGAGGGTATCGAGTACAGCCCACTCTGGCTCGACGCGCCCCTCTACCACCTGCTATCGGGTCATTCTGCCGACTCCGACCCACAGACGATCGACGAACGTATGGAGAAGGACCCCGCTTTCAAAAACGCAGTCCACCTCCTCCAACACGCCTTCTCGGCCCAAGATTCACAGCAAAAGGAGGCGCAAAAGTTCTGCAACCTCGATACGAAATCCCAGCTTCGACTCGTCCTGGATTGCCTCAGAACCAGTCACAGTTACTGCCTCTTTTGCGGTTGCTCCTACAACGACCAACACGACCTCGAACAAAATTGCCCCGGCCAATCTGAAGACGACCACTCCTGATCGTCTCTTGCATACCCTCTGACACCGAATTGACGCCAATACCAGCACCAGAAACTTGTCTTGGAAGTGTCGTATTGCGTAAGGAGGGCAGATGGTGGTACATGCGGAAATGAACTTGGAGACACATCGAACGCCTAGTTATACTGGGCATACAGGGCTGTGGAGGAAAACTTGGAGCCCTGGCGAATGACCTTGTCGACGGCGTCGAGGAAGTCGCGTTCTGTGGCCATCTTTCTCCTTGCGCGGATGGCAAACATGCCTGCCTCGGTGGCGACGGAGCGCAGCTCAGCACCTGTCGCGTTGGGGCACAGACGCGCGATGAGGTGGTATCGGATATCGCGCTCGACGGACATGGAACGTGCGTGGATGCGCAGGATGTGCGCACGGCCGTCGTTGTCCGGCAGACCAAACTCCACCCTGCGATCCAGACGACCGGGACGCAGAAGCGCCGGGTCGAGCGTGTCCGGTCGGTTGGTGGCCATGAGCACCTTGATGTTGCCTCGTGCGTCGAAGCCGTCGAGCTGGTTGATGAGCTCAAGCATGGTACGCTGCACCTCGTTGTCGCCGCCTGCACCGTCGTCGAATCGCGCACCACCGATCGCATCCACCTCGTCAAAGAAGATGATGCACGCCTTCTTGGTCCTCGCCATCTCAAAGAGCTCGCGCACCATCCTCGCGCCCTCGCCGACGTACTTTTGCACCAGCTCGGAGCCGATGACGCGGATAAAGGTGGCGTCGGTTCGGTTCGCCACGGCTCGAGCACACAGCGTCTTGCCCGTACCGGGCGGGCCGTAGAGCAGCACACCCTTGGGTGGGTCGATGCCGAGGTTGACGAAACGTTCTGGCGACAGCAGCGGCAGCTCGACGACTTCTCGCAGCTTCTCGATCTGCTCCTTGCACCCGCCCACGTCGCCGTACGTCACGTCGGGCTTCTCCTCGACCTGCATCATGGTGACGGAAGGGTCGATCTTGGGAGGCAGTGGGATCTGGATCTGGTACTTTGTGCGGTCGACGCCGACGCGCATGCCCTCCTCGATATCTGTAGGCGCCACACGCTCGCCTAGCGACACGACAAACTTGGCGATCTGCTTGACGTTGATCACGTACTTGTCCTCCTCGTCTGCTGTAGGCGGCGGCGAGCCACCGAGACCGCCAAGGCCGCCGAGCCCACCCATTCCTCCGAGACCGCCACCCGAACGACCAGCTGCGCTTCCGTTGGCGTCGCCCTCTGCCGAGGATTCGCCTTCCTTCTTGCCATCGTCGGCTTTGATGATCTTTGTGCAGCGGGCGACTTGCAAAGGCTCCTCCTCGCCCATGCGTTGTCGGTCAGCGGGAAGATCCCAGAGGTTGGGTGGTGCGAGACCGGTGTCGCTCTCCTTGACGCCCATCTTTTCGTTGACGCGCTTCTGGAGCTCCTTGATCTCGTTTTCGATGCCCTTCAAGGAAGCTGCATAGGGGCCTTGGCCATATGTCTTGAGAAGCTGGATGTCGCCCTCGTCTAGCGCGACGATCTTCTCCTCATCTTTGGAGTCCAGATCGGGCTTCTTGTACTTTTCCCAGTCGGCTTTGGGCGGCATGATGTGCGGAAAGGCGAGGTGTGGCGACTAGGAGGGTCGGTGCTTTGGCTGTCGTCGCAGCAGTTGCCGGATAGATCGCGGTATTGAGTTGTGCCGGATGAGTGCACGTATAGCGGTGTGGTGACGATGAGTGCTGATGCGATGTGTGGGAAGCTCGTAGCGCAAGAGAAGAAAGCGGTACGAGTTGGACACTCGAGTGTCACTCTCTGTCGAGTGGCTCGTGGAGGCGTCGTCAACTCAACCGACTGTGGCTCGCAGCTCCCGCCCAGCTGACGCGCCGCTGCAGCCCCGGCGTGTCCGAGCGTGCTCAGCAGCTGCTGAGCTCGAGTCGATCACAGCCTTGGAAGTGGAGCATTTGACTTTTCACAGTTGTCATGCGCTGCGGTGTAACATCGCTCACATTCTGCAGTCTCCTTTTTCGCAAGGCCCATGCCGTCAGGGCTAAGGGGCCGCCGCATCGCACCAGCAGCTGAAGCTGAAGCCCGACGAGGAGGCTGCGAACGAGCCAAGCTCAGCCTCAGCAGCGTGCAGTGCCAGTCGGAATGCGACCGCTGCTGAGGGAAAGTGGGCATCTGCCGTCTCCCCCTGTCGCAGCCTGCGAGCACGCTCCACCTGCCAGTGCGAGTTCGTGGGCCGGTGCCAGTGTCAGCCAGTGCGCCAAGTCCGAATCTATCCTCGAGACTCAGGCAATCCACTCGCCACGTTCCTATCACCAGCCTGGCTTCTTCGTCCTCCACTCCACTCCGCCTTCATCATCTCCTCCTGAATCCACCATCATCCTCATCCAGAGCTCGCGCACTTCAGCTCCGCACGCCGAGTCTTGAGATCGAGGGTCATCTCCTCCCCAGCTTCCACATCGACTCGCACATCGATCCAGCCCAACCCTTCACCATGGCGTCCCAAAAAAAGGACCTCCCCAAGATCCGCGATGAGGAGCGCGAGCAACGCTTTGGTACCGTGTTCGGTGTCTCTGGTCCCGTCGTCGTCGCCGAGAACATGATCGGCTCGAGCATGTACGAGCTCGTGCGTGTCGGCCACGACGAGCTCGTCGGTGAGATCATCCGAATCGACGCCGACAAGGTCACCATCCAGGTGTACGAGGAGACTTCCGGCGTTTCCGTCGGTGACCCCGTGCTCAGTACTGGCAAGCCCCTCTCCGTCGAGCTCGGCCCCGGTCTCATGGAGAACATTTACGACGGCATCCAGCGTCCGCTCGAGTCCATCATGAAGAAGAGCGGCGGTATCTACATTCCCCGAGGTATCAACACGCAGGCGCTCGACCGTCAACTCTCTTGGGACTTCACTCCCGGCCAGCTCAAGGTCGGCGACCACATCAGCGGTGGTGACATCTTCGGTTCCGTCTACGAGAACTCGCTGCTCAAGGACCACAAGCTCATGCTCGGCCCGCGTGCTATGGGCACCATCACCCACATCGCCGAGAAGGGCTCTTACTCGGTCGACGACGTCGTGCTCGAGACCGAGTTCCAGGGCAAGAAGCAGAAGCACACCATGCTCCAGATCTGGCCCGTCCGTGCGCCCCGTCCCGTCGCCGAGAAGTTGCAGGCCAACAACCCGCTGCTCACCGGCCAGCGTATCCTCGACTCGCTCTTCCCCTGCATCCAGGGCGGTACCACCGCCATCCCCGGTGCCTTCGGCTGTGGCAAGACCGTCATCTCCCAGGCGCTCTCCAAATACTCGAACTCGGACATCATCACCTATGTAGGCTGTGGGGAGAGGGGAAACGAGATGGCCGAAGTGCTCGCCGAGTTCCCCGAGCTCACGCTCATGAGGGACGGCGAAGAGTTCCCGATCATGAAGCGTACTACGCTCGTGGCCAACACATCCAACATGCCCGTGGCTGCGCGAGAGGCGTCGATCTACACGGGTATCACGCTCTCCGAATACTTCCGTGACCAGGGCTACAACGTGGCCATGATGGCCGACTCGACCTCGCGATGGGCCGAGGCTCTGCGTGAGATCTCGGGTCGTCTGGCCGAGATGCCGGCCGATTCCGGCTACCCGGCGTACCTGGGTGCCAAGCTGGCCAGCTTCTACGAGCGTGCCGGTCGCGTCGCCTGTCTCGGTTCGCCTGAGCGCGAGGGCTCGATCTCGATCGTGGGTGCCGTCTCGCCGCCCGGTGGTGACTTTTCCGACCCGGTCACGTCGGCCACGCTGGGTATCGTGGGTGCCTTCTGGGGTCTGGACAAGAAGCTGGCGCAACGCAAGCACTTCCCCTCGGTCAACTGGGACGTCTCCTACTCCAACTACATCAACGCGCTCGAGCCGTACTACGAGAAGAACAAGCCGGGCTTCATCCAGCTCCGAACCACCGCCAAGAACATGCTTCAGAAGGACACGGATCTGGCCGAGATTGTGCAGCTGGTCGGCAAGTCGGCGCTCGGCGAGGGCGACAAGGTGACGCTGGACGTGGCCAAGATCATGAAGGACGACTACCTGCAGCAGAACGGTATCTCCGAGTACGACGCCTACTGCCCCTTCTACAAGACCACCGGCATGCTCAAGAACATGGTCGACTTCCACGACCGCGCACAGGCCGCCATCGCCAACAACCCGGACATGACCTGGGCCAAGGTCAAGGAGCACTGCTCCGACGTCATCTACCGCCTCACCCAGCAGAAGTTCGAGAGCCCCAAGGACGGCGAGGAGGCCATCACCAAGAAGTTCGACAAGCTCAACCAGGACATCACCGAGGCCTTCCGCACGCTCACCGACTAAGGTGGCCCCCCACCCTCCTCTGCCCTTCCGATTCGATCGGAATGCCATTGTGCACGTTGCCTGTTTGTTCATTGAGATTCGTTTCCACATTCATACATTTGATTCCCTTGATGTTGCGTCGATTGGGCTGTGATGTGCCATTCCAGCTCAACGAAGCCGGAAATCCGTGCCGAGGATTCTTTGGGTCGGTGGCCGTTTTTGAGCAGGGCGTTGAGAGGAGGCCGGGACGCAAGCTAGGTATTATTTTTCTTGGGTCTTGGTAGGGCGGCTGAACAGACGCGTAAATGTGAGCCGTCATGAACGCGCGCGCGTGTTGGTCTTTTGAGCAAATCGCGGCGAGATCAACACTGGCGCTCCACACCACCCACCACCATCTGACACCATCCACCGCTCTCGCGCATTTCCAACCATGGCAGCCAGATCTTCAAGTATCGCAGGACCCGGTGCAGGGCGTCAGTCGATGTATCCACAGGCCAACGCCAACATGATGTTCGGAGGCCCCAGCTCGTCGGCCAACCAGGCGAGGCTCGTGTCGAAACAGGCCGAGCTCGAGGGCCTGAGAGCGCTCAAGGACCAGTCGGCCAAGATGGTCAAGGAACTCGAGAGGTTGGCTGAAACTGTGGACCAAATGGCAGACGGAGGCGACTGTAAGTGCATGCCGGTATCTCGGAGAGAGGTCGACGGGATTTTGCTGACTATGTGGTGTCGGATAGCTATTGCGTCGGTCATGGGGTCGTGGCAGGGCGTGTTCCGCGCCATTCAGATCGCAAGGGGTAAGCACAAACAACCCATCTAGATCACCGCTTTGTGCAATGCACTAACGAAGCTCCTCTTCCTTGATCGCGCGGTATTTCAGCCTCGACGGTGTTCACCAACCCGCCGACAGACACAGCGGAGGGCGCCGAAGACACTTCGACCGAACAGGAAGAGGACGATCTGTACAACTACGGTCCGGCACCCAACAGCAAGCCTGCGCTGATCGATACCATGGTGCGCATCCCCATCGACCTGGATGGCGCCATCGCACGCGCGCGCGACGATGCCACGCCCGACACATCCACCACCGTGTCCGCATCCAGCTAGCACGTCGACTGCTTCGATGCCCCCGGCGCTGTTTCCGCTCTTGATCCTTGTATTTGTATCGCCGACCCGCTTGCCTCGAAATGCCGGATCCACGGCCAACTTATCGCATGTCAGAACACTGTCTACGCACTGAACTAGGCGAGAAAAAGAGTCGCGGCCAGCATAGCCTACGTGAAAACGGGTGTTGGACAGTTTAGGGATACAATTACAATGCGAACGACGAAGCGAAGACGATACGAGACAGGAAGGCTAGGCAGACTAGGCGCCCATGGCGACGCCCTTCTTTGCGGTGGAGTTTGGAGGGTAGGTGCCTGGGCGGAAGTTGTTCCAGGTGGCGTAGCCGTTGATGCCGTACGCGCCGCCTCCGGGCGCGAGGCCCTCTCGGAGCAGCTCGCGCAGGTTGCGCATGCGTTTTGCGCGGCTGGTGTAGGAGCCGACAAACGAGCGCGTCGCCAGCGGCAACGGCATGGTCCTATCGCGCGAAGCCGCGTGGGCCACAGAGCCGAGCACGGCCATGAGCTCCTGTTCCATCTGGTCCTCGTCGGCGCCTGCGTCAAACATGTCCATATCGTCGTCCTCGATAAACGCTGCTGCACCCCCAGCTGTGCCTGCGGGACCTGCACCAGCTGCACCAGCGCCCGCCGCTCCGCCTTTGGCCTTGCCGTCCTTGACGCCCTTTTTCTTCTTCTCCTTGGGCGGTGCGGCTGCAGCAGCGGCTTTGGCAGCCGCGATCGCTTTTTCCTTCTCTTCGAGCTTGGCCACAAAGCTCGGGTTGGTCGCCTTCTGCCATTCGAACAAGAGCGTATCGTACGGCGCGGATCGGCCCTCGACCGCACGCTTGGCACCCATCGAGTGCGACTTGCACGTGAGCGAGCGCGAACACGGCAGGCCCTTGTCGTTGATCACTCCGCACTGCTTGTCCACATCGATAGGACCCTTGTTCTTGCGTCCGCCCTTGCGCTTCTCCTCCGCCAGTCGCTTCTCTTTCTTCTGCTTCTTCGTAAGCGGAATGCCGGTATCGTCGCCCAAAATACTCTCGTCATCATCTGCCGGCATCGCAGTGAACAAAGGCGCGTCAGTAAAGCAGCTTCGATGTGTGTCGCGCCCAGGTGGTAGTTTACCTTCCATCATCCGGCGCTTCTTGGGGTCACCTTCGAGGATCGACGGTGAGATGCGGCCGGACGCAATGTCGCGTGCGAGCTTGCAGTTCTGCTGATGAAAGCTAAGCGCATCGCGCAGCACGGGCTTGCGGCAGTCGGCGCACTCGACGATCTCCACCTCGTCGTCCAGCGCCGCAGGCCCAAAGTCGGTCACGATCGTGTCGTCAAAGTGCCACGCGGGCGAGTCGACGAGCGTGGTCGCGGGTGAGCCAGCATCTGAGCGATTGCAAAGACAGGCAAGAGAGGTATCAAGCCGCTTTAGTGTCAGTTCGGTGCGCGTACGTCAGGCTGAGCACGTTGGGACCAGATCCTTACCACTGCGCGTAGCCTCTTCGATCTCGGCCCATGACGGACGGGCTGGCGCAGATGCATCCATGGTGGCGGCGAAGATTTTCAGTGAGTTTGACACTGCACAGCTCCTTCTCTTGCGGAGGTCAGAAAGAATACAGCTTCCGCAAATGCTGAGGCCGGCGCGGCGAGACTCTAGCGAGAGGCGGATCAGGCCGTGTCCATCGGTGGGGCGATTGTTGGCAAGCGTGCGGATCAGATTCGCGCTCGATCTTTCGGTTGAGGTCGCAGTGCCAGATGGCACAGAAGAGGTCGGGTCGCAGCGGATGGCGGCTAGATGGTGGGGAGGCTGAAGTGTGGAGAAGCTGGAGCGTGAAGAAGTCGAGGCTGATACCGGAAAGCCAACTTTGGTGGGGGCCTGCAGCCCGATAGGCTCAATATGCACCCGATCGATTACGTCCATGCCTCCACCTCCGCAAGACCAACACCTACTCTGCACTCCACCAGCCCGACCAAACAGCTCCGACGACGTCGAATGTAGTCATGCTTGCAGATTGACGGTAAAAGCGAGTCATTCCGTGCATCTGTCCTTGCCATCAACTTTATACACCGGCTACCCAACCGATGGGGCCAAATCCGTAGATCTGCGCACAGGTTTGCGCTTCGGCTGAAGCATCCGCAAGGCCTCAAGATCCAGACTTAGGTATTCGACTACCGAAGCGATGCGGATAACGGTGTGGAACATCAACGGTCTGCGGACGCTGAAGGGCTACCAGCCATGGTACAAGCTGCCGGACTGGGAGGCGTGCCTGGAGCATCTCGGTGCAGACATTGCATGCTTCCAGGAGACCAAGATGACGCGCAAGCAGCTCACGGAAGCCATGTGTATCCTGCCCTCCTACAACGCCTTCTTCAACTTTCATCCTACCAAGGGCTATTCGGGCACGGTCACCTACGTCCGCAAGTCGGCTTCGATCCCGCTCAAAGCGGAGCAAGGTATCACAGGTCGTCTGTGCGACACTCCCGCGCCCTCCAACCCGGCGGTACCGAACGAGCCCGTCGGTCATATTCCCACAGATATGCGCGATGATGTAGAGCCTCAGCTGTGGCAGGCGCTTGACGACGAAGGACGTGCAGTAGTTGTGGACCTCGGTCTGTTCGTGCTGTTCAACGTGTACTGCCCCAACGAAACGGGCCCAGAGAGGCTCGAGTACAAGATGACCTACTACCAGTGTCTCGCCGAGCGCGCACACCGTCTCATCGCCGCGGGCAGGAACGTCATGATCGTAGGCGACATGAATATCATCCGCGACCCCATCGACCATTGCGATCCAGAACAGAGCATGCGCGAAAACGGCTGGGACCACTTCCACCAACACCCTGCGCGTGCGTGGTTCGCCTCCTTCCTCGCCCCACAGGGAAAGTTTCACGACGTCGGAAGGATGTTCCACCCGGAGCGCAGGAAGATGTTTACGTGCTGGAATACACTCATCGACGCCCGCCCGGCCAACTACGGCGTGAGGCTCGACTATACCTTGGTGTCCGAAGGTCTGCTGCCTTGGATCAAGGGCGCAGATATTCAGCCCGACATATACGGAAGCGACCACTGCCCGATCTACATCGATCTGCATGACGAGAGGGAGGTCGACGGCAAGACGGTCAGGCTCGCGGAGCTGATGCACGGCGGTGCGACACGGTTGCCGCCTGCACTGGCGGCGTGCCACTACGACGAGTTCTCGGGCAAGCAGCGCAAGCTCGCGTCGTTCTTCAGTGCTGCTCGCACTCCAGCCATCAAGCGGACTGAACTTCCGGCCGCGTCGCATGCGCGGAAAGATGCTTCGTCCCAACGGACAGAGTCTGCCTCTGTTTGTGCACCAGCTGCCGGACTTGCACTTTCTCAAGCACGGGACAATCAGCACGCACCGACGCCGGGAGAACCCGAGGCCGAGTCGAGCTCGTTGGTCGATTCGTTGTTTTCGCTACACTCGCAGCAAGAGGGGTTGCATGTCGAGTGCGCGTCGCCGGCGCCTCGTAGCGAGCAAGCTGCTGCGCTCCCCTCGACGCCCTCGCCGACCAAGCCGGATCCAGTTCAGACAGCGTCGCCTGTAGCATCGGTACCGGCTCGCCCGTCCGTGGTACCACGCAGAGACTCGTCTGCGGAGGCATCGCCGACAAAGCGGAACGGAGGCTCGCCAAAGCGCGCCGTTGCGAGTAAGGGTAAGGATAGCGCCAGAGGCAAGCCTGCGGCGGGGCTCAAGGGCCAGACGAGTCTGCAGGCGTTCTTTGCACGTCCAGCATCCTCCTCCTCTACCGCAGCTGGCTCAGATTCTGGCACGACTGAGCAGGCCCCGCCCTCGCAGCCAAGCGATCAAGTGGACAGCGTCGGTGCATCGGCTGACGCTTCTGATGCGGGGTGCGATATGCCAGACGACGATGCGATTCAGGAGTTTCAGGACCAAGCGTCCGCATCTCCCCCGCGCCCCGCTGGCTCGGAGCAGTCGGCAACGGACCGGATCGGCGCTTCGCTCGCATGGGGCGCCATCTTCTCGCCCCTCCCACCTCCGCTGTGTCGGCACTCGGAAGCGTGTCGAGCATGGACGGTGAACAAGCCGGGTCCGAACCACGGACGCAAGTTCTGGCTCTGTTCGCGCCCCGTCGGCCCCGGATACGAAAAGACGGGCCGGGCCAAGGGCGATGTGAACCCAGAGTATCGGTGCAACTTCTTCCTGTGGGACTCGGAACGCCGTGCGGAAGCGTCGCGCGCCCGAAAGCAAGCCCCGGCCTCGGGTCCCAAGTTCTTCGCGGAAGTAGGCCGGGATCGACAAAGTCACAAACGCGACCAAGATGACGGGCCCGAGATCGGCACGCCGTGGGGACCGCATAAACGCGTCCGGTCCGATAGCACAAAGTAGACGAGATGAAGCATAGCTTGCAATACAATGCGATCAGCGCGGGATATCTTGGATGCTCCACTTTGGCGTGGCGTGGCGCGAGTAGTCGGTAGTGCGCTGGTGGTAGATGAGATGGCCGACCCAGGCGATCATGGCTGCATTGTCGGTGCACAGCGAAAGGGGTGGGAACTGGAGCTGGACATCGCGTCGTCCGAGCGTATCGAGATGGGTGCGCAGGCGTGCGCGCAGAAAGTGGTTGCTCGCCACGCCGCCACTGCATACGATCGCGGTGATGCGGTCGCTGAAACCTGGCCCTTCGAGTGCTATGCGCGGGAATTTGCGGCCCCGAGCGTCCTCGATCGCGCTGGAAGGACGGAGGACCATACTGAGCTTATCCTCGAGCTGAGCACATGCTGCCGACTGGAACGCGTGTGCGATGGCCGACTTGCTCGCGTCGTCGAGGGCAGCCTGGTGGGCTTCGATGTGGCGCTGCACTGCTGCTTTGAGTCCTGAATACGAGAAGGCTGGCTGTCCCTTGCAAGGAAGGGGAAAGGTGGGAGGGTCGATTGAGGATGCACCGTGGTGCTTTGCGGCGAGCGCTTCCAGGGCTGCTCCGGGCGCCGAGGTCCACGGGATGCCGAGATCGCGGGCGACCTTATCGAAGGCATCGCCGATGGAGTCGTCGCTGGTGGTAGCGAGGATGCGAAACTCGGTGATGCTGGTGGCAAGAACGAGCATGGTGTGGCCTCCGGATACGAGCAGAACCAAGAATGGGAATTGTGGCGGCTCTTCTTCGGTGAGCAGGGGCGTGAGAGCGTGTGCCTGCATGTGGTGGACGTAGATCAAAGGCTTGCGGAGGACGGCAGAGAGCGTCTTGGCGGCTGTCAGACCGACGCCGAGGCTGCTGGCCATGCCAGGGCCCTGCGTCACGGCGATAGCATCGAGATCCGAGGCCTGGATGCTGGCTTCGTCGAGCGCAGCTGCGATGGTGGAAGGGAGGTTGGTATGATGACCCAACGCGGCGGCGAGGGGGTGAATCCCGGCGAAGGACGAGTGATCCTGCTTTGTGACGACGGAAGACAGGATGGTGCGGTCGGAAGCTACGACACTAGCACACGAGTCATCGCAGGACGTCTCGATGCCCAGGATGAGCCGCGATTTGGCGGTGCTGCCGAGGGTGCAAAGGGAAGCGTGTTTGCGAGCAAGACCAGGGAGGTTGTGGATCCGACGAACTCGCCGCGAGCCTATCGAAGCTATGGACCACATGCTGCGCTTACCTGCCCCGTCCAGCTCGTCCCTTCTGGCTCCAGCGGTCGGAAGAGGCGATGCGTGTGATTGGTGAATGTATAGAGGTGGACAAGGTTGTCGCATCGGTCGCCGACTCGATGGGTGCTGGACCCTGGAAGAAGAAGAAGAAAAGAGGCCGCTAAGCCCCGCGGACTTGCCAGCGGTGCGACTGCCGTGAAATGGCAATTTTCGGAAACTGGAGCCGCAAAGAGAGCAGCAGGTCGGAAGGGGTCGTCTGACCACAATTGGGCCAATGCGCTCGGACCTGCCGCTCGCTCTTCCGCCCGCCCTGATGTCTTGGCAAGCTGGCCAGGCACCAAGCAGACTAGCTTGGCTGGCGTAAATTTGGCTGAACCGAGGCGGTCTGCGAATATGCCCGCTCCTACATGCCTCGCGCATGCTTTCGACGCATGCCCCCGCAGAAGGAAGCGAGAGGGCCCGCATGACCGCCTCTGTGTATGCTTTGCATCCTTCGGCCTTGGACGGGGCTCGTGTGTGTGCCTTTTGGCGGAGGCTGGAGTCCGAGTCGGCACCTTGGAACAAACACAGAGCTCGTGAGTCGGCAAGGCGACTCCGAGTGAACCCCCCGTTTTCAGCTTAAACCCCGCTCCCTAGTCTCAGGCGCGGCAATCACCTGGAAACTCAAGATCCGCCGCTTCTACACCGGTATCACACGCCGCCTCTCTGCCTGCCAAGAACTCTCAGCTGTCGATCCATGCGCTGCCTTCTCGCGTCGGTCCGCAGCTAACCTTCGCTCCCTTTGCTCCCTTCGACCACACCTGTCACACATCTTCCACCATCCCCCATGCACGTCGACGCTGGCCGCAACTTGCTCTGCCGCATCGGTTCTAGTCGCGTCCCTCGTTTTGCTCCGCTCCATCCTATAGCGCATCACGCATAGAGGCAGGCATGGGTCGCTCGTCGTCCCAATCGTCAGGCTCGGGCCTCCTTGCTTGCATCTCGCCCCGCACCGCAACGCTCGCCATCGCCATCCTCGGCATCATCCTCCATCTCAACACCTACTCCTGGCTCGGCGCGCTCAGCTCCACCTTACCCGATGTGCCGCAGCGAGCCTCCGCACCGCTGCCGCCGCCAGCTTCGGCCGCTTTCGTCCCGTCCCCCGACAGATTCGCCAATTCGGCCGCCAAGGACGTGCTGAGCCAGCTCGAGTCGTACGCACACGCTCCGCCCGCCGGCGAAGATGCCACCAACAAGAATGTATATCTGCCAGAATGGATCGCCGAGGCCAAAGCGTACCTCAAAGCACAGGGCCTCTCCTACGTCCCTAACCAGGGCCCCGCTGCTGCTCCCGACGCCGCGGCGAACCAGTCGGCCACAAGCGGCAAGTCTGCCGAGGCTATTGCGCCTCCTCCTGGCCGCCCTTTCGAAGCTGCCGATGCTGCGGTCAACTACCGAATCATGGACGAGGGCGCCGAGGACGCCGAACGCATGCAGTGGGACGCGCTGCGCCTCGTCATCGGTACGTTGCGCTGGTACATCCTGTTGAGTGTGATGTGCTGCTGTGCAGGCGTAGTCGGCGTACTGCGCTCCCAGCTCTTGCTCTCTCGCCTCTTCGTGCTGCATTCCTTCCTCGACTTTCTGCTCTCCACACTCTCGCTCTTCGCACTCGCCCTCGTGTGCACCTACCCGTCGGTGCGCGCGCACCTCTGCGACGAATTCGGCTCCGGCGAGCTTCAGGCCTGGTTCTCGCCCTCCAAGACCGCCAAGGGCTCTGCTGCCGGCAGTGCGGGCGCCCAGGTGGTCCCGGGCAGCGCTGGCGTAGGCAGCAATGGCGCGGGTGTCGGCGGCGGTGCGGGGCCGGATGGGATCGTCGACTCGTCCGGATGGGAGACGCTGCTGGACGGCGTCTTTGCCTCGGAGAACTGCGAGGAGAGCTTCCGCACAACGCTCGTGCCGCTGCTGCTCGTCTTTGGGCTTGTTTTCACCGCGGTGCGGCTGCAGTGCTTCTTCCTCGTACAGCGCTTCTACGCCACGCTCCTCCGCACCAAAGTGCACCACTACGGATACGCCACCTCCTCGGCATCGCTCGAGTCCGGGACATCAACGCCCATGTCGCAGCTGCCGCCCGCCGAGCAGCCCAGAGAGCGCAGGTGGAAAGACTCGAAGCTGCTCGATTGATTGCTCGAGTCTTGACGCCGGTCGTCCTTGGTCCTGCTGTCCTTGCCCCTGGCATTAGCCTTACTGTCTTTCTGTCGTGTCTCTCCTCTTGTCGTTTGTGTTTCTTGATATCTATGTACACTACATCAGCATCGCTCTGCAATTGCACCTCTCTGTCACTCTGGCATCGATCGCCGGGTCATGCTCGCCGATACGGACGTTGTGAGCAGCGCGAAATTTTCGGCGTGTTAGACTGGCTACGCACCAGCTCGGGCTGAAAGGAAAAAGTGGAGCTGTGTGCGGCGAAAAATTGAGCTGCAGGGCAGGCGAGCGATTTTTTAGCTCGCCAAACTTGTCGGACCCTCTCTCACACCTTTTCGCGCTTGCCACCATCCACACCTGACACCGTCATCCGGCTCACACTCTGGCTGCGTTGATCGCACGAGCACGCACACACGCAAACACACACGCAAACGCACACGCAAACGCACACAGTATCGACAGGCACAAACGCACCTGACCGCGGAAGTTGGCGCACAATGGGCAAGAAGAAGCAGGTTCGAAAGTTTGGCGAGGTGAAGCGCATGCTCAATCCGAACGATGACCGACTCAAAGCCAAGCAGAAGGTGGCAGATGCTGCCAAGAAGGCGGCAGCGTCAGGCAAGATCGTCAACGAGAACGGTCAACAAATCACACCCGATGGAACGCTCGTTCGTCGAATCGACACGCCGGCATCGTCGATGTTCTTCGAGCATAATACGCAGTTGGGTCCACCGTACCGCGTGTTGGTAGATACCAACTTTATCAACTTTGCCCTGCAGAACAAGATCGAACTCGTGCAGGGGATGATGGACTGTCTGTACGCAAAGAGCATCCCGTGCATTACGACCTGCGTCATCTCGGAGCTCGAAAAGCTAGGTCCAAAGTACCGCATCGCCCTCAGGGTCGCCAGAGATCCAAGGTTCGAAAGGTTGGAATGCAGTCACAAGGGAACGTATGCGGATGATTGCATTATCGAACGCATCCAATCGCACAAGTGCTACATCGTTGCAACATGCGATCGAGAACTTCGAAGGAGGGTCAGAAAGGTCCCCGGTATCCCGCTCATGTACATCGCATCCAGACAGTTCCGCATCGAACGTCTACCCGACCAAGGCGCAGCCTCCTAAATTCTCGCTTCAGTCCCCCCAACCGCATCGCAATCTCTCTTGTACTTGTATCCCCACACGCACCTCCAATCCTTACACCCGAAAACTTTGCACACTCGTAAACACACCCGGATCAAGGATACTTCTGTGCATGTGTGTGCATGTGTTTGTGTCTGTCCAGAGGAGCTTAATACAGTGAAGAGGGGAAACAGTGGCACATGAAAAAAGGGCGGCGACAACAACTAGTATCAAGGCTGAAGAGATCGGTGGTACGAGCGTTGAGCTGTGGGGATCGGCTCATCTTTTGATGGTGGCGGGTTGGGAGTGAAAGGGGAGAGAGGTGGTGGTGGTGGCGGTAGACAGTGTGCGAGTGCGAGTGCAGTTGAGCTCGCGCCGCGCTCACATGGGCACCGAGGGCGGCGTGGGAGGCGGTGCGTTGGGGTCCATCTCGTTGCCCGACTCGATCGACACGCCGAATCCGAACTTGGCGGCGCCCTGCAGATGGTCGATCTCGCCCGCGAACGTCAGTCCAAACGCAGGCGAGAGGCGCGTCTCGTACACCGAGCTCAGCTTTCCCGCCGAGTCGATCTGGGCGCGCAGCGTGGCCATGCGGAAGTTGTAGCGCGCACCCAGCGTAGCCGCCGCCTCGCGCTTCTGCGCCATGGTGATCACCTGCAGATCCGCCGCCACATCCACCTGCTCCGAGAGCTTGTGGAAGTACGTGCACTGCGCCACGCCCTGCGGCTGCACCTGCGCCGTGGCGATCCAGTCCTTCTTGTCGCCCGTCAGCTTGGCAATGTAGCCCGTACTCGCCTCCTCCATGTCCGCCGACGGACGCTGGTACACCGTCTCGACACCAAACGCAAAGTTGCGCGTCAAGCTCTGCAGGTAGTTGACAATGTAGATGCCCGTCAGGTCGGTGGGTGATGGGTTGAGCGCCTTGAGGTTCGCCGAGTGGTCGGTGCCCTGGTAGTCGTGCTCCACCTGCACAAACGACTGGC
Source organism: Moesziomyces aphidis (assembly GCA_000517465.1). NCBI lineage: Eukaryota > Fungi > Basidiomycota > Ustilaginomycetes > Ustilaginales > Ustilaginaceae > Moesziomyces > Moesziomyces aphidis. The sequence continues at coordinate 1,753,224 of AWNI01000008.1, read as the reverse complement.
CGGGCGTGGCGGTGAGCTGCGCCTGCACCTTGGTCGTGTGGCCCGCCACCCAGCCGCGGTTGGCGCGCATGGTGACGTTGAGGCCGTCGTCGAGTCCGGCCTGGAAGAAGTTCTTGTTGTCGCCGTACACGGCGCCAAAGTTGTACGACGACGGCGCACCCTGCGAGCCCATGGAGAAGGCGTGCGTCACCTGGAAGATGGGGTTGATGCTGATCGCCTTGGTGAGGTCGGCGCGTGCGCCGTCAAACATAAAGTTGGTGGTGTGCACGCCCTTGACCTCGCGCTGCAGGTGCTCCACCGTGCCCGGGTTGGAGAGCTCGAGGCGCGTGCGGATGTCCTGGATGGTGGCGAGCGCATTGTTGAGCGGCGCAACGATGGGCTGGAAGAAGCCGAACATCGACGTCGATGGTTGCGACGAGATGGGCGGCGTGAGGCCCGAGGGGTAGGCGGCGCGCTTCTCGTCGACGAACGGCGAAGGTGCACCGGGGCCCACGCGCTCGGCACCCGAGGGAGGCGGAGCCTGGACGCCTGGTGGATAGGCGGTGGCCTGTGGAGGCGCTACTGGAGCAGACATGGTGACCGCAAAAGTCGACGAAACGAACGAGAGCCGGGTTGCAAAGGTCGCACGAGTCCGAGCACGAAGGTCGGTGTCGGTTGGGAAGTGCGAGCAACGAGCGTCGACAGGATGGAACGCCTGAAGAAAGGAAGGAGGATGAAGAGAAAAGGCAAAGGGGAGCCAGTCAACTGATGCGGATGCCAGAAGGAAGGTGGTGACCAAGACTGTCGAGAAAGTGGAGATGAGGCCTTTGCTCGCTGTGATGCCTACAGCAGATCGCAGCAGCCGACCAATCCAGCAGCCGCCTTGCTCCAGGCCCAACGCTCAACGCTCGACTCCCGACTTCCTTGCGCCTGAACTGAGGCTCAGTGCAGCCGCCCGGCCTGCTCTCCGGACAATTTTTTGACCCAAATCGCTTTGGTCGCTCGCCTTCCAAAAAGCTTTTCCTGCAGGCGCGCCCGCCTCTTCCGATCTTCTCCTCAAGACCGAGTGGGTGCGACGCGCCACGAGATCACCTCGCTTCATCACAGCTGGCCTGGCTGAGCAATCCAAAATCCCACCCTTACTCGAATCACACTGGTTCCTACCGCGCAACTTTTCGGTTTTGATTGAGACACTATTTACACGAACTGCAATACATTCTTGTCTTTTTCAAACTGTAGGGTGGATCGCTCAAGCGGTGGAGCGTCCATCTCGCACGGAATCCCTGTCTACAAGCAGCAGCGTTGCCCTGTCAGCCAGCCTTGACTAGACGAACATCATCAAGGATCGCTCATTTTTGATGCAATGGGTGCATTCGATGGTGCAGCTATGAGACGTCGCGTTCGAGCAATGAGACAGGCATAAGCACGACAAAGCCCCGCCCTGAGAGTTTTGGTATGCGCGGGCGTGCTCACCAGCCTCGGCCGCGCCAGCCGCCCCTTCCTCTACCATGGCCGTAAGCCCGGCCGTATCCGTGCCCGTATGCATGGCCACCGCCCCTCGGCCCATACCCTGCTCCTCCCCTTCCGGCGCCGGCGCTCGCTTGTGCCAAGTAGTCCGGATTGTACTGCCCAGGGTACTCTTCCTCGGGCAGCTCCGGAGCCGGCTGCGGTGCTTCTCCCCCGGGTGGAGGGTGCATGCCGGGACCGGGGGGATAGTTCCACCCGGATCCCTGGTCCCATCCTGCTGCAGGACCGGGCGGCGCAGGCATGTGTGCTTCGTACCCCTGCGGCGCATAGCCTTGCGGTGGCTGCCAGTGCGCGCCTGCACCCGCCTCGTCAGCAGGTGGATGCGGCGGCCACGAACCGGCAAGAGGAGAGCGGTTGGGCGCGACGCCGCCACTAGGAGGCACAAGCATGGGTGGTGGACCAGGGGGCGGTCCCGGTGGTGGTGGCCCAGGCGGTGTCGCACCGCCCACATTCGCCATCATCGAGGCCCCGGCCGCAGGAGATGACATCGACGCCGGGTTCGCCGGAGCAGGCGCCGTCTTGCCCAGCGTGCGCAGTAAAGATTGTAAGGCGTCGGACCCGAACCCAGCAGAGGCACCAGGAGCAGCCGGTGCGATTGCACTTGCTCCAGTCCCACTCGAAGGACCGAGTGGAATGCTGATGCCTGCAGTCGGATCGTATGCCTCCCCAGCCTCCGCATCTGCTTTTTCTTGCTGCGGCTTGGCGCCGTCCTTGGTAGTGCTGCGATGATGGCCGCCGCCTCCTCTCTCAGCCTTGACCAGCTCCGCCTGTAGCGAGTCGCGGATGACGACAGCAACGAGGATCAGCATGTCGCGATCGCGCTTCGCATGCCAGTCCGTGCCCAGGCAGTCCGACTCGGTCATGTCGAGCCACAGCGGCACCTCGTCTTCCTGCCGCAGGGGCGCAACGTAAAAGTCTTTGATCAGACTACCCTTGACGCTCGAAGACACGTGCAAGGCTCCCCAGCGGTCGGCGTCTTTGAAGTGCTTGAGGATGCCGTCAAAGCTGGTCCGGTCCGATTCGGTTGCTTGCGTCGCTCCGTCCTTGATCGCACCGGGCTCCAGGGCGAATGCCAGAATCTCGGTTCTCGCAGCGTTGGCCACCTGCAGCAGATAGTCGACAGCGGCCTTGGTAGGAAGCCGGCCGGCGATGAGCAGCGGTCGGTCGGGCAGGAACTTGGTCCGCAGTCGAGGCGCGTGCGCGATGCTGCGTCCGGCCACTTGCTTGACGTGCCCTTTGAACGCGAAGATATCCGGCAGGTCCATGAGGCCGTTCCAGATGACCGTCCGGAAGCGATGTCGAGCAAGGCTGCTGGGTTCGCAATCAGGCGTGGTTGATCTTGCGGCGGCTTGCGTGGCGTCTTTCGAGGTCGTGGTCTCGTCCGCGTCGTGATCGTCCTTGCCATCCAGAAAGGAGTCGATAAAGTCGTCGGCACCGCTCGTCGCAGCGCCCTCCGTTTCAACGCCGGCCTCGTGTCCGTACGCTTCGTCGTGGGGCGAGCCAACATCAAAGCCGTAGGATTCGGTGGTTTCGTGGTCGTTCTGATCGTCATCCTGCGTCTTGCTGTCTGCGTTCCGAGCCCAGACATCGCCAAAGTTGAGCCTTGAAGGCGAGCCCTGCGCTGCATCGGGTGCTGGCGCCGAGTTGCGTGTCGCCGTGCGTTCGGAGGTCGTCGCGCCTGTCTCCTCAGGCCCTTCTTCAGATTCCTTGACGGAATCAGATCCTGGAGATGTTGGGCCTTGCGTGGGGATGGCGGGTTCGCTTTCTGAGATGCGTTGATGGACGTCGGTCTTGCGATCGACGGCAATTTGGAACTTGTCCGGCTGGTCGCGCGCCAGCAGCGCGTCGCTCTCAATCTCAACCTCGCCCTTGTGCGTGATCTTGCGCATGGGTCCGGCCTCTTCTGCGCGAAGCGTGCTGCGATGCAGCGCGTCGAGGCGCGCCTTCTCAGTCGCCTGGCGGATGGTGTCGTTGGCGAGCTCTTCGTTGGACATCTTGGCTAGCTCAGCAGCCGCGAGCTCGCCCGATGCAATCCGAGAATGCAGCGTCGTATTCTTTGCATCCTTTAGACTAAACAGAAACGTGCGGAAGCGATCCTTGTATCGGCTAGCCACCACACGGATCGAGCCGTGCGCGTCGGCAGTCGCATCGAACAGCTCGGCCTCAAGCAGCGCAGCGTACGCTTCGCCTCGCTGCGCGTCAGTCTCTTCCTCTTCTTCGGAGGCAGATTCAGAGCCATGGGTAGCAAAGATCTTCTCCAAGGCCGTGGCGAGCACCTTGCGCGCTCGGGATCGGGCGTCTTCCGTGCTTGCATCGGTGGGTCCGGTGGGTTTACGCGGACCGCCCTTTTTGGGACCGGCGCCAGTGGCCGACTTGGCCGGGCCACTGGGTCGTCTCGCGCCTTGGGATGGCTTGCTTCGCATCTCGGTGTCGCTGCTGGGTGACTCGGCCCGGGAAGCATGGGTGTCCTGTTTCTGTAGGCGCCGTGTGCGTGCCGGCTTGGTCGATGACGATGCCTCTTCCTTGGGAGCGCCTTCGACGTCGGAGGCATTCTCGCCCTGCTCGCCGATGTACTCGTCACCGTCACTGGCTTCGTCTTCGTTTTGCGCATCATCCGATTCCATTTCGTCGTCTTGCGGTTCTTGAGGTGAAGTCGCTTTCTTCTTTGCTGAAGACTTGTACCGCTTCGAGGGTTTAGCTACGGGTCAACATGAAGAAGGACGGCAGAGGAGTGAGGGTCAGTAATCTGGCTCAGAAAACGAGCTAGCTCTTGCTCTGTCGAGGCCGTGACGGCACTTACCGGAAGTCTTTTTGGTGTCTGCTCGGGAGCACGATTCGCAGACGTACTCGTCCAGCTTCTTGGCCGCCTTCTGCGTAATGCCGATGCACTTGGTGTGGAACCTGGAAAGGGAGGAATAATCATCGTCGAATTGGTCAGCTCATATCCGCAGGGCTTGGCCGTCTTGTCCGCGGGATCGCCCACTCACCATTCTTGACAGCGCTCGCACGAGATCATAAAAGTGCCGTCGTCTTTGCCTCGGCAGATGCAGTACTGCTTGTCGTCCTCATCGTCGTCAGCGTCCGAGGCATGGCCCGAGGCGCCTTCAAAGACTTGGGCGACTTCGTTGTTGATGGGGTCAGGGTCCGCAGCGGTGTCTGCTGCGAGCTCATCAGCCTTGCGCTTCTTTGCGCTCCGCGTGGATGTTTGTTGCGTTTCTTGTACCGCTGCCGCCTCGGCCGCATCCACGCCAGCAGCTTTGGAAGTTGGCTTACGGGCGCGAGTTCCTCTACGAGGGGCGGCCGTGGCCGCAGCCGATTCGGAGGAGGTGCCGTTAGTCGTGTCGAGGGCAGGGACAGTCTCCAGTGGCGCGTCGAATGCACTGGGACCGGCCTCGGCAGCAGACACGGACATGATCGAAGCTCGTCTTCTCAAGGAGCACAACCACGGATGCCTGTGATGCTCAACGGAACAGGCACTCGCGCATCCACACCTTTCCTTATATGCGCTAGCAGCACCAGAAGAAAAGAGCGAATGTGCCAAGATAGTTTGGCGATGTGATGGTGGTGAGGCAAGAGGATGGAAGCAGTCCCTGCGCGATGCTTCCAAGGGCTCAGTTCCGTCGTGGATGGCTTTGGAAAATATCGCCATCGGGCTGCGGTTCAGGGCCGAGATCGGGGCTGCAGGCTCAGTTCAGCGCAGTCAGCCCTCCACCTTTTTTCATCTAGAAGTCACAGTCCAAGTCGGTCAATCAGTCAATCAGGCAGTCAGTCAGTCAGGGCGCGTGGGCCAGGACGGCAACGTCACACGGCGTCGCCCGCAACGTCGAGAAGAACCAACGAATCCTTACCTCAAGTCCGCAACCTCCCGCCTTCTTCATTCGCAGTCCTTCTCTGCAACTCTCGCGTGACGATACACCGCCCCTCATTCGGTGACGGACTACGATCGGTACGAACGCTTTGGCAGCACACGAGCGCTCGAGCGTGCGACTTCTTGCCCAGCGCATTGGAAGGATCCAAACACGATCGATCGATCTGACTGCTCCTATCCGCTTTATTTGGTCAGAATACCTCGCCCGTCATGGCGAAAGGAGCGCCAAAAGGCAAGTCGTCGGCCTCGTCCGCCACACGCAAGAAGCAGGCTGCAAAGGCGGCCAACAAGAAAGCCTACGAGCGCGACGATGACGGCAACCTCTTGCATCCCGAACTCGCCGAGGCCATGGAAAAGCAAAAGCAGCACGGCATGCAAAGGGGACAGAAGAAGGACAAGTCCAAAAAGGACGGCAAGGGAGGCAAGAAGGGCAAGGCTGACAAGAAGAAGCAGTACATCCCCCCGCCCAAGCCCCCACAACCGCTTCCGGACCCGCTCGACTCGATGGGCCTAGCTTCGTTGCTTCCCGCGGATCTCGTCGTTCTGCTGCGCAAAGCATCCAAGAAGGATGTCATTACCCGCTGTCGTGCGCTCGAAGGGCTTCTGGCATGGGTGGAAGATGCCTTCGGGAAAACAGCCACCGCCGCGGGCTCCGATGCCACCGAGGCATCCCGACTGACGTCCGAGGAGAAGAAGGAAGCACTTGTCATGATGCTGCCCAGCTGGGTTCATCTGTTCCCTCGTCTCGCTTTGTCGCCGACCCGTCGTCTTCGTCTGCTCACAATGCAGATCCAGACCTTGCTGCTCGAAAACAGCTCCGAACCGTCTTCCGATGACACGACTTCTACGCGATCAGAGCTGCTCGAGTCGCCGCAGTACATCGAGGCAATGCTTGGTCCCTGGGCCATTCTTTGTCACGACACAGATCGATCCATCGAGCGTCTGGGTCGGGCGGCGTGGCTCGACACCTGCACCTGGAAGGACGTCGTCACAAGTGAAGCATCGGCTGGTGCTCCAGAAGCGGTCAAACTGGACCTGAACGAGCACAGCGAAACGCTCATGGCGCATCTGCGTACGATCCTTCTGTCTACCTCACCGTCCTACGCCCTTTCCATGACGGCAGCTCACGCCGTTGCAGCGTCGGACCCGTCCATGTCCCGAACCTCGTCCGGTCAAGCCACACCTCAGCTGGGTGCAGGTGTGGAGCGCGATGCCAAGAACCGCGACGATAGCAACGTCGAAGAAGACACGGCTGCGCTCGACAAGAGGCTGGTGGCCGGTGCCCTCGCCGTGCTTACCGCAATCGTAAGGCAGAAGCCAGGGCAAGACGTCGTCGATGCGCTGGACGATGTGCTATCCTCCCGACTCGTCTGGGCTTCTCTTTCGCCGCAAAACCTGGCTTCCTCTGCAGCTTCGAGGTCAGAGCCGCAAGCTCGAGTTACCTCGTTCGGATTCGATTCGCCTGCAGTTCGTCTGCGCGCATGGACTCTGCTTCGTGCCCTCTTCGACTCGGTTCCCGATACTGTCGATAAGCATCTGCAGACCATTGGTCCGGTGGCATTGACGTCCGTCTGGCAGGAGCGAGACAATGCTGTCCAGAGGACCATGCTCGAGGCGGCTTTGCCCTTGCTCAAGAAGAGGCCCGAGCTGTGGCTTCTCGGTACGGCCAGCGCAGCCCGAAGTGGTGGCAGCCCACAGGACCCGCACAAGGAAGACTCCGAGAGCGACGAAGACGACAGCGACGAGGACGACGACGAAGATGCCGATGCCGATGAAACCAACAGCGATGCCGATGCTGGCGGTGAGGAAGGCAAGGGCAACGGCGTGTCTACTTCGCGCCCCG